>SAYR01003782.1:705091-786484 GCA_004382745.1 Argopecten irradians irradians
ATTCATGTTGTGTCTTCTTGTATAGTGGAATTTTTGCCCTTTTTATAGTGCTATATCACTGAAGCATGCCGCCGAAGACACCAAGCAACACACCCCACCCGGTCACATTATACTGACAACGGGCGAACCAGTCGTCCCACTCCCTTTTTGCTGAGCGCTAAGCAGGAGCAGAAACTACCACTTTTACAGACTTTGGTGTGTCTCGGCCAGGGGACAGAACCCAGAGCCTTCCTCACAGGGGCGAACGCTCAACTCAAGGCCAAAAGTGAGGCGGTGCCAAGGGAGGCATTAGGAAAGATAAAGTCAGCTAGGAAGAGGAGAAAAGATAAGATCCTAAATTTAGTCGCCTTTTACGATCATGCAATAGGGGCAGCAGGTACAATTCTAACGCCCTACCTGCAGGAACTACAACACAACCATTCCGTTCAGTAGAGGATCTGACAACATGCAATAAGGGGTCATGTTCGGATGACCTTTTACCACGTCTACTTCAGATCAAAGCCATTTTTACACATTGCTACGTCGGTTGATAACGTCATTTCGTCCCAGTATACATATACATTTAGCTATGCTGTGCACTTCGGTTCGGGCGACAGGAAAATAATTCGGACAGCTTTTTCAAAAATTGTTGTCCCCAGACAAGATTCTGGAAGTGTCAATTTGATTGGCCATTTCCAAAGGCCATCTTGACGTGACCCCTAATGGGATGTTGTCAGATCCTCTTATCAAACTTAGTGATAATAATTATCTATTTAAATCAAATTGTATAAGACTCTTTCATATGTGAATATGAAGGATAGGGATATTCTACCCGTGGGTCACAAAATGTAGTATAAACCCGAGGCTTGCCGAGGGTTTTGCAACATTTTGTGATCCCGAGGGTAGAATATCCCTATCCTTCATATCCACTTATGAAAGAGTATTTTTCTTTCATACCTCGACGTTTTATTGCAATTTTATTTTCAACAAAAATTTCGTTGTCTGCATCTTTTATAGTAAAGCCAGTCAAGTTTG
This sequence comes from Argopecten irradians irradians, assembly GCA_004382745.1. Taxonomy (NCBI): domain Eukaryota; kingdom Metazoa; phylum Mollusca; class Bivalvia; order Pectinida; family Pectinidae; genus Argopecten; species Argopecten irradians. The sequence goes on from SAYR01003782.1 coordinate 706,106, forward strand.
TGAAAAAAATGTTACAACTTTACCGAGGAAATAGAAATTTTGTTGACGCCGTGACGTCACGAGGCTTTATTACACGGGTAGCCATGCAATACAGCCTCGTGCGACATGAGTGTATTGCCCCAGACCAGCCAGTATTACACCCGTAGGTATGAAAGAAAATGTTATACATACCACACATGTACAGCTTGCACATTTTATCAGGTGCATGGAATTCGTGTTAGGACCTGTAAGAAGGCCTAAATGTAGTCATATCCCACAAACCTAACAAGCTCCCTGCTTATTCATATGTACGACCGAAATCAGTACGAACATGTATTAAACGTACTCGTACATGTACCAGCAGTTAAAAAAATGTCGACACTTTATTGTAACATTACTTGTCCTCTAGAACGAATATACGTACCCAACCTTTTTAACATTTCTTGGGACGACATGTCTTAAAAATCAAGCAAACTTAGAAGTATGATATCATAAATACGGGAGTTTCAAGATCCGTTGTTTGTTTGATTAATTAACGTCCTATTAACAGCTATGGCCATGTAAGACTGACTTCCATGTATGTAGTGTGTTGCATGTATGTTGTGCGAAGTGCGTGTTTTGGGAGACTGCGGTATATTCATGTTGTGTCTTGTATAGTGGAGCTGTTGCCCTTTTTAGTGCTATATCAATGAAGCATGCCGCCGAACACACCAAACAACACAACACATCCGGTCACATTATACTGACAACGGGCGAACCAGTCGTTCCACTCTCCGTTTTCCGAGCGTTAAGCAGAAACTACCACTTATATAGACTTTGGTGTGTCTCGACCAGGGGACAGTACCCACAGCCTTCCTCACAGGGGCGAACGCTCAACGTTAGGCCAAAAGTGAGTCACTAGGAAAGATATAGTCAATTAGGAAGAAAAGAAAAGATTAGATCCTAAATTTAGTCGCCTTTTACGAGCATACAAACAAAGTTTCAAGATCCTAAAACGACGTTGATTAGTCCCACCTTCTGGTGATTATGACGTCACTAAACTTGTGTCAAATGATGATGTCATATTATCACTGGATGATGGGACTCATCGATTATACTAAATACCCACGTCATTTCAGGATCTCCGACCCCCGTATTGTTTTAATAATCAACTTGTCAATGTAAGTATAAAAATTACGAAAGAAGTTCAATAATTTGATTAATGCAATAATATCTTATCTTGATATTGAAAATTTTCTTTTTACTGTATATATTTTCGCTCACCCCTACTATATTTAAATTTTAAACGAGTTCATGTTGACCTTACATGTATACAGGGAAACACGCAGACAGCAAGTTATGTTATGAACGACAGGTGCAACCTGTATACATGTACATGTTCATGATGGTTCCTAGTAGGTTCCATCATTAATTATACAGTTTCAATACTACAAGAGATCCCAGAGGGATCTTGGCGCCCACCAAAGAATGATCTATGTCTGACAATGGAAGGAGGGATATTTTCCCTGCTTTTCAAACTTTTTCAAACACACTACATATAAAATTTGAGACAGATCGCTATAGTACTTTCTAAGAAATAGTGGTAACAAACTTCAAAAATGAAATCCAAGATGGCGGCTCTTGTTGACCTATCAGTTACAAAATGCAATATGCGCAACTAGGGCCCTAGGGGGGCCTACAAAAGAAATTTGAGAAAGATCCCTTCAGCACTTTCTGAGAAATAGCGGTAACAAACTTTAACTATCAAAATCCCAGATGGCCGCCTGTCGGCCATCTTGTTGACCGATCGGTCCCAAAATGCAATATGCAATCGGGAACCTTCGGTACTTTCCGTAAACGAGAAAATACCTCGGGAGTAAAAGGCGGGGTAATACAGCCAAATTTTGTCCAAAAAGTCTTTCCGGTGGAGGGTTCTCTTGTGTATATCGCCGGCAGTGTAAACTGTCATGGCCGACTTTGATACATGTGTTAGCTTTGCGAAGCAAGCGATAGGTTTTAGGCACACTTTGAAAGATAATCAACTTCAGTCATTGAAGGAATTGTATAACGGGAAGGATGTGGTTAGCGTTCTGCCTACAGGCTATGGAAAGAGCATAATTTTCCAACTGCTCCCCTGGTTTTTCCAGAGACAACACAATTTACCGTTACCAGGGATAGAAATCATTATTTGCCCCTTAAATAGTATTATCCAGGACAAAGTTATATCATTACGAAGCAAGGGTATTCCGGCATGCTATCTATCGGGTTCATCTGCTAAGACTTTTGAGAGAGAAGAGTGTGCAAGTGACGAAGAGAGTGAGGGAGTGAGGTTGACAATGACTTGATAATGACAAATACCGACTTTAAAGATTTGGCCAAAGGACCTTTATTCACATTCTGAATCTATCCTCAACAAGAAATTTTACAGATTACTTAGGACGAAATTGTAAAAAGACCGGGTGTGCTGTGTTGTTGTGGATGAAGTGCACATGATTGCAGAATGGTAGGATATATATATATTTCGTACTCCGTGACCGTCCTTAACATGTAATTTTATTTGTTCGTCTTGTGCACAGGGCCATGTATAGTCTCTATATGAAAAAATAGCCAGATATAACAAAAATATTTTTTCATAGAGAGACTATACATGGCTCTGTGTCTTGTGTCTGGACAAAGTGACAGATCGCCTTGAAAATTCAACAATCTTTTGTCCACACTGTTAGAATTGCTTCTTTGCCCTAAACTTCGTACTCTATTAACAGGTTGGGCACTAAAGCCTAGCTATGAAATTATAGCGATATATAGAGCTCTATAATAACTATACAAACTGGCGAAATAATAACATTTGATGAAAATGCTTGCCGACGCTTGAAACTTACATAGGATGTTTATAAGGATCATTTGGACATCTGTAAACATTAAGTGATTGGTTTTATATCATATTAGTATTAACAGCTACGGTCATTTAAGGTCAAGCCAAGGTCAGTTGCTGGACTGGGATTCGAACATGGGACCTCCAAACACTAAGCTAGATGAATGCTGTACTGCTGATAAAGTAAACGCCCCATGAATTAAGCTGTGTGATGCTCATAATATCAACGTTTGTATCCATTTTACATTAACTTTGATCCGGGTCTTTCACATGTGAATCACGACATGATATTGTGTTTCAAATGAAAGAGGATATAGCACAAGACCGCTACATATAAACAACACCAAATACATTGATTTTAAATCAATCATTAGTTATGTTTATGAATATTTATTTACCGGTACATGTACACATATAGATATTGTAATATACAATACATGTGCACTAGATTTTGCATAAGACAAGCACTATATATAAAGACACATGTAATTTTGAATGATAAGTCTAGGACTGCCTTCCTCCGCCTTCATGTCTTTTTGCATCTCGAACACTACTTAATGTCTTTGTAATTAAAGAAAAAATAAATATCTTTTCTTATCAATAAATGTATTACTATTTCTAAGCATTATTTAAACAAACATGTTCATTTACAGGGGTGAAGAATTTCGGCCAATGTTCAAGAAGTTAGGAGATTTGACTTGCTTATTCGACAGTTCTCCTCATCTAGCTGTTACTGCAACAGCATCCCCATCTTCCATTTGGCAAAAACCCTTCAGTATCAAGACCATGCGACTGTGACAATGAACCCAGATAGATCAAACATATACATAGAAGTAAAGCCACGACTCCCAAACTCCAGAAAAACTGACAAATTTGACGAACTGATTGATCCGCTATCCTGTGAATTAAAATCCAAGCTACTAGCCTTTCCTGTCACTATAGTTTATGTTGAAAATTTAGAAGCTCTTGGGTACTACTACCAGTATTTGAACTCCACTCTTGGTGAATTACAGTATGCTCCTATTTCGAACAAAATACCAGAAGGAAGAATATTTGCACAATACCACACAGAATACACTGCAGACATGAAAACGCACATACACGGTAGACCTCCAACATCACTTGAGAAATACTTGCAGGAAATAGTTAGAGCTGGAAGGGCAGGTCAAAAGGCCACAGCCATTATGTACCATAATAAAAATGACATTGCTAAAAACCGAACCGGGATGACTGCAGAAATGGTTAAGTTCTGTAATAATGTTGACAGTTGTCTTAGACTTCAGCTTGTTAAATATTTCGGTTTCCAGACAACCACATTTGAAGGTCCAATGGATGAATGTTGTTCCAACTGCCGCCAATCATTGTTGAGTGCAGTAGAAAGTGTTAACATATGGACTATGTATAACTTCTGACTTGTAAGAGCATAACTCCTGTCTCGATAGGGTTTTAAAAAGCGACATTATACATTCATGTAATATACTAATTCCAGTAAGATATATTTTATATTCATATCAATCTGCTCTTTTCGTAAGACACATTGTAGTTAGGTCCTTGTTATGTAAGAATTTTTAAGTCCTAGTTCTATCAGACATGTTCTATGACTATGATCTATAAGACATATTGCTTTTTGAGGCTAATCTTCTGTAAGGCATTTTATAGTCACTGATCTTTCATACACCAATGCATGTATATCCATTTATGTTCTAACAGACACATTGTCCATAATCTTTAAGACTACTTGCATTATAAGTCACTGTTCTGCCAGAAACATTGTCTGTGATATAGAACACATATGTATTCATCTCATATGTTTTTCCATAATCTATAAGACTCATTTTAATCCTTGATCAAATATTTATACATGCAAGACATTTTCTAATCTCTGTCCAACTACAACTGACCCCTGATATATAAGATACATTGTAATCCTGATCTATAAGACACATAGTAATCCCTGATCTATAAGACTCATCGTATTCCTGATATATAAGACACATTGTAATACCTGATCTATACGACACATTTATATCCTGCTTTATAAGACACATAGTAATCCCTGATCTATAAGACACTTCGTATTCCTGATATATAAGACACATTGTAATCCCTGATCTATAAGACACAATCATATCCTGCTCTATAAGACACAATTATATCCTGCTCTATAAGACACATAGTAATCCCTGATCTATAAGACACATTACAATCCTGATCTGTAAGACACATTGTTATCCCTGATTTATAAGACATATCGTAATCCTGCTCTATAAGACACATCGTAATCAGTAATCCTGTTATATAAGGCACATTGTAATCCCTGATCTATAAGACACATTGTTATCCTGATCTATAAGACACATTGTAGTCCCTGATCTATAAGACACATCGTAATCCTGATTTATATGACACATTGTTATCAATGATCTATAAGACACATCGTAATCCTGATTTATATGACACATTGTTATCAATGATCTATAAGACACATCGTAATCCTGATTTATATGACACATTGTAATCCCTGATCTGTAAGACACATTGTAATCAATGATCTATAAGACACATCGTAATACTGATTTATATGACACATTGTAATCAATGATCTATAAGACACATTGTAATCAATGATCTATAAGACACATCGTAATACTGATTTATATGACACATTGTAATGAATGATCTATAAGACATATCGTAATCCTGATTTATATGACACATTGTTATCAATGATCTATAAGACATATCGTAATCCTGATTTATATGACACATTGTAATCAATGATCTATAAGACACATTGTAATCCTGATTTATATGACACATTTTAATCAATGATCTATAAGACATATCGTAATCCTGATTTATATGACACATTGTTATCAATGATCTATAAGACACATTGTGTGTCCATAATGTTTAAACAACACATTGTAATGTAAGCTCCAGATCTTATATATCTGTGATTACCTAACATAACTTTATGATGCACTTAATTATTTCCCTACATACATCTGTACACCTTTTTCAAAATTAATAAAAAATACTGCTGTTTACATAACTTTGTAATTTGTCTACTACTTGAGAGTAAATTCGCTTAATGTTTACCAATTCTTACTTTTATATTAAATTATCAATTGCTATTCTATAGACACTATGTCTATTTACACATTAGAAAAAAATAATGTAAAATTCATCTGGAAAATGATGATGAAGATTTCCAAGAATCAAGTTCCTGGCAAATGATAAATACTGTTATACATTTAAGGTGATGATGACTTACATGGTACATCTAAAATACATCTCTTATAAAACACGTTACTTGGAGGTACCAGTATAACACATATGAGTGAACATCAAATCACATCTTACTGCACTATAGGCTTTCAGGATGATTGCATAGAAATTGGTGAAATCATGAAATTTGAAAAGTTTCAGGATTATGTAAAGAGACATTTAGAGCATCATATTTTGATATTTAAGTAAAAATATGTAAGACACTGAAGATGATTAAAGACCCAGCTCAGAAGGTGATTGTAAGTTCAAGTCATACTGTTTTTGACAAGACTTCTTCGATAAAAGTTCATGTAACAACTCATATTACATGGACACTAGGTGATGAAGAAAGTTCATGTAATTATTTGTCATCTTATATTATATAGACACTTGGTGATGAAGACTTTAGATAAAAGTTCAGGTCACATTTCATATTATATATAGACACTTGGTGATGAAGACTTAAGATAAAAGTTCAGGTTCGCATCTAATATCAAAATAGACATTTGGTGATGAAGTCTTTATGTGTAGCTGAAAGTTCATGTAACATCTCAAATCAAATAGACACTTGTGATGAAGACTTTTGATAAAAGTTCAGGTCACATTTCATATTATATATAGACACTGGGTGATGAAGACTTTTGATGAAAGTTCATGTAATTATTTGTCATCTTATATTATATAGACACTTGGTGATGAAGACTTTAGATGAAAGTTTAGGTCACATCTTATATCATATAAAAACTTAGTGATGAAGACTTTAGATAGAAGTTCATTTAACATCTCATATTATATAAGCACTTGGTGGTGAAGACTTAAGATGAAAGTTCATGTTGCATCTAATATCATATAGGCACTTGGCGATGAAAACTCTTTAGATAAAAAGTCATGTAACATCTCAATCAAAAAGACACTTGTTGATGGAGACTAGATGAAAGTTCATGTAACATTATATAGACACTTGGTGATGAAGACTCTTTAGATGAAGTGTGTCACATCTCATATCCAATAGACACTAGGTGATGAAGACTCTTTAGGTAAAAGTTCAGGTCACATCTCATATCAAATAGACACTTTAAGATAAAGACTCTTTAGATTTAAGTTCATGTCCCATCTCAGTATATAAACACTTGGTGATGAAGACTCTTTAGATTAAAGTCCATGTCCCATCTCATTATATAAACACTTGGTGATGAAGACTCTTTAGATTTAAGTTCATGTCCCATCTCAGTATATAAACACTTGGTGATGAAGACTCTTTAGATTAAAGTCCATGTCCCATCTCATTATATAAACACTTGGTGATGAAGACTCTTTAGATTAAAGTTCATGTCACATCTCATTAAAAAACACTTAGTGATGAAGACTTTAGATAAAAGTTCCTGTAATATCTCATGTTATATAGACACTTGGCGATGAAGACTCTTTAGATGAAGTATGTCACATCTCATATGAAATAGACACTAGGTGATGAAGACTCTTTAGATTAACGTTCTTTAGAGAAGTTTCTTGAGGGGTACGTGGTGACTGAATGGTTAAGATGTCCTGACATATTAGCACAAGCTCTTCATCTAGGGGTCGCGAGTTTGAATGCCATGACGGGCATGACACATTATAAAAGTACAACTATTACAGTTTCTTACTTTAGACAATTGGTAACGAAGACTCTTTTCTTGGGGGTACGTGGTGGCCGAGTGGTTAAGATGTCCCGACATATTAGCTCAAGCTCTTCATCAAAGGGTCGCGAATTAGAATGCCATGTGGGGCACATTATAAAAGTACAACATCACAGTCTCGTATCATATAGACACTTGGTTATGGAGACTCTTTTGATAAAAGTTCAGGTAAAAATAAAATGTTCCAGGTACTGGCTGCTGGTCAGTGTTTTTTCTCTGGGTTCTCCATTCTCCCTCCGCAATCAAACTTGGCACCTCCTTACATGACCCTGGCTGTTAATAGGACGTAAAACTAAACAAACCAAAATAGATGAAAGTTCAGGTCACATCTCGTATTATAAAGACACTTGGTGATGAAGACTCTTTGAATAAAAGTTTAAAACACATATATAAAGAAACTGTGCGTATCAATTCATCCAATAATATTTCAAGTGTCATTTTCCTCCTCTTCCTCATCGATGTATGGAAGGTCACGTTAAAGCCTCTGTATAGTTCTCTCTATATCACGATTCAGTAGGCTGTTGTCAAGGAGGGAAAATGGAGACCTCCTCATATGCTGAAATCCCTGTAGAATCCGTACCCTGGATGTGTCCCACAATCCCTCTTTCTGGAGAATGTTTATAATGGCCAGGATATCATCTTTCGACGACCTTTTCTGATGTGAGGACTTGACAATTTTCAGGTCCAGCATAGAATCAAAATTGTCAACAACTGAAGAGACAACTGGTGTAGCTTTGGAAATGGCTACTAAAGACTGCTCAGTCTTGTTGGCTCCCAGTCCTTTAATCAGGTCCTTCAGCAGTTTCACCTCATTCTCCTTGTGCATGTCTGCAGCCTTGTTTTGTCCTCGACCATCACGTACATTAACAAACGATGCTGCTCTCACCCTCATTGCATAATGTGGAGGCAAAACAAATTCAGTTTTAAGAATAAAGTCAATGCACTCGACAAAATATTTTGATAAAGAAGAGTGCGAATAGAAAAATGGAATCATCTGTTTTAAAAGTACATTCGTACGGACAACATCACCTTCATGAATAGCATCCTGAAGTTGTATGATGATGAAGTACCATTGTAAAAAATTGACAACATAATCTTGGAGTTCATCTGCAGTGCTTTTGAGAGACTGTGATGGTTGTTCTTTGATCTTCAAGTGATGTTCAATGCCTGATAGTTTGACTGAACAACCTTTCTGCACTGTGTCCTTTGGAATTTTCAGGACAACACTGGTATCACCGATGGCAACTTTAACTTTCACTTTATTATTAATAACAGAAGTTTCCGTTTGTCCACGCCAAGTGCCCATTTCCATGTTCAATAAGCATGTCGACTTTTCCTGTTAAAATGAAGGAAATACAGATAAAACTCAAGGTTTGCAATGGTATAAAGGTCTACATATATAATCAATATACCATTAGATGATTTTTCAATATGAATAAGTTACAACGTATATATACGTTTTGTCAGGTGAATTAAGGGCAATTTAGCTAGTGTATTCTGTCAATTGGAAAAGAGGAAATGCATGTATGTTATATTTGTACCCTTGTAAATTCCAGAAGGTGATGACAGGTTGAAATATATTCAGTTTGTTTAATTTTGATCTGATAAGAAGCCAGTGTCATTAAAGGACATGCAATGTATTGTTTTGTCAAAGGATCATTTATAAAACAGGATAAATACACAGAATGTCTTGTGTAAGAACATGTATATATGTACCTGTGATTTACTGTCAAATGGGATGAAGATGTCATTCACAATATCCTCCATCACACGATTGGCAACGTTTTGTTTGTTCTGCTTGTGCAGTAGGTGAATATTGTCAGGAATGGCCTGATGTTTTGGTGAATCATCTAGTGAGCTCATTTGAAATTTCTTCATCACATGGGCAAGAAAGTAAGCTTCACCAGCAAGTGTCACAAAATCTTCATGTGCCTGAAATATTACAATTATAGGTTTACATGTTTGTTTTGGTTTACATTAATTAATAATTAAACTTCATGATAATGTAATATTCAAATGGATGCTAATACATGTATGTGTAAAAGTTAATTAATGTAGTATTCAATTTACAATTGAGATTTCATTAGGTGATTGTCTTCAAAGTAATAACTAAAAGGCTTTTTGTCATTAAGGACCAGATCAATACATACCAGGTATATGTAGTCATGTTAAATGAACCTATACTGGTTTAACACAATAATACTATATTGTTGTCATGGTATGAAAATGTGCCTTTAAAAGCAGTTAGATACATACATATTCGTGAATGTTAATGAAGAAAATATTAATTGGACACAAAAACAACCAGACTATATATTATTACATATATATGTTTAAGTTAATGGAAGATCATGTTCACCTTGAATCTGGCTTTCACTTGTCCATTGACATTGGTCCTCTGTATTACAAGGTGTGCATTTCTGCTGTGGTCCATATTTAGGAACTTTTTGCACAGCTTCTGTAAAATGTAACATTGAGCCATATTATATAACAATTGAATAAATAAAGTTCACCAATATAATGATAATTTTTGTGACATAAAATTATAGGAGTTTCATTACATGTTAACCGCAGGCCTTTCTAGTTTAGTTAAAACATATTTTATCAAGGATTGGGCACAAGTTATTGAACTCTCATGAAGCCCTCTGTAACAACAATTACATTTTTTAAATATCAACAACATCAGCTTGTTCAAAACAACAAAAAATTGCAATTGAGTGCAATAAATTTGAGCTATGTCAATTAATTGATATATGTATACATATATGGGGGTCAAAGAACTTAGATTAGTAATATCATTTGGTACATGTGGGATCCAGGTCATCCTCCATACAGGGGATACTATTTTTGATGTTTTATCCACTTCCTTAGAAGACTACAGAGAGTGACGCCAACTTCAAAGCCACACTGTCAACTACAGTGTACAAAAAGACTAGAGGTAAATGTTTTGTGGAGTATGTATATGGGTAAAGTAGTACTTGCTGGTTCATTGTAATCATAATTGCCCTGCAGGTAGGGCGTTAGAATTGTACCTGCTGCCCCTATTGCATGATCTTAAAAGGCGACTAAATTTAGGATCTTATCTTTTCTCTTCTTCCTAACCGACTTTAATCTGTCCTTATGCCTTCCTTGGCACCGCCTCACTTTTTCAGTCTCCCGAAACACGCACCTCGCACAACATACACGCAACGCATCGCGTACATGGGAGGCCGTCCTTACATGACCATAGATAATTAATCAACAAACAAACAAAATCATTCGAGACATAAGCTGAAATAAGATATTGTGCATAGCTTCTAAAATATTTACACGATATGGATGCTTTGTTTTATTATTCTTAACTTATGACAATCGTATGCACATTGGTAGATGTATGTAGTTATTGTACCATCTGGTCTTCTACATGTATCATAATTGACGTAGAAACTTAATAGGCTTTTCCTATCAGTATAATAGGCATCCCTCATTTGTTTAGGTTATTTGGGTGCTAACTTAAATATAAATCTAACTATACAATATAGCTTCCTCAACCATAGTCAGTAGATTTGTAATGAACACATATCGTTGGTAATTTACAAACTCAAACATGATCATAAAATATTAAAAATTAAAAAAAAAAAAAAAAACACCTGATACTCATCTGAAAAATCTGGTGTTGTACAGCCGTTTTAGTCTACTGTACACTTCATGATGATTATGTTTTCCTATTAATTATATTTTGTTTACCGAATGGGTTTTAATGGTTCCCAGGAGTTGCACCTGGTAACAATCACCACACTGATTGCCAGCACTAAACAAACCATGGTTAACAAACGAAAACAAAAGAAATCAAAAGGAAAACAAATTAAAAGTAGGTAACTCTGGGAGGAAATAAAGCTGCCTTTCTGGAAATTTGAACCAGGCTCCTTAGAACATGTCATTAGCCAATAGGAATATTCTTTGACTGGAAGAAAATGACATATCCCTGAAAATACATGCAACAAAAAAAAAATGTTATCAGTATATGACATAAGAACAGCATGCAATGAAAATAAAAATATAAAAATACTTAGTGTACAAAAACAATACCATATCTCAAATCTACCTCGTTGTCGGCATGATATCTGATGGCTAGAGTAGATCTTCTGGATGGCACTGGCCTTGTTGCTCCTACTATGCATAATCATCCCAAAGATTGTTGAAATGGTGGCAAACCGTTGTTCACTGCTCTCCTTCTTACTAATAGAACTATTCAACACGGTGAGGAGAGTGGGACACTTTTCTTGCATTTCATGTACAAATAAATGGAACATATGTTTCTCACAAAGTGAATCCACATCCTTGTGTTCTGAACAAACTTTCATCAGAGCATGAAGTTATTAATAAAGATGGATCCAAAACATCAACAGCATCAGACGTAGAAATACCAGAAGACAAGCTTGAATAGGCATGATCAGAAAAACATATGCGTTTTCTACTTATCGTCATTCTTTTCAGTTTTTCAACAGACGAACTGATCTGGTCAGCAACTGACTGGCGAAGAGCAGAAGGAGGTGTTTTCGCTAGTCGCTTTAAATCACCTTTGTGTGTAATTTGTGGAGTAACGTTACATGACTTAATAATATTGTCCTTAAATAAACTATAGTTATCTAACAAAGATATACAAGTATGGCAAACAAAGTGTGTAATTAAAATATCTCTGTCCAAAGACTCTCCAGTGAATGTCTCTAGTTTATTAATATAATTATTTTCCCTGGATTTATTACCAGATAATGGACACAATTTCACCTTTGGCACATTGCACACTACACAAGAATTCATGGCCATTGTCTTCACTACACATAAGTAAAATTAATAACTGTTACATATTATATAATGTTACATGGAAGTATTTATACAGGTACATGTTGGTTATAAATAGGTATACTTTGTTTGTTTGTTTGATTTATTAACGTCCTATTAACAGCTATGGTCATGTAAGGACGGCCTCCCATGTATGCGGTGTGTTGCGTGTATGTTGTGCGAGGTGAGTGTACTGGGAGACTGCGGTATGTTCGTGTTGTGTCTTCTTGTATAGTGGAACTCTTGCCCTTTTTATAGTGCTATATCACTGAAGCATGCCGCCGAAGACACCAAGCAACACACCCCACCCGGTCACATTATACTGACAACGGGCGAACCAGTCGTCCCACTCCCTGTATGCTGAACGCTAAGCAGGAGCAGAAACTACTACTTTTATAGACTTTGGTGTGTCTCGGCCAGGGGACAGAACCCAGAGCCTTCCTCACAGCGGCGAACGCTCAACTCAAGGCCAAAAGTGAGGCGGTGCCAAGGGAGGCATTAGGAAAGATAAAGTCAGTTAGGAAGAAGAGAAAAGATAAGATCCTAAATTTAGTCGCCTTTTACGATCATGCAATAGGGGCAGCAGGTACAATTCTAACGCCCTACCTGCAGGGGAGAAATAGGTATGCAACAGGTATACAACAGTATGTACAGTCACCAATGTCTGCACATGCAATATGTTTAAATATATCTTAAAATTTCACATTTTAATTAATCATTCTAGAATCTACTTTATAATAACTGAAAAATATTGTCTCAAAATTGTCGCCAAGTCATGGCACATATAACTTCAAGTGTTCAACAATGTCTAAATTTTCCTGACAATTCAAGAGTCGAAATGGTACATATCTACTCATCTTAAACAGATATACGACAGTATATACATGTATAGTCACCAATGTCATACATAAACAGAATTTCACATGCCATAAAGGTCATATTAGGCACGAAACAAAGTTTAATTCCACTGCACATGCAATAAGTTAAATTTCACAGTTTAATGACTGTAATCATTTTAGATCTACTTTATAATAACTTAAAAATAATGTCTCAAAATTGTCGCCGAGTTATGGCACAACTACAAGTCTTCAACAATGTCTAAATTTTCCTGACAATTTATATAGGCCGATTGGGTACATATCTATTCATCTTAAATAGTTAAACGGCAGTATTTTTGTCACCAATGAAACACATAAACGACACTGCACAAGCTATAGGCCTACAGTAAAGTTTACAAGAAATGTCATATAAGGCAAATAACGTTAATAAAGTTGAAAAGTTCCACTGCACAAGACATCTTAAAAATTTCACAGTTCAATAACTGTAATCTTTAACTACAAGTCTTCAACAATGTCTTACATTTCTTGACAATGAAAGAGTCAATATAGGGTACATATCTACATATCTACTCATCTCTAATGCACATATCGGCATCTTTCAATGTTTACGTTGCCATGTTGAAAGTAGTTCTGACGAAGTAGATCCAATATGGCGGCTTCGGAAGTAAGTCCGAGGTGTATTCTTTATAGAATGCCCGAGGAGTTCCGATTGATGCAATATGTACAACTAGGGTCCTAGGGGAATCTACATATGAAATTTGAGAAAGATCCCTTCAGTACTTTCTGAGAAATAGTGGTAACAAACTTTAACTATCAAATCCAAGATGGCCGTCTGTCGGCCATCTTGATAATCGATCGGTCCCAAATTGCAATATGCACAACTAGGGCCCTAGCAGAACCTAAATATATAATTTGAGAAAGATCCCTTCAGTATTTTCCGAGAAAAAGCGGTAACAAACTTTAACTTTCAAAAACCAAGATGGCCGCTTGTCAGCCATCTTGTATGCACAACAAGGGTCCTGGGGGTCCCTACATATGAAATTTGGGAAAGATCCCTTCATAACTTTTTGAGAAATAGCGGTAACAAACTTTAACTACCAAAATCCAAGATGGCCGGCTGTCGGCCATCTTGTTTACGGATCGGTCCCAAAATACAATTTGCACCACTAGGGTCCTAGGGAAACCTACATATGAAATTTGCAAAAAGATCCCTTAGCACTTTCTGAGAAATAGCGGTAACAAGAATTGTTAACGGAGGGACGGACCATGGCCGAAAGGCGATTTGAATAGCCCACCATCTGATGATGTTGGGCTAAATATCGTGCTATATCAAATAAAATTATTGTAGAATCTTAATGCTTCCCATGTATGCGTTTTGTTGCGTGTATGTTGTGCGAGGTGCGTGTTTTGGGAGACTGCGGTATATTAATGTTGTGTCTTCTGGTATAGTGGAACTGTTGCCCTTTTTATAGTGCTATATCCCTGAAGCATGCCGCTGAAGACACCAAGCAACACACCCCACCCGGTCACATTATACTGACCAATGGCGAACCAGTCGTCCCACTCCCTGTATGCTGAGTGCTAAGCAGGAGCACAAACTACCACTAATTTGTAAAGTCCCAAAAGTAATAGCTTAACATTAATACTACACTTACAGATGTATCATCACCTTCTGAACAATTTAATTAAAATGAGTTAATGTTAATTTTCGTAATGAAGGTCATATTATGTTTCTCAATGTCATGCTAATTAGTTGTTAGTTGATTATCACGGCTCCAGGCGGCAAAACAGCGATATGAATCTAGGTTCACTGTGTTCACTACAGATTATGAAAGCAATTGATATATGCTATTCTTCATTTTTAATTTATAAATTTTTAGGTCACCTGAGACCAAGTGACCCATTCTAACCGCCTCTTGTCCGTTATGCGTCGTGCAACTGACACCCAGGGCCTAAGGGGTGGGGCCAGATGTTTCCCTTGCCTGGTGATCCGAAACCAATAACAGTACACCAGAGAATTACTAGGGCATGCAGCTTTGCTAGAGATTTTTTGAGGAAGTCTGCAGTTATCGAAAAGAAATATCACGACAGGAAAACAAAAACTAAATCATTTTATACTGGTGACCGAGTTTATCTTTTTGTCACTAACAAAAAGAAGGGTGTGTGTCCGACATTCCAAAAGTTCTGGAGGCCCTATGTAGTGGTTGACCGTCTGTCTGGTGTGACATATGAATTTTCCATGTCGTCCAACCTCCGTTGCCATGAGCGTACGAAGCACCAGTCTGGGCAGTCAAGGTATGATTGTCCATTGTGTCGTAGCACTTTTTCGCGCTTGGACGACCTACTCCGACATATCAGGAAGGAGCATATCAAGATATCAGAAAGGGAGGTATGTGAAAGGAATACTGATCTCCAGCCAGTTTCTAGCAAGGGATCTGGTCGGATTGAGCAGTCCGATCCGAGGTCTGTCGTGTCTCTGAGGCCTGGCCCATCCGAGTGGATTAGATGAGGAGACGGACACAGAATCAATGGATTCTTCGTCGGCGCAGTGAAGGATACTGCAGATACATGTACATGTTATTCCTGATTAAGTCCAGGACAGTCAACACTTGGACATTCAATCCGGAAGTGAAGTTATAAGTTGGTTAGAGGAAAATGCAAGTCTGTTTGTTTGATTAATTAACGGCCTATTAACAGCTATGGTCATGTAAGGACGGCCTCCCATGCATGCGGTGTGTTGTGCGAGGTGCGTGTTTTGGGAGACTGCGGTATATTTATGTTGTGTCTTCTTGTATAGTGGAACTGTTGCCCTTTTTATAGTGCTATATCACTGAAGCATGCCGCCGAAGACACCAAGCAACACACGCCACCCGGTCACATTATACTGACAAGGGGTGAACCAGTTATTCCACTCCCTGTTTGCTGAGCGCTAAGCAGGAGCACAAACTACCATTTTAATAGACTTTGGTGTGTCTCGGCCAGGGGACAGAACCCAAAGCCTTCCTCACAGGGGCGAACGCTGCACTAAAGGCAAAAAGTGAGGCGGTGCCAAGGGAGGCATTAAGAAAGATAAAGTCAGTTAAGGGAATAGAAAAGATAAGATCCTAAATTTAGTCGCCTTTTACGATCATGCAATAAGGCACGTAAACACCTAGAGCAGGCGCCTGCCATTGCCACCGACACGGGAACAGACAGACAATACACTCTTTCTGCTGACAGTCTTAATCGTACTAGGCGACACCGTCCAAGATTCCGCTCTGTGTCTCTATTCTGCAGGTGTTCTTTGCATATGTTGTCATTCACTTGCTTGATAAATGCTACTCGGCTCACCACACTTTTGGCCTTCTGTCGAGCGCTCGCCCCTGTGAGGTTTACCCTGTATTCTGTCCCAAGGCTGACTATAAAAAGGGCAAAAGTTCCACTATACAAGAACATACCGCAATCTTCCAAAACACGCACCACGCACTTCATACACGCAACACACAACATACATGGGAGGCCGTCCTTACAGGATCCTGACTAACAACAGGACATTTATTGATTCACAGATGTTCGATTTCAAATTCCTTACTTCAGCAGTACACTCATCTAGCTGCCACTCATCTGAACATAACAGTTGTTTTGTCTAATGAACTTCACAGTTATCAATGTATGCAGTCTTATAATGTCATCCTCTTATTTATTTCTTTGTCTTTCCAATACTAAAAACTATTTCGCATTTAATCCCCTTTTCAACCCATGCTACCCTTGATCTAACCTAAACACTCTAGATGTTTTCCTAATAAACATATTTTAATTTTCTCTCTTATTTCGATATTCTTTCTTTGAATATTTCGTATGGATTCTTGCCGTTTTGTACATGCATCTCTTAACAATAATTAGCTAACAAGTTTTATCCATCTGTTATTTGGACTGAAAAAGGCCCTATAGTGGCTGAAAATATATTCTATAGAAATTATTTTGGCCTTTTATTTCGGTTATTAATATATCAGCTTTATACGATGTTTATCTCATTTTCTACCACATTACTTCGTGTTATTCCACTCTCATGCCATTAGGTAAACAGCACGGCTGTTGATTAACAATTTGTTTATACCACACGTGGTATAAAATTTTTTTGTACCAGACACACCAAAGTCTATAAAAGTGGTAGTTTCTGCTCCTGCTTAGCGTTCAGCACACAGGGAGTGGGACGACTGGTTCGCCCGATGTCAGTATAATGTGACCGGGTGGGGTGTGTTGCTTGGTGTCTTCGGCGGCATGCTTCAGTGATATAGCACTATAAAAAGGGCAACAGTTCCACTATACAAGAAGACACAACATTAATATACCGCAGTCTCCCAAAACACTCACCTCGCACAACATACACGCAACACACAGCATACATGGGAGGCCGTCCTTACATGACCCTGGCTGTTAATAGGACGTTAATTAAACAAACAAACAAACAAACAAACCACACGTGGTATAAATCTGTACGCATTCTGATTGGCTGAGACGGCGAACTTTGACCGGAACTACTTTTTAACACGTGATTCAATAGCACGTGCTGGTGCTTACATTGCTCGTCTGCTCGATAACAACAACAATGGCTGAATTGGACGAAGATGGTCTCCCTTTTGTCAGTGTTGGCGACATAATCAGGCTTGTCGGTGGTCAAAGGGGTGCCATTAAGGCAATTTCTAAAAAAGGGGAACAGTTTAGTTTTGACAGGTACCAAATTCAATTAGATTCTGGTCATATATTGACGAAGCCAAGGTACAAATTTGATGTCGTACCGTCGTGTCAATCACAACGACACGGTCGTCGCCCTTTCTTAATACCAGTAAGAGTTTAACTATGCCAGTTTTTTCTACACTTACATTTTGTATGTCTAAAACACAAACTCCATCGTCGTTAGGCCTACCTGTACATGAAAATGAAGATACTCCAGACATTACGTCTGACGATCGCGATTCACTGGACGATTTCGATGTCGCTGGATTTATAGACCAAGAGGTAAATAAAAATACTAGAAAGAAAACCGATAGTGATGTAAATAATTTGCATCGGTATTTGCAAAACAGGTTGAACGAAAAGCGTCAAATTCAGCAAATCCCTCCTCAACATCTAAACAAATTGCTTTGCATATATTTCATGAATGTACGAAATCAAAAGGGAGAGGAGTACAAACCATCGTCCATCCGTGGAATTCAATGTAATATTGATAGATATCTAAAAACAAAAGATTACGGAAAGCAGCTAGCTTCTAGCATAGAATTTAAAAAGGTGATGGAGGTAATTCGTTGTAAACTAAAACGGGAGGGCAAGGGGAATCAACCCAAAAAGGCAGAAGCTATGTCAGACACTGATATCGACAAACTACACGAAACTGGACAGCTTGGTACAAAAATTCCAGAAACGTTACTCCGAACGGTTTGGCTGTTAAATACTGTTCATTTTGGCACGAGGGGGTGACAGAACATCGCGATATGAAGTGGGGAGATATCAAGTTATGTCGTGATACTGAAGATCATGAGTATATAGAATTTAACGAGAGGCAAACCAAAACCAGACCTGGGTCAAATCCAAAAAAATGTAAGAGCCGTCCCTCTCCGTGCCTGGGCAACCCCCGAGAACCCGACTCGCTGTCCAGTCGCCAACTACAAAATGTATAAATCTCGTCGGCCACCCACCTACACTGACGATCCATTTTATATAGCAACAAATACCAAGACAGAAAAATCCAACAGGTGGTATAAATACCAAACGGTTGGTGTTAACAAGCTAGGAAGCTTCATGCGCAACATGGCAGAGAATGCAGGTAAATAAATACTTGATCAATGACACTTGAAATAGGCTACGCGTGATCGAATGTTCACAACCGTTAGTGTATATTGTTGACCTACATAATGAAATTTCAGTCACCGCGCTCTCCTACGACGTAACGCGCATACCTACAGTGTACGTCATTCTCTTTTTTAAATTATCAATCAATCTATCAGAATCAATCAATCAATAAAAATGAATGTGTGTTTTCATCTGAACTTCAGGACTGACAAAAAAAATCAGCAGGTGTTTCCGGAACCGTTGCTGTTGGGAAACGTTTAACTAATCACAGTGCCCGGACGTATTTGGTTCAAAAGCTAAACGATACAGGCCTGCCTCCCAATCAGATCGTACAGGTTAGTTAGTATTCTAGTTGGTCAATGTGTACTTTCATCGTGCCTATGATTATATTGACCACTGCATTGGCTTTTACACACTAAATTTTTCACGGGATTTTGTTTCAATGTCACTTCACATGTAAAAATCAAATCGATGCAAAAATGTTACTTACCTTTATTATCGAAAATTAAATCCTAAACACAAAATGCACAAACAGCTCACTTACGTTACACACCAAGCCAAATAAATGCTAATCATGCATGAAATCACATTTCCTGTTTCAGATAAGCGGACACACGAATTTGCAGAGTGTGCACAATTTTTTCGAGCCAACAGCGTTCGATATCACGCGTGTTGTCAAACACATCACATCAACCTGTCACTCATGATCCATCTCTCAGTTCGTCATCCTCGTGCTTATCGGGCTCGATGACGTTTACACCTGACAGAAGCTGTAAAGTCACCACTCAATTCCTGTTTGGAGCTCCGATTTACGGGGGCACCTTCAATGTGACTGTGAACAACAACACTCCCAGTCCCTCCTCTGCACCAATTAAGAAACGCACGCGTGTCATTTACAGTGACAGTGAAACCAATTCATGAATGAACGGTTTGGTGGGAAAAACGCACTACGTATTAAAGTTACTCCGCAGGATAATATAGTACGCGATTTTTGTTTTGCGACATTGAACTGTTTGTTAAATAATTGTTCTGATTTATTAGTAATACGCGATGAAATCATCATATTGATTTCACCCTTTTTTTAATTAAATAATATATAAAAAAATCGTATTAGTCTTTTTTGCATATCAATTAGCCATGTTTTATTTCAGGTCATATCCTTGCGCTATACAGGAAACACTAAACAAAACATTGCTGTGTAAAAAAAAGGTCACTCGGTCCTCGGCATTGCGTTTGTATTGTGGTAGAAACAGGTCACACAAAATCGTGGTTGTTGTATAAAGCTCGTGTTTTTTGTAACTTTTGAAAAATAACTAACTCGAGTTTAAGAAATTCCATATACAACAACCACTCGTTGTGTAACCTCTATTCAATTTCTCCATCTGCCTATCTTTTCTGCAACTATCTACAACAATCTATAGCATTATTCTTATCATTTTTAGTTATTCTACTGATATGGTACAAGAATTGCACCTGCTGCCCCTATTACGTGATCGTAAAAGGCGACTAAATTTAGGATATTCTGTTCTTTCCCCTAGATAGTCGCTTTCGTGTTATTTACGGTGCATGCGCATAAGTACCTCCGCGAGGAAACTCCTCGAAGCGTCATTAACAATAAGATGGCTTCAAGGGAATATTTAAAGAAGATTAGCTAAACAACTCTTCAGCAAATGTGTTAAAGTAAAGGTTTTGACGTTAAGAAGCTCTGGTAGACTTCTTGTTTACGGGTGGTGTGTCAGAGAAGAATATCACTCCAGTTGTCAACCAAAATACCAGCTTGACCGGACTCCAACCGAGACCGGATGGACGACCACTTTGCCTCCTTCCAATAGGTGTGAATACAATTCGATACCATATCTGGAACTACCCAGCCCTAGTTTTGAGGCAATACACACATTAATGATATCAAGATTCCGTGCTTACTGTCCTGATAGAGGGGTACAGAATTTTAAAGGGATGGAAAGCCGGTGATGTTCAAGACATCCAAGTTTCGAAGATAACGTTGATCTATCGCTATGCTGTACAAATGGGCCCGAGGACACCGGCATACGTGGTTTTATAGATCATTCAATTCACTGACGTACATGTTTTGTAATTCGTACATTAATTTTGGATTGCATCTTAAGGTTGGTGTACATCAATTTGGTTTATACCTGTCAACTTCTAATATTATGTGGACTGTAATCTTACTGTAGTCAGACTATATCACACAAATGAAGGCCTATAGGCCAATTAGACAAACCTGCATATAGATGTTATATAGAGAATGATGGTTAGTGCCTTAAAAGTACAAAATAACAAAAAGTATAAAATCATATGTGTTTTTTCTCAGATCAGTGATGTGACATTTTGTACATCGAAGGTTCGTGTTTGGTCGCCATGAAGAAGGACAAGTATACAGTATAGTTATGCCTTACTACCAGCCCTAATGAAGGTCCTGTTTTGCAGTATGCCTTTTGCAGTGTCCTATTCAGTAAGAATTTCTACTCTTTAAGTAATTCATGTTAATAATACACGAATTTCTTATTCAAAATAAACTTCACTGTTGGTTACTACAGGGATGTAAGTATATTTAGTTGCATCTTTGTCACTTTTGTCGAAGAAAAATAATAATAATCAAAGTTATAAGATTATTGGAATATTTTCTATAATATTTCAAATATATTTTTTAAGATGATGAAAAAGATATAAATTATTCAATATAAATTAATTATTTATATAGTTTGTTTGATTAATTAACATCCTTTTAACAGCTATGGTCATGTAAGGACGGCCTCCCATGTATGCCATGTGACCGGGTGGAGTGTGTTGCTTGGTGTCTTCGGCGGCATGCTTCAGTGATATAGCACTATAAAAAGGGCAACAGTTCCACTATACAAGAAGACACAACATGAATATACCTCAGTCTCCCAAAAACACGCACCCCAACATACATACATGCCGCATACATGGGAGGCCGTCCTTACATGACCATAGCTGTTAATAGGATGAAATTAATCAAACAAACAAACCCATGTATGCGGTGTTGCGTGTATGTTGTGCGAGGTGCGTGTTTTGGGGGACTGCGGTATATTCATGTTGTGTCTTCTTGTATAGTGGAACTGTTGCCCTTTTTATAGATCTACTTCCATAAAATAATGTTTTTCATTTCATAGATTGGCCCAGTCTTGCAGCTATATTTGGGGCCTCCTGTTTGCTCTAAATGATAAACACAGACTGACTCAGGAAGACAGCTGTACCTCAAAACTGTGTAGATGGGTAGTTCCAAAGAAAATTAATCAAGATCCTAGGCATGAGAGTGATATGAGTTTTTCACAACCCCAACATGATAGAGAATCATCAGAACGGGCAACA
This sequence comes from Argopecten irradians irradians, assembly GCA_004382745.1. Classification (NCBI taxonomy): domain Eukaryota; kingdom Metazoa; phylum Mollusca; class Bivalvia; order Pectinida; family Pectinidae; genus Argopecten; species Argopecten irradians. Next base: position 728,725 of record SAYR01003782.1, read on the forward strand.
TCACTAAAGTTTGACCCTCGTCATCTATAGGACATTGATGGGCAATATATTTCCAATCAGCTCCAAGAGCTAAAGGAAATAGTTCCCAGTATTGGTATGTCATTAAGATATATTCAATCTGTATTTTGTGCTACACGTAAGTTTGGACTGCTATGTTATAGCCCTCCAAGTCAACCATTTGAAATCTAATGTACTGACTATAGACTCTCAGAGAACTAAGTGACATCATCTTGAATGCACATGTATGTAAATAAATGAAACTATATTCATAAGATTTATTTTGATGGGATTCTAGGACTAACCCACTTATGGAACATCCCAGATGATGTACCAGAGGTTGCTGAAGAGGTCAGCATCAGTTGTGAAGCTGATCCTTGTCAAAGGGGAATGGAAGCCCTTGTGATTACACCAGGAACTGGTAATGCACACATTATTTGAGACCTTTAAACTTCATAATATGTATGATGATAATCTGTAAGATTTTTTTAATAAAATGTTAATCGATGAATCAATTACATACATGTTCAATGTAACTTGTCAAAACCAGTCCTTGTCGAATATATAACTTGTTCATTTTGGCTTTATTGTACATTTTTTTCTTATTAATTAATCCTGTATAATCTAGAAACCTGGCTATACTGATGTTATTCAGTTTAGACAAGTTGTAATGTACATGTATTCAAGAATACAACATATTGTAATCTAAATTGGAAATACAACAAATCGTGTAAATTGTGTTTATATATGTCAATTTTAATCAGCAAAAGGTCAATGAACATACAAGGAGAAAAATACAACTGGCATGAAAACAGGGAGTTTGATGACTGGTTCGCCCGTTGTCAGTAAAATGTGACCGGGTGGGGTGTGTTGCTTGTTGTTCCCGTTTGCTGAGCGCAAAGCAGGAGCAGAAACTACCACTTTTATAGACTTTGGTGTGTCTCGGCCAGGGGACAGAACCCAGAGCCTTCCTCACAGGGGCGAACGGTCAACTCAAGGCCAAAAGTGAGGCGGTGCCAAGGGAAGCATTAGGAAGGATAAAGTCAGTTAGGAAGAATAGAAAAGATAAGATCCTAAATTTAGTCGCCTTTTACGATCATGCAATAGGGGCAGCAGGTACAATTCTAACGCCCTACCTGCAGGGCCTATGTAAAAAAGATCTTAATCATTAAAAAAAATCTGCCACGTCTATATAAACTAACCAAGGCAAAGTGAAGTATATGGGGTTATATAAAATTGACACCCAAAATGTGACCCATTATGACATCAATAATGTTCATATAGGGATAGATTTTCACTTTTATTTTAACGATGCTTGTATGGAGAAATTCCTCTAAGAATATATTCTATGGGGTGCATTAGTTAATAGTGTAAATATAAATATTAAACTGCCCTATGGAATTTGTGGTCTATATACACAGTGTAGATGTCAAAATGCAGACCTAACAGATTCCATTGGAAGACAATTTAACATTTTACTTGATCATTTGCATAAAGTGCAAATCAATCAACTTTCATATATTTAATTTCATAAGGCAGATTTCTTATAAACATTCTCACTCAATGATTGCAGTTGTTTAAATTAGGTAATGACATTGACTTATTCTGTATTTGTATATTACAGAGTTATCTACCTTTGCAGGTATGTATTGATTATGAAGTAACATTTGATACCTACCCGCATGGGGGCTAACTCTAAGACGGAATAAGACAAAGTTAAATTCAAAATATGTTTCTTCATTGGATCTTTATCAAGGATTTGTGTAAGTTGAATAAATATAACTATTATGCTTTACTACATACTCAGTTTAATGAATTTAACAAGACATTTTTACAAATTTCAATAAAGATGATGTGTAATGTATATGTACATTTATGCAATTAAGTCATGTCTTCCTCAGGCATTGGAAGTGAGCTTTGATGGTGGATGGCAGAGAAGAGGCACTGATTGGAATTACAACATTAGTATAGGTAGGTTCATATGGGGAAAAATACTTGTTCTTCACCACTTGTGTCTAGCTACAGATTGTGCATGAAGTCCTCTACAGTGGTATATATACGTTTGTGTTATCAAACATCTACTTGCTCATCATGCCTTGCCTTTATCTTCTATATAAATGTACTGTAAGGCATTTGAGCTCCAAGACCGTGTTTGATCTATACATTTTACTATTACATGGTATTGGATGATTGATAAGTATACTGCAGCCCGAAGACCGTACAATATTTTCATTTACAACACTAATGTCATTTAATTATCATGGTCTCTAATGCATGGTAGCAGGGGCCATTATACCATTGGCTGACTATTCTAGTTGGCAATATATATTGGTTCATTTAATCAATCTGTGAATAATTCTTACATAGATTAATTCAGATCATCCAAGCATGATAGGGAAGAAAACTGGAAAAGTCCTATCATATGATGTTAGGAGCAAAACCTGTTTGATCTGTAGCCAAGGGTCGACAACATCACACATTTGAATGAAAAATTGGTCAGGAAATAGTAAAGCCATGGAATCAGATATGGCTGTTGACATGACCCACTAGCTTAAAGATAACTGCAATTTACAGATACAGATTCTTTATGCAGACAACGATTCCACTACTACGTCCAGACTTAAGCAGTCTTTCCCTGACTTGGAAAAAAGAGATGACAGAAATCATACAAAGAAATCCTTTTCAAAATGTCTGTATGAAATGTCAAAAAGGTAAGATATAATTATAAAAGACTAACATTGAGATGTTTTCAGTTGGCAATGATGATATAATGTAATGAAGCTTGCTTGTGCTTTATCAGTATGTTGGATTTTCCATTTGTGCATTTATTTGTCATCCATTCTCCCATAACTGATAAGATACATGGCATCACTAGGATATCACATGGGTATCAGTAGAGTCAATAAGGCATTTTGATGTGGCAATGTAAATATATTCCTCTGTATCAATGATTGTTTCTTACGTCTGTCAAAACTTTTGACAGGATGTGTAATAACATGCTTGAACAAATATAAAATGTAACAAAGTTTGTTCATATAAATGATCTTGATCTTCATTCAAGGCAGAAGAGGTACATTGGTTAGATATTTTGCAAATAATGTTTTCCTTGCTTGATTTTGCCTAATTTGTTCATTGTCTTAATGGTCAGAAATGACTCAAATATTTATATGCTACTTGTAGTTATTTGCAGTCTAAAGAACTGAAGCAAGCAGAAGTTATACCTTATCTCACAAGATGCTTCATGTATGCCATCAGTGATTGTAAGCAAGAGAATGATCTTCAAAATGCCCTGGATCGTATTGTTCCGCATGCTTTTGGAGATCATTCTCTGTGTTCAAATGTAAAATGGTGTACATTCATATACAATCCACCAACATTCCGGTAGGTACCAATAATGTCTATAAAATACATATTATTAAAGATGCTCCACCACCGACAGAGCATAAACAATACTCATCATTTGAACAATAATTGGTGTTCTATCTGTCTAATTAACACAAAAAATAATATAAAAATAATTTATTTGTGTTTGGTGTGTGCGCGTTTGTAACTGAAGAAAAATACTTATTCGTCTGCTCCTGTTTTTTATAAAGAAAATATCATTTGTCAGCAGTGGAGCATCTTTAAAGGATATATACTTCAGTTTTGGTTTTCATATCATGATGACAAAACAGATGTATTTGATAAAATAAATTCCCACATATATATATTTTAGTTCTTTTCATTCCAGCAACTTGTCAGTTACTATTTATGAATACCCCAGGTGAAACATGGATCCAAAGTTTGTACATGTACATATACATTACAGATTTTAAATAAAAATTGATATATCTCTGTGGTGTTCCAAAATTTCTAAATATATAAAAATTACTAGGAATATAACCAATTTTAATATTTATGAATATTGTTTTAGGTTTAAAAGTTTACCAAAGGGAGAAGCCCTGAAAAGACCCGACTTGAAAAAGGATCTCGAGGCAATGGTCCATAAATAGAGAGGGGGAGCAAAGAGTTAATTAGAGATAGGATCAACCCATGCAAATGAAAATTTCAATCAAATGGTTTCTTCAAAAGCGCCAAAATCAAGGTAAGTGAGGTATTGTGTAACAATTAAATTTTGCTTGTATCATGAATTGCATTAAATTAATTGATTATATTAATATATTCTCATGTGATGGACTAGAGATAATCCAACAAGAGATCCATGGGCCTTTTAAAATTATCATCAATTTATTGACACAAAACAACATAAGTATATATACAGTAGTGGCTTACAAAGAAGGCAATACATATCCTCATTTGACCAATTAAAGTACATTAAGGTCATTCGCAAACTTGGAAGACCTTCATCTAAGTACATGCATGCTACAAGACCAATATATCTCTGCCAATATATATTTCACAATAATTTGTTTATAAAAAAATAACCTATTTGTGACTTTGAATGAGTTCAAGGTTCAAGGTCATATAATTGAACAAAACGTTTAAGTTAATTAGATGTTTGTTACCACTAAACCTTAAATCTAATTAGCCTATTTGACCCTGTGACCTTGAATGAGGTCAAGGTCATTAAATTGAACAAAACGTGTAAGTTAACCATGAAATATTAATATTACCACTAAACTCAATATATGATAATTTCTTGTATTTACATTGGCACTTACCAGTATGCTTTGGCATAATATTACTTTCATCAGAGTTCAAGAGGTTATGGAAGAAAGAAAAACATTTCCAACCAGTTTTGAGAATTTTTTATAAGAATATTATGATATAAATATACCAATAGCTAAAGAACCTCCATTCATTTCCCATTCTTGTCACAGTTTAAGCAGAACACGACTTTAATCATCATTACATTTTATAAATATTTATTGTTTTCATGAAATAACAGGCACTATGGTGGATCAAGCTCTTTAACAGAGTATCAGCAACTGTCCTGCAGAAAAATGAAGGCCAAACTTATCTAATAAAGGTAAAAAGTGAGATTAAATTTACACAACATCCAATGGAAGTTTTATTCTCTCCGTGTGCATTGACTTACAAAGTCTACCTGCCTTACTGAAAATTTGACGAGCCAAATTCTGGGTAACATATACAAGTCATTTACTTTCAATGTGCATTGGCATTTTTATTAGGGTTGTTAAACTGTGTATTTGAACTTCAATATCAATGCTTTTATCTTAAAATTTCAACATTTTACAGGTAAATAAGCATCACTACTGTCACCAGGTGAAGTCACCCTTAAGCTTACTAGTAAACTTGATGAAAAGAGAAGAAAGATGCGCAATCGGGGAAAAAACCTTATCATTCAAGAAAAGACGTATCCAGAGTAAAAGTAAAAAGACACAACAGGAAAGGCATTCAACTATCAAAGAGGGTTTAGTTTTTCAAAGTAATCTAGAGTACTCTTCTCCTGACCTTGAATTTATTCCTGATCCTGTTTGTATAGATAGGTTCAAAAGTTTTGAAACATTTGATCTTGAAACAACTGGATTTGGTAATACTTGTGAAATTACACAAATTGCTGCATCAGTAGGGATTAGAAAGTACCAATCTTATGTATACCCAAGATGCCAAATATCTAGTGAAGCTTCAAAAGTCACTGGTCTATCTTATTCAATGGGAAAGAAATAAAATGTATTTGCATGGAAATGAAGTACAAGGGAAATGCATTCGTACAGCTCTTCTTGACTTCTTAGAATATCTCAAAGAATTTGACCATCCAATACTTGTTGGGCACAACATTGCTAGCTTCGATGTGCCGATTCTGTTGAGGATTTTGAAGGAATTTGGTCTGCAGTGTGACTTTGTTAGCATTATACCAGCATTTATTGACACATTGAAATTATCAAAGAAAATCTTTCCTAAAGAATAAGTCAATGGCTGTTACAAGCATGGTCATTTAGTGGAGACCTATTTGAATGTCAAATACCATGCCCATGATGCAGTAGAAGAGGTAAATTCACTTCAGCAGCTTTTTACTACAAAGCTGATGGACAGATGCACTGATGATATGTATAGTATAAGATGCAAATCCTGCAAAAGGTCATACACGGAGTTTGTTAAAGCTAAAATTGTAAGTAAAGTGATTTGTGACAAGCTCAGCAAAATGGCATCTTCAGCTTGCAAGAAGAAGAGATGAAATTGGTGCTAAAGTAATATTAAAAGAAAATGGTATTCCTTTGAAAAAAATGTAAAAGTTTGGTAAAAAAATCCAGGATCAAGAAGAATGATGTTCAAAGATAAAATGTTTAGATAATTATTAAAATCAATAAGAAATCATGTTCAAATTTTATAGTCAGTTCAGGACTGATTGAGCTAGCTTCATTATATAGGATACAATTTTGATTCTGTGGTGGTATTACTCAATTTGGAGATAACCATTGATTTTTTTGCTTTTAATTAGTTGTATATGTTAGAAAATCCTTAACACTTGTACCTTACAATTCCTTAATATCATAACTTCATAAGGTCATTAATAAAATTGGCATTTTCGTGGTGGTGGGCAATTAAAATCATTCATAATTGGTTGTCCACTTCCTATCCATCGATATAATATTTTTGTTATGGCTATTTCTCAGAGCACTGAAGGGGTCTTTCTCATATTTTGTGCATATATTGTTATGCATATACAGTAAAACCCTTCTAACTCGAACCCGGATTCCTCGAATACCCCCTATTCGTCGAACTGGTCGTACGGTCCCGACCGTCTCTCTATATAATTTAAGTAACAAAACCCCGGATAGCTCGAACAGCTATTCGTCGAATACCCCTTATTTCTCGAACAGAAAAATGTCCTCGTTGCATCAAATACATAATATTTACCCATGTATTCGTCGAACAGGTGTTCGGCCCTTGAGATTTTTTTTACCTGTGTCACACCTGACTGCACCGACCGACATGGATAATTGCTCACGATCTTGTGTTTATACAGTTGGCGTGTCAAGCCTTAAGGTAATTAAGAGATTAACGGTGTCATTATTACCTACCTACACGATCGCAAGTCGTTGTTTGATGCTAACTATATTTAAATATTTCAGCAAAGGCATTAAGTTATTGATGTTTCTCTCGTAATAATCTTCGTTGTAAATACGGAAGTTGTTGATCCGTGTTAATAGAAAGTATGTATTGTGAAATGACAAAAGAGGCGGAAGATATTGCTGACGTCCGCCTAATTATAAAAGTTTATTTTTTTTTAATTTCTTCGTTGGTTTCATTTGACAGGCTAACACAATGTTATTTGCCGAAAGATGTAAACGATAGCAAACGATATATGCAAAGTACATTTTATCAGTGCGTTCCGTATCTTTTCATGTAAATTGTATTTTGTAACTTTACTCGTAAATACTAAATAGACATCTATAGATATCATTTCTTATGTCCGTAAATATGCTGGTTAATAACTTTATTGTGAGTATGTATTTTGTAAATGTTTTAAATAATGTTTGATAATTAAATAATAGAAAATGTACTCCTTGTTGACCAATATGGATATTGTACATTAACCTAGATGATGATCGCTTACTCTGATGTGAATGACATTTGATTTAGGGCTTTCTCATTAGCTTTTCCAAACGCTAAATTTATGTTATACATTTTTTTCAACTTGATATTGCTATCAATACAACACTTAAATAAAGAAATCCAAAATGCTGAAAGATAGGGTAATTAAAATGTCATTGCCGTGCATTGTTTGTCATAGTTTGAAACCGGACATTTTAACTGTCGATCTTTACCAACCTCGGATGAGTCGAATACCCCGTATTCCTCGAACTATTGACCTGGTCCCCTGCAGTTCGAGTTATAGGGGTTTTACTGTACGTGTAATACATATATATCCCTGAAATGTTCACAAAACAACAAGCAGTCCTCTTGGATTATAGTGATTTAAGTCTGTTATTGTTAAAAGTACTTCAAGGTATCTCTCTGAAATTTCATGTGTCCCTATAATATAATGTACATTGCATTTCATGAATGATCAGAAAATAACATTATTTATATGCAGCCATCTTTGATTTGGAGCAACCTTTACAGAAATCAAGTACTGAAGATGTCTTGTAGGGTTTAATTGGTCCTTGGTTCTGCATATTTATTTAAAAATAAATCCTGTTACAACATGACAGACAAGGGCCATATCAATTTGCCAACAGAAGTATGTTGCTGCTGTGTAGTTTTTTGAAATTTGAATCCCTAGTTGGTGTTTTTGTTACTTTTAAAGGAAAAGAGGAAGAGAAAAGATAATGACTGACAAAGATCATTCTATTTCACATGACCCGGGTGTCAAGATCTTTCTTGGATCTCTTGTTCCTCAAATCCTGTTTAAACAGATAAGCAGTCTGATTAAGATCGAAAAGCAAAAGAAAAGATATCCGTCGATCATCTTAAAATTGGACAAAAGTTGTTTAATTTGTGATATTATCAAATTTATTAATTTGAAGTGTAAAAAAAAGATTGTAATTTAAAAAAATATTGCTAGATACCGATATTATTCTGAGAGCTGTTATCAGTATTGCCAATCTCTAATGAGGTCAAGTCGGGTTATCATCTTTGCAAAAACGGGTGAAAGGGTCTAAACAAGGGTCATGTGCGGAACCCCATTTGAGTGTAATTTGTCATAAAAACCAGTTGTGGAGTAAATGCTTAGTAAGAATGAGGTTTTTGAAAAGCTGTACTATAATCCAAACAGTTTAATCCAAGGAATCAAAATGGATAACATTCAAAAATCTTTATTCTGAATTCACAGATTTGATGGAACCAAATACTCTTCATAGATTAAAAAGTCAAATTTATAAAATCACTGACTGACTTCAAGGGCCTGATGGGCCAATATATAGTGTTTACATGTCTTTAGTTTCATTCTGTTTCTGAACTCAGGTGACCGTTAAGGGCCTCTTGTTAAGAAAATTGATACAATTTTTTTTTTGTATTATACAATAAGAAATATCTACATGTACACTGTAATTGTGCATTGCATTTTGTTCTTTATCATAGCCGGAATTAAAGGTAGGTTTCGCCCAATGAAAATAAAGACTACGAAATTGAAATTTATCCTGTACATAGATATAATCTTCAGGTCATTTTCAATGCATACAGCGAATATGGATGGTCAGTTGCCTAGCTTGACCAGGAAAATACTCCTTAAAAATAGTGATTTCAAGCTTTACATAGAACATGACGTATTTTTTTCCAAAACGAGGCCGCAGCATCAAACGGAAGCGTGCAACAAAATGTCAGATAGCAGTGACAGTCTTGGCACGGCATGTTTAGTTAAAAAAACAACAACAAATCAAAGTGCGATGGACTGTTTATACATATCATATAATCTAAAACACTTCATGTTACTTACATACACTCGCTAGCTTTGTACACCAAATATACATGTAGTTAGTCTGCGGCTGTTTGTGCGCTGGCATATGTGTTGAAATTTAACTCACCACGTGCAACGCCGTTACACGAGTCCCAACAGATCCGAGCAAGTTCCACTTGAGATGTGGCCTCTGTTTCTTCTATTGCTACATGCCATCTCTGAACTTAATTCCCTATAGATATCCTAGGGTGCTATCGAATCCATTATATAATTTCCGCCACTTTGTTGCCGATTCAGATATATTTTTTTTTATCTCACACACTTCGTTCAGCCATTTTCTTTACTTTTAGTGCTTAACAATGCGCATGCTCGAAACTTCGACAACACAATCCATCGCAGCTTCATTTGCATACTATTTTGTTTGGCCCTGCAGGTAGGGCGTAAGAATTGTACCTGCTGCCCCTATTGCATGATCGTAAAAGGCGACTAAATTTAGGATCTTATCTTTTCTCTTCTTCCTAACTGACTTTATCCTTCCTAATGCCTCCCTTGGCACTGCCTCACTTTTGGCCTTGAGTTGAGCGTTCACCCCTGTGAGGAAGGCTCTAGGTTCTGTCCCCTTGCCGAGACACACCAAAGTCTATAAAATTGGTAGTTTCTGCTCCTGCTTAGCCCGTTGTCAGTATAATGTGACCGGGTGGGGTGTGTTGCTTGGTGTCTTCGGCGGCATGCTTCAGTGATATAGCACTATAAAAAGGGCAAATGTTCCACTATACAAGAAGACACTACACATAAATATACCGCAGTCTCCCAAAACACGCACCTCGCTCAACATACACGCAACACACCGCATACATGGGAGGCCGTTCTTTCATGACCTAAGCTGTTAATAGGACGTTAATTAATCAAACAAACAAACTGACGGACACCGTAATAAATCAAGGATTTCCTTCAATTTGGTATTCAAGACACATTTGTTTAATCTCAAACGCATGAAGAAATTAAATTGAGATATTTTAATGTTTTTTTTTCATCTTTTCTTCCGTTTATCGCATTTCACAAAAAACATATTTATTTGGTTGGGCGAAACCTACCTTAAAGCAAATTTTGATTCGTAGCATTAGATATATTGAATCCATCCTTATGGTGTGGCAATTCAAAATTGTTCAATTGTTCAATATTGTATTCGTAACATCTCTATGTGGAAGGGACTAAACATTAATAATATCTTTTGTTTGTTTGTTTGCTTCATATTAATTAACGTCCTATTAACAGCTATGGTCATGGAAGGACGGCCTCCCATGCATGCGGTATGTTGCGTGTATGTTGTGCGAGTTGTGTGTTTTGGGAGACTGCGGTATATTCATGTTGTGTCTTCTTGTATAGTGGAACTTTTGCCCTTTTTATAGTGCTATATCACTGAAGCATGCCGCCGAAGACACCAAGCGACACACCCCACCCGGTCACATTATACTGACAACGGACGAACCAGTCGTCCCACTGCCTGTCTGCTGAACGCTAAGCAGGAGCATTAACTTCCACTTCTATAGACTTTGGTGTGTTTCGGCCAGGGGGCAGAACCCAGAGCCTTCCTCACAGAGGCGAACGCTCAATTCAAGGCCAAAAGTGAGGCGGTGCCAAGGGAGGCATTAGGAAAGATAAAGTCAGTTAGGAAGAAGAGAAAAGATAAGATCCTAAATTTAGTCGCCTTTTACGATCATGCAATAGGGGCAGCAGGTACCATTCTAACGCCCTAAACTCGTTATATTAAAACTGGAAACGTAAATTACGATACAGACTAACATCTTCAGTGCAGAAACTATTTAATCAGAGGACACCGGTACCACACGTAGAATAGGTTGTAGATGAGAGCTGGTGACTCAGAAATATTCCAATCAAGATTAGAAACCACGGCCATTTGCAATAATATCCACATATTACCGAGCCACAGGAACTCGCCTGGTATGTCACTACACGTACGTAAGCATTTATAATAGAATAAACGTTAGCACTGAACATTTATGATAGATCCCGGTCTGTAAGTTCGCTGTATATCAATTAAAATGCCTACCTAAGGGCATAAACATATATAGGCCTACCGGTACCAATATTTTTCGACTTCTTATCCAAAACTACTGAAATTTTGCAGAAACCTTCCATAGCCAAAGGTCAACCAAAATTGTGAATTATATGGTCCCAGCCCCCCAGGGGCCTGAGGGGTGGGCCCAAATAGGCTAAAACTTCAAAAATATTCTTCTGACATTCCAGAAATCAAATACTCTTCATAGATTGAAAGGTCAGAAGGCCCTCTACAAAAATTGTGAATAATATGACCCTGGGGTCTCAGGTTTCCCCCTGGGGAGGGGGTTAAATTTACTATAGTTTGTATTGTGAAAACACATTTTGAAGCATTATTTTGTCATTTATAATAGAAAATTAGTTAAATGCTGTAAGAATTATCCCTATGAAATGGCCATTCAATCCTATTAACAAATTTTTCATGACTGACTCCCAGGGGCCTTAGGGACGGGGCCAAATAGGCTAAAACTTCAAAATCTTCTTCTGAAATTCTGGAACTTGTGGAATCAGATACTCTTCATAGATGGAAAGGTCTTAAGGCCATCTACAAAAAATGTGAATTATACTTTGGGGTCTCCGGTTTCCCCCTTGGGAAGGGGTTAAGTTACTATAGTTTATATAGTGAAAACACATTTTGGAGCTTTTGTTTGTTTGTTTGTTTGATTAATTAGCGTCCTATTAACAGCTATGGTCATGTAAGAACGGTCTCCCATGTATGCGGTGCGCTGCGTGTATGCCGTGCGAGGTGCGTGTCTTGGGAGACTGCGGCATACTCGTGTTGTGTCTTCTTGTATAGTGGAACTGTAGCCCTTTTTATAGTGCTATATCACATAAGCATGCCGCCGAAGACACCAGGCAACACACCCCATCCGGTCACATAATACTGACAACGGGCAAACCAGTCGTCCCACTCCCGTTATGCTGAGCGCTAAGCAGGAGCAGAAACTACCACTTTTATAGACTTTGGTGTGTCTCGGCCAGGGGACAGAACCCAGAGCCTTCCTCACAGGGGCGAGCGCTCAATCAAAGGCCAAAAGTGAGATGGTGTCAAGGGAGACTATAGGAAGAACAAAGTAATTTAGGGGGAAAGAAAAGATAAGATCCTAAATTTAGTCGCCTTTCATGATCATGCAATAGGGGTAGCAGGTACAATTCTAATGCCCTACCTGCAGGGCCATTATTTTGGAGCATTATTTGGTCATTTATAATAGAAAATTAGTTAAATGTTGTCAGAATTATCCTTATTAAATAGCCATTGAATCCTATTAACAAATTTTTCATGACTGACTCCCAGGGGCCTTAGGGGCGGGGCCAAACAGGCTAAATCTTAAAAAAAATCTTCTGAAATTCTCGAAATCTAAGAATCAGATACTCTTCATAGATGGAAAGGTCTTAAGGTCCATTACAAAAATTGTGAATTATATGACCCTGGGGTCTTATGTTTCCCCCTGGGGAGGGGGTCAAGTTTACTATAGTTTATATAGGAAAAACACATTTATGAATATTACCTGCTTATTTTCATAGGAAATTAGTCAAACTGGGTTAGAATTATTAGCCTGAGATAGCATTTTATCGTCATATCCATATTGGTCCTGGCCGACCCCCAGACTGCGTCTCAGGTGACCTAAAAATCTGCTTCTGAATTCACAGGTTTGATGAAACCAAATAATCTTCATAGATTAAAAAATGAAATTCATAAAATCACTGACACTAACTGACTTCTAGTTTGGTTTTGTTGTTTAATTTTGGCGAAGCAAATTGGATTTTGAAGCATAAGGTTTGGTAACATAATACACTAACTATTAAAATGAAAAACAAAAAATAAAAATTCTAATATAAAGGTTCAACTTTAAGTTTATTCTGATTCGTAAATACTTTTTACAGATTTGAACCAACTTTGCAATGCTTTCTGTAGCAGCACTCAGGTGACCGTAAAAGGCCTTTTGGGCCTCTTGTTTCATTTGTTCTTACTTTAATGTATTTGTATGGATGTCTTGTGACTATTAATAAATATAAATCATAAATCGATGTATCTATTGTTTCAAAGCGTCGATTTTAAAAAGTGTCTCTATGGCAACGTTTCCCTCATTTTGCGGTACTGATATATAACAATATGAGTTGCCCATTTCAACATGAAAAAATATGAAGGAATAATTAACTTTTTTCCAAAGATGCTCATTTTGCAGAGGACATCCATATCTTTATAAAAATGACGAGAAAATAGTATGTCATTGTTCTAAGAAAAAAGTTATTGGATGTTAAATCCATAGCAACCATTTCCCTTAGCAACATTTTTCTAAAATATATAAATGGGGTTGTTGTGTACATTTTAATGTAATCTAGTGTATATTTTTTCTGATAAAGACATGTTATGCATGTGAAGATGATAAAATATCTTTTTCAATGAAAAAAAATATTTTGGTTAACTTTTATTAGTAACCAACCGTTGCATAGCAACCAAGCAGTATTCTATTACAAAAGTCTTACCTGGATTCAATTTTGCATTCATTTAAAGTTTTTTGATATATATATAGCATTTTCACAAAAGTTTTTCTTTGAGACATTCATAAATTTTCATGACTATAACAATTTTGTGATGGAAAAATACTCTATGAAAGGCTGTGTACCCTAGCAACCACTTTCAATTATTTCTCATTCGCATAATTGAATACTTCATAACAATAAAATTGCATTTTCATACATAGAAATGATCAAATTTTGTGGTTGCTAAGTTATTTTTGATCAAAGATCTCAATTCATTTATTAAATTATAAGCATCAAGGGGATATATGAATGTCATATGTAAACCAAACACTGATAACAGGGCTGAGGTCTTTGGTCACATGACTTCCAAAGTACCTGTTTGAAGGTCAGTGATTTTTATCAATGTACTACCTGTTATGTCTTCCCTTCATTTCCTAAACCTGGTACATACCTAAATGCACCTGGCTGCTTAAAGGCTGTTAAACAAAATCAAACTTGAAAGCTATAAGAATTCCACATATAAATTTAATAGAAGCAAGTAAATAACAAATATTGTTTATGAAATATTTCCCATACATGTATGTAAGTTTGAATTGAATTCCATTCCAAGATCAGAAAAAAATACAAAGTGAAAATGTTATGTATGAACCTGTAATGGCACTCTATGATGACAACAGACAAAGCACAATAGCAAATTGGCATCCAGTCTCTGATGCATCCAGTCTCTGATGCAGCATCATCTTATAAATTTTCTTTTATGAAAAAATATCTTTTAATTATTAAAAGTTTGAATCCTTAAATTATGATTAACAAAATCAATCACTGTAATATTTGATTTATTCAAAAATGAAAGAAAGAACAGAACCTGAGCATGTATAAGATAGATGTTCTGCTCATTGAGAAGTTAGAATTGACATAATCACAAATATGACATAATGAAACTTTTACAAAAAATTCAGAAAAAGTTCTGACAAAAGATTTAGCATTAAAACTGTCATATTGATATTAAATGTACTATCTATTCATATCATAGATTATAGACTAGAAATCCAACATTTGGTCAGTGTGATTTGTTTCTTATATCCATCAAGAAATCAATCTTTCTTTCAACACTTGTGTTGAATGATTACCAGCAACACTCAATCAGCTCTTAATAGTTTCTGTGACCAAATTTCCATAATTCACCGGAGTGAACAAGGCTCGAGTTATGTCCCATGAAAGCTGCAGATTCAGTTCTCAACATATACAGACAGGAAAAACAGCTCAACTGTTTTTGAAAGCACAGACATGGTGTTCCTTATCACAGTTTTCAGTTGGTGACGTGGTCAGTTTATTTTCCAATCATGGAGCATTGTCCTAAAATTCAATCAAGGAACACCATTATACAATAGGTACGGCTCAAAAACAAGTCCTTTGAAAAACTTACTTATATTATAAATGCCTCACTTAAACACCAAATCAATTACACAAGAAAATTCATTAAGCTATTATCAGTTTAACCTACAAATATAATTTACAAAAATATAAAGTACAGTGGAATACATAAACCGTATTCGCTGTAATTCAATAGTTTTGGCTTATTAATGAACCAAAATGTATGTAGTGGACGAAATATTTTAATACTTTCTGTACTCATGACACATTAATCTGTTTCAGTAAGCATGCATATATGCCTTTTATCCTTTGAGACGCATTCGTATGTTGTGATTCACATGTAAAAGACTTGTTGCAAGTACATGCAATATGGAATACAAATAACAAGTAGTAAAATTTATATTGTAAATTCCATGGCATGGGGGCATTTATACAACTCCAACTCTATATCGGAAAGGGGGGGGGGGCTAATTACGTACATACATATATTTACAGATTGCTGCCTTTGGCATAATTTTGACCTAATAGATTGTTTTCAAACATACACACCTCTAACAACATATGAAAGTGCTCTTGTATTGTCACTCTTCTGCCAATCTCTACTCTGATCCCGACTCCTGATAAAATAAAGATGGGTTTGTTACATGACAATTTTATCGATTTAATCATTCTCATAAATTGTACCTATATTATCAATTATACAAAAGCCACACAAAATTGTAAATGGATACACTCCCAGCAGGCACATGGACGTCAGAATCCAACGTTGGATTTTGGTCGGATACAAGTTGGATGTGAACGTTTTTTAGATGATCCATAGCAAGTTCGTCCTTTTCAACTGTCAGTGATAAAAATGAATGAAAAGTGCAGCATTTTAGAATATATAATTTTTTAATTAAATTAAACTCAACAGCATTGATATTGTTAACATTAAATTAAGACACTTGGCACATTTGCATTCATTTTTACCACTGACTTGAATAAATCATTTCATCTTGAGGTACAAAGCGATATAAAAAATAACACAAATTACATTTATCTGTATATTTTACAAATTTAATTTCTTACACAAAAATACATGGTATATATCTTTTACTTTAAAAACTTTAGATATATAAGTATGATTCACCTTTAATTGTAATACTTACTGAACAAGTATCTTTCCAACACATCCTTGTTTCAGAACGGTTTTTAACTTATGAAAGACAAACAAATCTTGAGTTATTACTTCAACATGAACCTTTGAATTAAATATTCAAGTTTTGTTCTCAATTGAATCTCTTTTTTCCTTTTTTTTCAGTTACTTGAAAGTATTAAACTTCATTTTAAACAGGCAATGTCATCTTCTTACCACTTAATATTAATGAAACAATATATAATTATGAAATATCATTTTGACAATTGTCGTTCAAGGCCTATGGAGATGTACATATAAGCAAGAAACAAAACGCATCGGTAATATCCTTGAATGAAAAGACACAACACTGTTCATCAAGTTCGGTGTTCACACGTTCCCTTGTCTGTCAGAAATAAGTATTACTTTGAACAAAATGAAATGGGAGTATATTGACTTCAGCCTCCGTGCATTCCATTGTTTACATATCTGAAATCATGCAAGAAAATACTCTTTAAGTGAGTGAAAAACCATTATTACAATCTTTAAAACTTTTAATTGATGTAAATAGTTATATATGTATACATTATTTACAGTACGAAACACGAACACATGCATATACCCAACTAAACACAAGTGTTTACCTCATCTTCGCCGAGCATCCGATTACATAATATGATCTCTGTACGTACGCTTGACTATCGTTATATTGGCGAATGTGTGCATGTACATGTAAACAAAATATTTGAGAATATATCTTGGTAGTCTGTCCTTTATCATCGTGTCACAAGAAGGAAAACGAGAGGAAGTTAATTGCCTGTTAATGATGTTGCCGAGCTGTGCAAAAGCGCGCGCACATAGACAATGGAATTAACTGACTGCTCGAGTGTCCGGAAATACGGTTTCTTTATATCAGTGTATTGATAGCAATCGTTTAAATTTCGTAACGGTATAGGCATTCACCAAGCAGCTATAAACAATAATGTTTACGAATACAAAAAAGCAAAAAAGAACAATGAATAAATGATATATTAAAAGTATCTCCCTTGCAAACGTACTACACACGTACGGCTTCAGAGACAAAACCGGAGCGAGATTATCATTGGTTTAATTCGATATGTTGCTATTCAAATATACACTTTCGGACATAAAAACCTGCGATCAATATGAACTATAATAGTATGATTTTTGAAATAAAATCTATCAAATTTAATTGAAAAGTGACTAAAATCCGACCTCATATAGACGTCGCCTACACGTCGGACTTTGACGTCGTCGGGATGTTGTATAAAGGTTACCGACGTCATGACCAAAATCCAACGTCGCTACGACGTCTAACCGACGCCATGTGCCTGCTGGGCTGTTATTGTACATTTTTTCGAAATTTTTACTTCATTGTGACAGGCTTTTTTTATATCTAGGATATCAATGTACATGAAGAAAATATATTTCTTTTATAGGATTTCATCCCTTCAATCTTGATTGTGGCTCAAGATAATCCATTTGAACTGAAGTCCATGGCCAGTATGCTACAGGTCAATAAATACAATGTAATGTACATTGTAGGTCAAATTAATTATGAACCCATACATGTATCTCTTTAATTTGACTCGGTAATGTAGAAAAGTTATATCACAGTATTGACAATATAAACCACACAGAGACATGATTAAACTTTAGATAATTCATTCATTCATTTATTTCAAAATTTCATTTTGACACAATTCAAATATTTATATGATATCAAGCCATATTCATAAATGTCAACTTTTGTGAAAGTACACATGTTTACAAAGCCTCCTCAGAAAAAAACTTACAACATGGCTAACTATTAGCAGATCACAAAATGTCAGCAGCTATATATGTCAGCATGTGTCACACCTATAAATTATAAAACAAGATTTTTAATAGAGATAAAAAAAAACTAAATGTAATATTTTAGAAAAAGTATGTTACATGCTAATAAGCAACATGCAAAGTGACTGTACATGGTGGATTCAAAAATGATGTGATGTGATCTACTGAATTTCTTGAAATATTACTGAGAATGATCGAGAAAAATAGGTTCAGACACGAATTGTTTATAAGATTAAGGTGATTAAAGCTTAAAGATAATCAAGATATCTTACCGTAACCGTTTTTTGGTTTTCCTAATGCATGTCGTTGATTTGTTGTGGCGTTTGTTATGATTGTTGCTCGGCCATGGGTAGCGAGTTGGCCATCTATAATACTTCCAATCCCCGTTTTCTATGCAATAAATCATTCACCCCGTCTTCCTGTGTGTTTCAGCAATCAATCTTTTTGGTTTAAATGACCTAAACCATTATCAAATGCCTCTACACAGCATAATAATAACATTGCACACATTCGTCTGGTCGTGGCATTGATATTGACCACCATAACTGGAAGTACGTACCGTTGTCGTAAAACGAAATATATTTTCTTAAATTCACGTTTTCTGCATGTAATTTGACTAAATTATCAATAATATAGTTTACTTATCAAATCAGATAAATTATAGTGTGTGTTTTTGGATCTATTTTGCGAAAAAAATATACGAAACTCATGTTGGTTTACGATGCGCGCGCGCATTCAAAATCGGCCGAGCAAACAACCTTAATACGACTGGACTTTAAAGTACCTTTAAAAGTCATTTCAGTTAATATAGAATAATAGATTATTTCTTAATGATAAATGAAAAAAAGCTATATATCTAAATAAATAAACGAAAAAATAAACAAAATTAATTAATTAAAGAACATATAAATTAAAATGAATAATACATATTTTTGAAACTGTTATTTTGTATAGTATATATGAATAGCAAGATGGAGTTCTGATTATTGTCATAGAAAACATATTTCTTCTATTTTATTATTCAGAAAATGCCTAAGAAGATAACTATATTGAAGTATAGGCATGGAAATTTGAAATCTACATTTGCCGATAAAGTTTCGAGAAGGAGTTACCTAGATACGAAGATCGGCAGAAGTCCAACTTTGCCAGAGGAAGTTGAACAAAAACAAACAAACACAGTTTTAGAGGCTTCCAAACGTGGTATGGGGATTTCAAGGAGACAGCTGTTTGCTAGGATAGGAATTCTTCCAGAAAATGACGGCTACGCCCTTTAATAAAGGACTAATGCCAGGAAGAGGATGGTTGGGCGGCCTTAAAAAAGGCATCCTGAATTGACGATTCGAAAACCCGAAAAGTTAGGCAACGCAAGGGTGATGTTGTTAAACTACACTGTAGTGAACAAATACTTTGATGAACTTGGAAATATTCTTCATAGTTTAAATCTGTCTTAAAAGCCAAAACAGATGAAACACGTAAACAATTCCAGCACACTCCAATAAAGATAATCTCTCAGAAGGGGGCCAGAAATGTTGTAAGTAGAGTATCAGAAAGCAGAACAAATATGACAAATGGCTTGCATAAATGGGGAAGGTGACAAAATGGTACCGATGGTAATTGTAAAGGGCAAAACGTCTGCATCCCTAAATGGGATGAACGTAGGTGAAGTTCCAGAAGGTACGTTTTTTCCTATAAGGAGAATGGAAGGATGACGGGGGAACAGTGGTTCCGGTATGTTTTCCTGAAAAATTGTGGCCCAGAGCGCCCTCAGCTCCTTCTGCTTGACGGTCATTCGCCTCATGAAACCCTGGGTGTCCTGGCTAGTGGTGAAGGAAAACCTGAGAACCTAAAGGAAAATCACAGACCAGCGGTCAGTATCACAGGGACCTGGCACGATTTTTTCTTCAACCGTCACCGCCATGTTCATTTTTCTCTCGGAACGCTTCTCGACTTTACATATCGTGACTACATTATGCAAATTATGTAATGTTGTGCTTTTGGGTAAACTCGAGAAGCGTTCCGATGAACAAATGAACATGGCGGTGACGGTTAAAGTAAGTGAGCTACACGATGTTTAAATGGAATTTCTACTAAGTACGGGTCATGACACCAAAGGAGAATGTGGATTACCACAGTTATGGGTACTGTTTACCACCACAAGCGTAGATTTTGTGAGTATGGCTTGGTTTTGAGGTGCCCATTAGAGCCCAGACGACATTTCGACCGGACAGGGAAATGTCTACCTTGGAGCTGTTGCCCTTTTTATAGTGCTATATCACTGAAGCATGCCGCCGAAGACACCAAGCAACACACCCCACCCGGTCACATTATACTGACAACGGGCGAACCAGTCGTCCCACTCCCTGTATGCTGAACGCTAAGCAGGAGCAGAAACTACCACTTTTATAGACTTTGGTGTGTCTCGGCCAGGGGACAGAACCCAGAGCCTTCCTCACAGGGGCGAACGCTCAATTCAAGGCCAAAAGTGAGGCGGTGCCAAGGGAGGCATTAGGAAAGATAAAGTCAGTTAGGAAGAAGAGAAAAGATAAGATCCTAAATTTAGTCGCCTTTTACGATCATGCAATAGGGGCAGCAGGTACAATTCTATAAAAGTGGTAGTTTCTGCCTCTGCTTAGTGCTCAACATACTGGGAGTAGGACGACTGGTTCGCCCGTTGTCAGTATGTGATCGGGTGGGGCGTATTGCTTGGTGTCTTCAGCTGCATGCGTCAGTAATATAGCACTATAACAAGAGATCCCAAAGGGATCTTGGCGCCCACCAAAGGAGGATCTATGTATGACAATGGAAAGATGGATCTTATCTCTTCTTTTCAAACGTTTTAAACATACTACACATTAAATTTGAGACAGATTGCTTCAGTACTTTTAGAGAAATAGCAGTAACAAGCTATCAAAATCTAAAATGGCTCCTTGGCAGCCATCTTGTCCGATCAATCGGCCCCAAATCGCAATATGCACAACTAGGCCGGGCCCTAGGGGAACCTTCATGTAAAATTGAGAATATTCCATTCAATACTTTCTGAGAAATAGCGTTGACAAACTTTAACTATCAAAATCCAAGATGGCTCCTTGGCGGCCATCTTGTTGATCAATCATCCCACATCACAATATGTACAACTACTAGGGTCCCAGGGGAACATACACATGAAATTTGAGAAAGATCCATGCAATACTTTCTGAATAATAGCGATAACAAACTTTAACCATCAAAATCCAAGATGACTGCCTGGCGGCCATCTTGTAGACCGATTGGTCCCAAAACATACAATATGCACAACTAGGGCCCTAGGGGAACCTACATATGAAATTTGAGACAAATCTCTTCAGTGCTTTCTGAGAAATAGTGATAACTGTTGTATATTCATGCCAAGATTAGCTTAACTAGTGAGCTTCCTTTTAGCTATAGTGTAATATGTCACATGATACACAGTACTGTATGACGTATTGAATAAATGACGTCACCGGCGTTCTTCTAAGATCCAACATGGAGTCCTGGTCGTGAATGTAACATGGTGTCAGAAGAATCAAACTACATCGAAGTCCTAAATGACCGCTCTTAAGAAAATTTACATCAGGTGAATAGAGAAGAATTTAGTCTACATGATGGACACAACAAATATGGCCGGAACACCCAAGATAAATTGGGAAGCGACCTATCTCTTGGTGGCATGGGAAAATTTCAAACGGCTGGCAGATTTCTGGTTTGGCGGCCCGCTTCTAAAAAAATTGAGCCTGAGAAGGTGAATTACCTCATGATATGGGTAGGAGATAAAGGGAGGGACATCCATTCGACATTGACCCTAACCGCCGATGAACAGAAAAGCTTGGCTACGATTTTGGGGAAATTTGAAGACCACGTGCATCCTAAAACGAACAAAGTGTTCTCACGCTACAAGTTCCAGTGTTGGACTCAAAAGGAGAGTGAAACATTTGAACAATTCCTCACTGATTTACACATCTTAGCAAAAGAGTGTTGTTACCAAGAAAAGGACAATGTGATCTGTGATGCGATTGTCTTCGAGACAAAAGACTCTAAGGTAAAGGGAAAATGTATCAATGAAGATTCCGATTTGACTCTTGATAAAGCAGTAGACTTAGAGAGAACACGAGAACTATCTTCAGCTCAGATAAAGACTATGGAAGAAGACAAGACCGTTAACACAATACGGCATGGTTCTAAAAATAGAAGCACTAGTAAGATACACGCAGAAAGAAAATCGAACGGTCCCAGAACAAGGGGAAGTCACTCTAACTCGCAACAACAACATCCGGTTTGTGGAAAATGTGCTCGGAACCATGAATCTATGAAATGCCCAGCGTATGGAAAAACATGCGATAAATGTGGATGGAAAAATCATTTTTAACGGTCATCTGACTATCTTGGCAATAGCTGTATAGGAAAATAATTAGATATGGTGTCATGGTAGCCATCTCCAATCTGGGATCAACCAGAGATATAACAACACTTTGACAAGATCATATCAGTCGCATTTCATGTTTCAAGTTTCAGTTAAATTGCACTGGTAGAACTTGAGAAGAAGTTCAAATGTGTTTTCAAGATGGCATCTGTGGCAGCCATCTTGGATTTTGGATCAACATAAAATATAACAACACTTGGTCGGGACCATGTCAGGATCATTTCATGCAGGTTTCAGCTTAATCACACTGCTAGAACTTGAGAAGAAGTTCAAAATTCAAGATTTTGGAATATTTGACTCTCGTAACCGTGAAAGTAGGTCAAGGTTATTCATTTCCACAACTTTGATAGCCCTTTATCTCAGCATGCTATTGACTAAATATGAATACCCTGGACATTTTGGCTAATTAAAAGGTGTAGTTAAAAGATTTTAGCTTAATTGACCCCTGTGACCTTGAAAGAAGGTCAAGGTCATTCATTTTTATACCTATGGTAACCCTTCATCCCAGCATGCCACCAGCAAAATATGGATATCCTGGACTTTTGGGTTAGTTAACAAAAATCGTTCAAAGATTTTAGTCTATTTGACCCCTATGACCTTCAAAGTAGGTCAAGGTCATTCATTTTCACAACTTTGGTAGCCCTTCATCCCAGCATGCTACAGGCCAAATATGAGTACCCTGGATCTTTCGGTTAGTTAAACGAAGTCGTTCAAAGATTTTAGCCTATTTGACCCAAGGTAACCTTGACAATATGTCAAGGTCATTAAGTTTCACAAATTTTGTAGCCCTTCATCCCAGCATGCTACAGTCCAAATATGAGTACCCTGGACCTTTTGGTTAGTTAAAAGAAGTCGTTCAAAGATTTTAGACTATTTGACCCCCCGTGACCTTGACAATACGTCAAGGTCATTAATTTTCACAACTTTTGTAGCCCTTCATCCCAGCAAGCTACAGGCCAAATATGAGTACCCTGGACCGTTTGGTTAGTTAGTAGAAGTCGTTAAAAGATTTTAGCCTATTTGACCCCTGGTGACCTTGACAGTACGTCAAGGTCACTAATTTTCACAACTTTTGTAGCCCTTTATCCCAGCATGCTACTGGCTAAATATGAGTATCCTGGACCTTTTGGTTAGTTAGAAGAAGTCGTTCAAAGATCTTAGCCTATTTGACCCCTGTGACCTTGAAAGTAGATCAAGGTCATTTATTTTCACAACTTTGGTAGCCCTTTATCCCAGCATGCTACAGGCCAAATACGAGTACCCTGGACCTTTTGGTTAGTTAGAAGAAATCGTTCAAAGATTTTAGCCTATTTGACCCCTGTGACCTTGAAAGCAGGTCAAGGTCATTTATTTTCACAACTTTGATAGCCCTTCATCCAAGTATGCTCCAGGCCAAATATGAGTACTGTGAGCCTTACGGTTATGGAGAAGAAGTTGTTTGAATGAAAAGTTTGCGCATGGCGCACGGCGGACGACGACGGACGGTGCATGATGACTATAGGTCATCCTGACCCTTTGGGTCAGATGACCTAAAAAACCAGAAGGTACGTAGAACCAAAAACAGACCAAAGAACTGTAACATTGTTGACTTTGATAGTGAAGATAGCAATATCAATGATGAGCTTTTTGTTGGAACACTTCAAATACATGACATAAAAACTGGTTCAATCGGTTCAGACTCTGAATGGCTTGAAACCGTAAATGTAAACAACAACCCAGTGAACTTCCAGTTAGATACAGGAGCCAAATGCAATGTTTTATCAAAGAAACTGTACAAAAGACTCAGTAATAAACCATTACAAAAATGCAGTACTCCCTTGGTATCGTACTCAGATCATAAAATTGAGTGTGTTGGTACTACAAAGATGTCATGTTCATACAACAACAATCCAGTCCAGGATGTTCTGTTTTATGTAGTCGCGTTGGATTCTCAAGCAGTGTTAGGCGCTCAGACATATAGGAATTTGGGGTTAGTTAAGAGGATTTACACCCTATCACCTTCTAAAAAGGTGCCTGATGGTGTAGACAGTAAATTTTCAGATCTGTTTACAGGCCTCGGTTGCTTGCCTAGAGAACATCCCATAAAAATTGATGAATCTGTACCTCCAGTTGTACATCCTCCACGGCGCGTGCCTATTGCTCTTAGAAAAGGTGAAGGAGGAACTGGACAGGATGGAAAAACTCGGCGTAGTGCTTAAGGAGTCTAAACCAACCAAGTGGGTAAACTCCTTAGTAACTGTGTTAAAACCTAACGGAAAACTCAGACTATGTATTGACCCCTGTGATCTCAACAAAGCTGTTCAGCGTGAACATTATCCCTTGAAAACCATTGAGGATGTCGGGTCACAGATGCCAGGCGCAAAGGTTTTTAGTAAGTTGGATTTAGTGTCGGGATTTTGGCAAATCAAGCTCGATGAGGCTAGCTCAAAGTTGTGTACCTTCAACACACCCTTTGGCCGTTACCGTTACACACGTCTACCATTTGGTGTTAAAAGTGCACCTGAGGTATTTCAAAGAGTCATCTCAGAGATGATTGAAGATCTGGACGGTACTGAGGCAATCATTGACGACATCTTAGTATAGGGCACATCCCAGGAGGAACATGACCAGCGTCTTAGAAAAGTGTTGGAACGCGTTCGCGAGAACAATGTGAAGTTAGGGGCTGACAAATGTGAAATAAGTAAGGCGGAAGTGATCTACATGGGACATTTGTTAACTAAAGATGGCCTTATGCCAGACCCGGAGAAAGTCCGTGCTGTCAAGAGTATGGAGAAACCCACCAATGTGAAAGAACTGCAAATATTCATGGGGTTTATACAATAACTTGCGCAATTCATGCCAAGGTTATCTGAAGTGAGCAGCCCAATCCGTGTACTTTTAGAAAAAGACACTAAATGGCACTGGGGTCCTGAGCAGGACAGTTGTTTCAACAAGATCATCGAGATGGCTTCGTCAACACCGCTGCTGCAGTACTATGACAGTAGTAAGCCGATAACACTATCCGTTCATGCAAGTAGTAAAGGAGTAGGAGCTGTACTTGTGCAAGACAACAAACCCGTTGTGTATGCCTCTCGCGCCTTGACGGAGACACAACAACGGTATTCGCAGATAGAGAAAGAGACATTCGCTATTTTATATGGCTGTCAGAAATTTCACGAGTATGTTTACGCACAACAGATCACTGTTGCATCTGACCACAAACCCTTGCAGTCAATATTAAAAAAAACCCATACTACAAACGCCCCCGAGGCTACAGAGGCTGTTATTAACTATGCAAAACTATGATGTCAACGTCGTTTATAAACCTGGCAAGGATATGTTTATTGCCGATCATCTCAGTCGTTCCTTTCTTAAGGAAACCAAGGAGCCATTAGTCCCCGAGCTTCAGGTAAACGAGCTTCACCTGACAGCATACTTACCAGTTTCACCAGAAATGTACACACGTCTACAAGATCACACAGCAAAAGATGAGGAGCTCAATCAGCTACAGGACATGGTCCTCGACGGGTGGCATGATGTAAAAAATAAGGTACCCTCAGCATTACTCCCTTATTGGACATTTCGCGATGAGATATCGTGCATTGATGGGCTCGTCTTCAAAAGCCACAAACTTGTGATACCAAAATCTATGAAAAATGAAATGTTGGACATAATTCACTCATATCATCTAGGCATAACCAAATGTAAGGATTGCGCCAGAGATGTCAGAGATGTGCTGTTATGGTTGGGATTGACACGCGACATTGAGGAAAAAATCCGATCGTGTG
Source organism: Argopecten irradians irradians (assembly GCA_004382745.1). NCBI lineage: Eukaryota > Metazoa > Mollusca > Bivalvia > Pectinida > Pectinidae > Argopecten > Argopecten irradians. Next base: position 755,136 of record SAYR01003782.1, read on the forward strand.
AAGTATGTGCTAAATACCAAAACCAAAATCCGAAAGAACCCATGATTGCACCGGAAATACCTACTCGACCATGGTCAAGGATCGGGATGGACCTGTTTGAGTTCAAAGGTGAGCACTACATATTCTCAGTTGACTATTTTTCTAAATGGCCAGAAATTTCGAAACTAGAGACACTTACTTCAAAGTGCGTGATAAGCCATGTGAAAAGCGTAATGGCTAAATACGGAATTCCTGATGAGGTGATATCTGACAAAGGCCCTCAGTTCAACTGTGGGGAATTCAGAGAATTTTCACACCAATGTGGATTCAAACATACTACAACCAGTCCATATCATGCTCAAGCTAATGGACAATCTGAGCGTATGATACAAACTGTAAAACGCCTCCTACTGAAAGCCAAAGACCCATACTTGGCATTGTTAGATTATCGCAACACCAACATTGAAGGTGTGGGCTTGTCACTAGCACAAATGTTCTTCGGTCGATGGCTGAAGTCAAAGTTACCTACAACAGCTCCACTTTTAGCATCTACCTTGGACGCTGCTACATATTCCAGTCTTAACACCCGTCAGGAAAAACAACAGAGGAACTTTGATAAGCACGCAAAAGCCACACCACTCAAACCACTCTACAACGGTGATCGTGTGTTAATCAGACATCCTGCTTAGTCAAATATGTGGGAAGCTGGAACTGTATTATACAAACATCGTTCTTATGTTGTACAGAACTCTAATGGAAAGCGGTATTGTCGAAACCGAAGGTTCCTGAGACCTATTCGTGTTGTAGGTTTGACCACTGATGTCAGGACAATGCCCTCGCCATTGTCTCCAACGCATGGTAATACTGATGTCAGGACAATGCCCTCGCTATTGTCTCCAACACATGGTAATACTGATGTCAGGACAGTGCCCTCGCCATTGTCTCCAACGCTTGGTAATACTGATGTCAGGACAATGCCCTCGCCATTGTCTCCTACGTATACACCCCCTGGTGAAAGTGTCCAGCCCATGAAAGTGACCAGGAGTGGACGAGTAGTAAAAGTACCGCAGCGATATTGTGAAGGAAACTGAACTGTGTAAAAAAATGTTCAATTATGTGTTCATAATTCATGTTAATTCATTCTAGTCATTCCAGGATTAAGTGCTTAAATAGAGACTCACAAACCTCTTTTTCAGGCTTCATATATAATAGTAATGACTGAATGTGATAGTTATATTAGTTCGTCATTGTGATAGTTATATTAGTTCTAGTTATTTTCTATATGGATCTATAGGAAAGTACGTACAGAAAATTAAAACCTTTTTTTCAGATGGTTCCAAAAAAAGACGGTTGCTGATAATCAGTGATATGTGTGTAAAAAATAATGTTCAATAACAAAAGACTCTGAAACCTCTTTTTCAGCTTTTAATATTCAAAGACTGTTAAAAACAAAATATTGTTAATGATTTATATTGCCATCAAACTTAAATTCTATAAATGAGGCAAGACAAAACGTAGGTAGCATTCTTGTTTTTGCACTCAGTTTCAAAATTTGCATGGGATATTTGTAGGGACCAAGGGTACGTTATCCTTCATGTCATCAAGTTTGAACAAAATCTTTTCAGTAGTTCTCAATTAGTAGGGATTAAAAAATAAAACTGCCAAGAAAGCAATTTGTTTTTCCGATCCGCCTTCAATTTTGCATGGCACAACTATAGTGACTAACAGGACCGTACATTCGAAGTTAAAATTAATCCCTTCAGTAGTCTTCAAAACATACTGCACATGCCAAAATCCAAGATTGCTGTCTGGTGGCCATCTTGTTTTTCCGATCAGCCTCAAAATTTGTATTGCATAACTAACGACCAATGGGATCCTCCCTCTGAAATTTGGACAAAATCCCTTCCGTAATTCTCAAGAAATATCGATAACAAACAGCCAAAATCCAAGATGGCTGCCTGGTAGGCCATCTTGTTTTTTCGATCAGCTTCAAAATCTGTATTGCATATCTAGGGATCAAGAGGACCCTACACGTGAAGTTTGAACAAAAATCCCTTTAGTAAATCTCAAGAAATAACGATAACAAATTTTAACTGCCAAAATCCAAGATAGCTGGCTGGCGCCCATTTTTTTTATCGATCAGCCTCAAAATCTGTATGGCACAAGAAGGGACTAAAGGGACCCCACATGTGAAGTTTGAAAAATATCCCTTTAGTAAATCTTAATAGTGATAGTAGTCTTCAACTTTCAAAATCCAAGATGGCTTCTAGATAGCCATCTTGTTTTTCCGATCAGCCTCAAAATCTGTATGGCACAACTGGGGACCAAGGGTACCCTCCATGTGAAGTCTGAACAAAATCCCTTCGGTAGTTCTCAAGAAATATCGATAACAAACTTCAACTGCCAAAATTAAAGATGGCTGCCTGGCGGCTATCTTGTTTTTCCGATCAGTCACAAAATCTGAATGGCACATATATGGACCAAGGGGACCATGTGAAGTTTAACAAAATCCCTGCAGCAGTTTTTTTAAAAGAAATAGTGATAACAAGCATTGTTTACGGACGCAGGGCGATTTACAGATGGTGGGCTAAAAATTAAATATACCGCAGTATCCCAAAACATGATTGCGCACTAACATACACGCAACACACCACATACATGGGAGGTCGTCCTTACATGACCCAAGCTGTTAATAGGACGTTGGAAACAAATAAAAACTTCAACTATATTATATTAAATTTAGCGGTAACAAGAATTGTTAAGGACGGAAGAGCAGACGGACCAAGGAAGAAAGGCGATTTGAGTGTGATGACGATGGGCTAAAAGAGATATGTAAAATGTGAAACACTAGAAAAGGTGTTTTTTTTTCTATGTTAATAGCAACTTTAAGCATAGCCAAAATGCAGCTAAACATGTACATGTAAATGCTGTTGTATTAGAAATAATTTATTTTTCATTATTCGGAGAATTATTTGCTTGCGGTATATTTCGACTGTTTTGTCTTCTGCCTGGTTCAGATATGCCGATGACACTATGACCAAACACTGCGAACCGAGTATTTTCCGAACATATAAACAACTTGGCCCAACACGTATTAATATCAGAATGTGAAGATGGCGGTTTTTCTAGATTACCTGTATTTTTGTCTACCGGATGTGAATTAATGCATTTACCATTTGAATTACTATACACACATTATAGAAAGTTTGTACAGCACGTGACTATAATAAAAAAGCATGATGAACATGTACATGATATTTGTTTGCACCAGAATATATCATAACGGGGTATTTTGTGAACATTTACCAATCAAATGCTAACCTAGTGGTCCACCACACGAGCATTAATAAAACATACTGATTGGAATAGTAAGACATCCATCATTAATTAGTAGTCATTTGTTAAACCGGGCAGAATAGTCAGGAAATTGAACACTGCATTAATTTTTAAAAAGCCACATTATATCCCATACCTCTGCTAATATCACATTGTATAGGAAACTGACACATACCAACGATACCTGGAGTGGAAGATCTTGACCCCAAAAAGAACGCGAAGACACCACCAAACAACAGAAATACAACATTGGCCTTCATTATCTACCAGGTTCTTCTGGCACTTTGCACAGAACTAAAAGACAATTCGTGATATGGTTTACTGCATCAAATGTGAACTGTGGCCAAAGCCTCATTGGTCATCACATCAGCCATGGCAAGACCAAAATGATAACAACAGAAAATACCCTAATAACAAAAGAGTGAAGGAGACAATCGTCATGTGAGAGAAACAGGACGGGTGGGATGTGTTGCTTGGTGTCTTCGGTGGCATGCTTCAGTGATGTAGCACTCTAAAAAGGGCAATATTTCCACTCTACAAGAAGACACAACACGAACATACCAGTTTCCCAAAACACGCACTTCGCATTTCACATACGCTATACACTGCATACATGAGAGGCCGTCCTTTCATGATCCTAGTTGTTGATAGGACGTTAGAATAATCAAACAAACTGAGAGAAACATCATTGAACAAAGACGATAAATTAAACCTGCCACCAATGTTAAGTCTCTCAAAGTGTCACATGACTGTCCATCTATACTAAACACTTTTCAGTAACCGGCTGAAGACTATCAGGAACAGTTGAAATAAACCTGAAGTATTTTTTTCTCAGAATAATGGAAGTTTTTTTCAATCTAATAAATCAATTTCCACAAATTGCGAAAAGCTGTTCCTGGCAATCTACACTAGCCAATCCTGTTTCCGTCAACATGACGCATAGGCCTTGACCTTGCTTTGGGTTGCCAACTGACCAGAGGTCATTGTCGATAACCTTTCCCATGTAACTCCAAACCGAAGATGTGAAGGTTCCGGCGACGAAGAATCGAAAATCTTGTTCTGAAAGAAAAAAAATATATGAGTTTAAAATTGAAATATATTTGCTTAGATCATAACTCTTTTACTCACACCACCAAGAACTTCGTTTCATAACTTGCCAGATCATTTCGAAATTAGTGATCTACTCGAATATTAAGAAATACTACCAACAAAGGATTTGACAAACAAAAATGAAATTCTGAAATGGCAATATACTAACTTAAGACGAAATATTCTGTGATGATCCTGTTCAGACCTTCCATCTTAGTTAACGTGTCGACAACCATCAGACGTGTGTTCATTGAGGTACAGGCCTTTGCTGCACTTCCCTGATCCTGTCTCACTTCTACGATGTTATACAAGATGGCGGCTTCCTGATCCATTTTGTAGCCATATATGTCCACCATATCTGAGATATCTGTAACAAGAAGCAATATTCAGATCTGTTTCGATTTTATCTATTTTTGTATACATAGTGTTATCTTTTATTCAGATACAGGTTGAACTTAACAAAGAATAGTAATCTAACCTTGCCTAAAGAATACATCAGTACTGGGAGTAAGGGTGCCGTACTCGACGATCCAGGCACTATATCCTGTACATTGCGGTGTCGCATCGGATGTCTGGTGAGTGAATGACATACAAGTGCTATGGAAGTGGCATTTCTTAGCACAGTCCGCTACGGCAAGGCTTGTTGCTATTGGACCAAAGACTGTATGATCACTGTCCATGGGTTTTACAAGCTTTCGTGCATACTGTCTACTTCTACCTGTCAACAAAATGGTATATAAAACAATAAACATAAGCAACACAAAACGGATACATATGGAAATAACAGGTGTTCCGCCAACATGGAAATAACAGGTGTTTCGTCAACAAAAGGTATTACCCAACATCCAAGCTATCAAACCTGATCTACAGTACCAGAGTTTGTTTGTTTGTTTGTTTGATTTATTAACGTCCTATTAACAGCTATGGTCATGTAAGGACGGCCTCCCATGTATGCGTAGTGTTGCGTGTATGTTGTGCGAGGTGCGTGTTTTGGGAGACTGCGGTATATTCGTGTTGTGTCTTCTTGTATAGTGGAACTATTGCCCTTTTTATAGTGCTATATCACTGAAGCATGCTGCCGAAGACACCAAGCAACACACCCCACCCGGTCACATTATACTGACAACGGGCGAACCAGTCGTCCCACTCCCTGTATGCTGAGCGCTAAGCAGGAGCAGAAACTACCACTTTTATAGACTTTGGTGTGTCTCGGCCAGGGGACAGAACCCAGAGCCTTCCTCACAGGGGCGAACGCTCAACTCAAGGCCAAAAGTGAGGCGGTGCCAAGGGAGGCATTAGGAAAGATAAAGTCAGTTAGGAAGAAGAGAAAAGATAAGATCCTAAATTTAGTCGCCTTTTACGATCATGCAATAGGGGCAGCAGGTACAATTCTAACGCCCTACCTGATTATATTTATATAATATATTGTGTGAATACGTGACTAAGAATGTAACCTTTCATCGTTATTATAAATTGATTACGTATGTCTGATGTGTTTCCAAATAGGGTTCATCAGGGCATCAGGGAGTTATCGCTCTTGGCGTCACTAGGTGGCGCTAGTGCTCTAGTTGGTATAGAAATATAAACAATATGGCGGCTAATCATTTGTAGAAATTTGACAGATTGAAGTTAGAATTGGCAAAACGTGGTGCGGTATTACGAGGAAGAAAAGCTGATTTAATTGAACGTATAGTGTATATTTGAGCATTTTTTCATTCCACAGAATTACGAATATGAAGCTATATGTATAGAATGCATATCTAGGACTTGTCAACTTCTTCTAATCTCGCTTGAAGTACATGTACGAACGACTACTGTAGGCCTATCCGGCAGATATATAAACATTGTATGAACGCTATTCCCGTCAATATTACATGCCAGTGTTGGTAATTTCATGTCAATATACAGATACAGATCGTTAACTGTAAACTACCACAACACAAATTATTTATCATGTATATTAGTCGCTGTTTATATATGTCAAAGTCTGACAGTGCCTAGGCGTTACGTATCTCACACATATTAACAGTAAGCTTATGCATGTTTTCCCATGGACAAACCAACAACATGATTATTTACTGCATTATGCATACAACATTAAGCCAGTGAGTCCAACATTTTGATTTAAAATCACATGCATATACACTGTACTGTATGTATTTATTGCAGTCTATAAGCCTACGACAGGAACCAAAACTTTCGGGATGATGTTGTCCTTCTGCCAACACCATCACCATTACCTGATTGGCTAGTGGGAATGTTTGGGTTTCGGCAGTTGACGCTAGACCACAGAAACCAACTGCCAAGTCTAGGAATGTCACAGGTAGAAGATACTGTATATCTTAACTTAATTAAAATACATAACATGAACCATACTTTTTTATAGACTTTTGGCTTGGTTTTATAAGTTTACCGTCCTGTTAATAGCCAGGGTCATTTAAGGACGCGCCAGGTTTGTTGGTGGAGGAAAGCCAGAGTACCTGGAGAAAAACCAACGACCAGATTCGAACTCATGACCCAGAGGTGGAGGGCTTGTGGTAATGTGTCGAGACATGTTAACTACTTGGCCACTGTTGCCCCATTTGTATACACAGGTGTAAAGTCAAATATTGAAGTCCAATTCAAGTACATGTGTTACTTAGTATTCAAGGAAATGTAATTAAATGTAGGTTGTAGTTATATAGTAAAAAACATTGATCTTCGCGTGAACTTGGTATGAAAAGCTATTGCAGGATATTTATAATATTGCTTTAATTGACTTTGATATTTTAAACAGTATGATCCCAAAAATTTAATCATTCTTTCCAATTTGATATGATTTTGTTTCCGTATAACTACATTACTGTATGTATAACCGTATCTTGTTTGTGTAGGTTATTTTTTGTACAGGATGGCTGTTGACAAACAACATCAGTCCTATATTCAAACTATTACGAAAGGCCGTCTCCTATTGGAGTCCGGACGGGTCGAGGCCTGCAGCTTTAAGGCAGAAGCTTCTGATGTGTTTCTGACTGGAACAGTTGCAGCAGCAATAAAAAAAGAGTAAGCTTGCAAAATATAACCAGACAAACAATCTACTGAAAAACATACTTAAAACGTAGATATAACACACCTTATTTAGTCCACTATGGTGCATATACCTGGTGTACATTCAAACCTGTCAATAAAGACCACTCAAAGCAAAAAATTGTCATAATCGCCAAGTGGTCATCAAATACAGATTGAATTGTGTTGCTCATTTTAGACCTTAGAAAAATGGTCTTGATGTTAATTTGAGATTAGTTAATCACCTACATGACTTGTAGACTTTGTCTTACCAACAAGTCAATGTTCTGTCAGTGTGAAGTGGTCTTTATACAGAGGCGGTCGTTAAGGTAGGTTTTACTGTACATTTTTACAGATTTCTTACAACTACAAAGTAAGACTCGGACCAAATGGCGAAGTCATAAATACGGATTATGAGTGTCCAGCTGGTAAAGGCTCGTGCGGTACATGCAAGCATGTCGCAGCCATTCTGCTTGTCCTTGTTCAGTTTATTGAAACTGGTAGACTTGCTATTCAGGGAAGCTGCACAGGACAACTGCAAACTTTTCACAAACCAAAGAAGAATTACCAAGGCAATAACAAAACAAACGTTCAGTTTTTTTGTTTCGTTTTAATATAAATCAATAAACCAATGGTGAATGGGCAGTAGGATTAAAAAAAACACAGTTCCATTGTATATGCAATTATATAGTGTTCGAATAAAATTACAAAACACATATATATACCAATTTGAAATGAGACCTGAAAACAAATTGTAATTATCAAGCTGCCTTTGGTTAATTGGTTATATTCAGTTTGTTTTCAGATCAGACGTTTACTTATACCGGGTGTGGTATTTTGTATAATTACTGAACATATCAACACATCTTTATTGTTTTAATTGTTTTTGTTATTATTGCTGTTGTTTGTTTTTGATTGTTATTGTTTGTTTTTTAACATTGATAAACAAGCAAATTATTTGGTGACAATAATTAATGGACTTTGCAATATTATAGCAATATAAAGGTGCTGGCAGTATTATATGGCAACAGAATATCAGCTAGAAATGCTAGTTCTGATAAAACCTATATTTCATACATGTACCTGTTAATAGGACGTTAATAATCAAACAAAAAAAAACAAAAAAAATGTACCAATATAATTAATAGCTTTTGAACAGAACATATTGTAATCAGTAATAATACTACAGACATTCCCTTTCCATATACATGTATTATTAGAAAAGTATGTTCGCCTAATCTATACCAATCATCATAACTTTTAATCAGTATTACAGTGTAATATATATTTGGTTTGTAATATTAAAATTCACTGTTTATTTCTGCTACTGTGTTTTCTGTTCCAAAGCAATCTTATACATGTATATTGAACTGTGTTGTCTACACTTGTCATAGGTTCTCCAGTGAAGGCAGAAGATATTGAATCCAGTTACGACTACAACATGGATGATCCTAGACCTGAGAGATACCGAGGTAATGCTGGTTACAACGCATTTGTCAAAACCCAAGTAATCAACTATTGCGCTGCATCATCCAAGGACCATGCTTTTAGATAAATTTTCAAACAGTGATTAAATTGCATTATCATGAAATCTTTGTATGTAATTAAATTAAAATTAATGCAAAAATATAGAAACCTATATGAATCTAGATTCAGAATATTACTTGCTTAAGTAAATATTCTAAATATTGTATTCTACTGCTAATTTCTGAAATTTACTAGTAAACTTGGAAATGATTAATATTGCACACATGAAAATAACATTGAGTCAATTTGCAACAGATATCTCATGCCGAAGGCGAACATACAAGTGGCAGCAAGAGACCATGATTACAGCACACTACCTATTACTGAACATTGGGTTGATGCAGGAAATAAGGTATTGTTATACATAAAAAAACTTACAACATTGAATATATGACTGTCAAATAGTTGTTAACCCCTGTCATTTAAAAAAAAACATGGTGAATGACATTGCATAATGAGTTTTTTTAGCATGAGAGTCAATTTTCATTGAATATTGAATTTATAATTTTATTTTGAAAGATTTGTGTATTATTTATAAGTTATTTATAGCATGTTTACTACCTGAATTAAATACTAACACTATTTTAAAATAGGTTAAATCTATGGAAGAATCCCTGAAAATTGAAGAAACTACAAAAAAACTAAGTTTATGTAAGAAGTGGCACAAGGAGAGAAAGTGGCGCCTGACTTCTCCCAGATTTGGGGATATATGAAAGTCACTGACCGACGGAACAAGGACCAGTTATGTCAATCTATGTTTGAATCTGCCACACTCAGTACACCAGCTATCATACATGGACAATCCTTTGAGAAGGCCGCAATTAAAAAGTTTGAGGAAATTAAGGGGACAAGAGTCTATGCATGTGGGTTGAGGGTGGATATCAATAATAGTTTTCTTGCTGCCTCACCAGATGGCCAGGGTAATCTTGTAGAAGTCAAATGTCCATATAGAGGTAGACATTCTGTAACTGATGGAAACACTGACTTTCCATTTTTAGTAAAAGATGAGCTTGGAAACATGCATCTTAAGTCATAATTATTACTATCAAATTCAAGGGCAACTGAACATTTACAAGAAACAGAGATGTTTTATGAAGTCTATACATTTACAGATATTTTTGTAGAGGAAATTCATGCTGATAATTCTTTTTGGTCAGGTAGTATGCTGCCAAAGTTAGAATTATTTTACCAAAAATACTACAGGAAATTTGTTGCAGGAAAAATGTAGGTTTGCATTATCTTTCATTTTGTATGCCTCTCATGAAATTATTCTGAGATTGTTATGACCAAGATTTATTTTTGGGATACATTCAAAATGACCATCACAGCTTCCAATAATTCTTGAAAAACATATTGCACTTATTTTACATGTTTATTCAATAAGAGTTTTTTCAAAACATTGTTAAATATGCTCCTGTGTACAATAAACTATAATATTTATGGTACTCTGGTATTTTTCTAGAATTAGTATACTATAAGTTACCATATTTTAATTAATATTCTGTTGAAGTAGGTATTTATTTTATATACATGTACATTGTACTAATAGTGCTGACTAATGATCATGATACAAAAAGATAATGAACTTGTACACTATTATAATATGTACGCCTATATATGTACATTACGTGTATGAAGGATATATATAATTAACTTACAACGGATTGTCTGAAGTTTTGAATAGCAAAGCATATATTTAAAATTCTAGATCCAAGAGTAACCTTACAATGTGACAGATTTGAATTGTACCTGCTGCCCCTATTGCATGATCGTAAAAGGCGACTAAATTTAGGATCTTATCTTTTCTCTTCTTCCTAACTGACTTTATCTTTCCTAATGCCTCCCTTGGCACCGCTTCATTTTTGGCTTTGAGTTGAGCCCCTGTGAGGAAGGCTTTGGGTTCTGTCCCCTGGCCGAGACACACCAAAGTCTATACAAGTGGTAGTTTCTGCTCCTGCTTAACGCTCAGCATACAGGGAGTGGGACGACTGGTTCGCCCGTTGTCAGTATAATGCGACCGGTTGGGGTGTGTTGTTTTGTGTCTTCGGCGGCATGCTTCAGTGATATAGCACTATAAAAAGGGCAACAGTTCCACTATACAAGAAGACACAACAGTCTCCCAAAACACGCACCTCGCACAACATGCACGCAACACACCGCATACATGGGAGGCCGTCCTTAGAAGACCAAAGCTGTTAATTGGACGTTAATTAATCAAACAAACAAACGATCTTACCAAGCAATGTCTGCTCAACGTAATCCGTTTCAGAAAAGTGATCCAAACAGACCTTTGAATGCTTGCCGGGCTCCCATAAACCTTTGGTCTTTTCGTCCACACGACGGATTGCAGCTCGCCATAACTTATTCAAGTGTGGATCAGAAGGGAATGTATGACCACTTCCATCCGATTTACAACCGGGAACACAACAGTAATAGGGCATTGCAAACGAAATGAAAAGCTTACTGTTTGGCCTACCTACCAACGTATGTATTGGAACTCTTCAGTCTTTCCAGAACATACCAAGTAGAGCACGCGCGCCACCTACCGGGAAAATGTGCAGCCGATGAGCGCTATTTGGCGGTAACTTACTAAATAAAAGAGTACACCACTTGATTTGCTGAAAATGCATTTATCTTAATTTGATTATAATTTGTAGTACTGCACCAGTGCCAATACTAAATTTGCACAATTAATAAGATTTTTCTCTTTATTCAAATAGTTTATTTATATTAATGAAAATTAATATAAAATCATTATCTAAACCATTTATGTCATATGTAAGTCATTTTTATTTTTACCTGTAATGAATTATCCATTGTCAAGTATATCCTAGCTAAAGGTGCCACAGTTAATCCCTTACTTCATGGGACAAACAGGAAAGGATTAAGACTTCAATTATCTCAAACCTTTCATTTATATTTATAGACATGTTATTTGTTCTCACCCATTTTTGCCTTGAGAAATACATGTCACTCTATTTTGAGAACTTTGAGAAAAAAGGCAATTGCCACCTGTCACTATAATTAAGAGTAGCTATAGGATTCTTATTTAGGGAGATATAACAGATAGTTAGTGAGTGAGTTGGAGAGTTTAGTTAGGAGTATAGAGTCAAAGATTCTTATATTTGGATTTTACCTCTACCTACAGGATTTTATATGAAGTTTATTACGGATACGTAGAATTATTTGACTCATCATGGTGACTTGACTTTCCCCTACAACTTCAACTGTGTATATATTTGTGACTATTCTATTATTATGTCAACATGTTTAATATTACCTCTCACTTGCAAATAAACATCGAAACCTTTTCTATGTGTTAATTGTGCCCCGCTAATTCCCCCCCATCATGAAAACTACAACAACAATTCTAACGTGACCAGTTCCACTATACAAGAAGACATAACATGAATATACCGCAGTCTCCCAAAACACACACCTCGCACAATATACACGCAGCACACCGCATACATGGGAGGCCGTTCTTACATGACCATAGCTGTTAATAGGACGTTAATTAATCAAACAAAGACCTGCCTAATTCGACCAGGGTTCTGGTCACAATAAATTACAAACGTACCAATTGCATTTGATTGAGGTAATTTTTTATTATTTGATAATGAAGTTAAGCAGATACAATTATTAAGTTATTAAAATAATATTGTATTGTCGTAAACTTAGCCCAGAGATACCTGGTTGATTTGACACATATTAGTTATTTTCGAGAAAACAAAAAAAGAAACAGGACTCTTTCGAGAAACGAAAAAGGAAAAAATATGCATTAATTAAGAATTACTGCTTACCGAGCGGCTGTTTGATTTGACAACCACTAACGTCGAACCGCATAGCGGGGAACCACTCCCAGGCCTGTGGGTTTATCCGCAAATGCCGAACTGTGATGTTTGGCGTCAGAGTTGACGTCACTGGTGTGTTCATGTCCGTGCTTCCAGAAAATAACTATAATAATGAGGAGATTCGTTGACAGGACAAACATCTGATATAACGACGGTACTATTTATAGATCAAGATAATTAGTTATTAAGTAATACATACTAAAGGAGATCCTTTTGACGTCACCGTTGTCCATGTGACGTTATCCATGCTGTGTAGTACAAAGTACGACTTTACCCATTGGTTATAATCTTTGTACCGTCCCTGTATTGTCACACCGGTAACTAAAGTGTCCTCAGGAAAGGATACCTACAATGACAGTGGTCATTCGATTATGGTTGTTAAGATAATGTTATATAATTATTCAAATGACAGTAAGTACTTCGCTTCAAAGAGATATGTATATATGATTAAAGTTAGCCCAGCAATACCCTCTATTAAGTTCCACTATACAAGAAGACACTACATGAATATACCGCAGTCTCCCAAAACACGTACCTCGCACAACATACACGCAACACACTGCATACATGGGAGGCCGTCCTTACATGACCATAGCTTTTAATAGGACGTTAATTAATCAAACAAATAAATAAACAAACCCTCTATTAAGATCAGCCCTGCAGGTAGGGCGTTAGAATTGTACCTGCTGCCCCTATTGCATGATCGTAAAAGGCGACTAAATTTAGGATATTATCTTTTCTATTCTTCCTAACTGACTTTATCCTTCCTAATGCCTCCCTTGGCACCGCCTCACTTTTGGCCTTGAGTTGAGCGTTCGCCCTTGTGAGGAAGGCTCAGGATCTGTCCCCTGGCCGAGACACACCAAAGTCTGTAAAAGTGGAAGTTTCTGCTCCTGCTTAGCGCTCAGCAAAAAGGGAGTGGGACGACTGGTTCGCCCGTTGTCAGTATAATGTGACCGGGTGGGGTGTGTTGCTTGGTGTCTTCGGCGGCATGCTTCAGTGATATAGCACTATAAAAAGGGCAATAGTTCCACTATACAAGAAGACACAACACGAATATACTGCAGTCTCCCAAAACACGCACCTCGCACAACATACACTTAACACTACGCATAAATGGGAGGCCGTCCTTACATGACCATAGCTGTTAATAGGACGTTAATAAATCAAACAAAAAAACAAACAAATATTTCATTGTTTGAGTTTATGTTAAGATTACCTGAATATATTGCACAGTGTCTAATGTAGCGCCGATCCAACTGCCCACCCTGATGGGGACTACTGAGTCGTCCCCAGGGTAGTAAAGTCGCCCATTTCTCGGACTTTCGTCATACGTTCCCGGGAAAGATGAGGAAGCCGTGAGAGCAGTGTCGTTTACTCCGTGGGAGCCAGATACCAGGTATTCAGAACAAAGCAAGAAATCTGGAAATTAAGTAAAATTGAAAATAATTTTTACAAATTATCCATTGTGATTAACCGAAAATGTATATTGTGGATCTTCAATAAGTTGAATTGTGATATAAAATTCAACGAGTTCAATATTGTGTCCCTCTAGGCAAGGGGCATGTCAAACTATTTAACAATTGTAAGATTGTATATATCACAAAACTAGTCCATATGCATTTCGCCGTGAATGTTACTGTCTACCGTGATAATCATGCGAAATAATATAATTATTTTGACGCCTCAGTTGTGATATGTGATGGCTGTATGACATATCAGAGTGATAAAGATATTCATCACGTAATCTGCCTGATACAATGTATCTTGTGATTCCGCCCATGTGATATTTGTGCATATATTGCTAGTGTTATATGACCTAGAGATCAATTGTAATTTCAGTGTGATGTCACGACGGAAACAAACAAAAAATGACGTTAGAAAAAATGCCGTGACGTCAGAATTTTGAGGAGGGCGAGACTGTCCCCTGGCCGAGACATACCAAAGTCTATAAAAGTGGTAGTTTCTGCTCCTTCCCATCGCTCAGCATGCAGGGAGTGGGACGACTGGTTCGCCCGTCGTCAGTATGTGACCTGGAGGGGTGTGTTGCTTGATGTCTTCGGCGGCATGCTTCAGTGATATAGCACTATAAAAAGGGCAACCGTTCCACTATACAAGAAGACATAACACGAATATACTGCAGTCTCCCAAAACACGTACCATGCACAACATACACGCAACACATCGCATACATAGGAGGCCGTCGTTACACATTAATCAAACAAAGTGTTGACCTCCGCTTGATGTTTGCAATATAGTTTGACAGTAGATTCTTCAAAATGTAGGTTGTTGTAGGTATGTGTTAAAAGTATCGTAAAGGCTCGCAAAAAAGATAGAAACTCCTTTTTAGGTCATCTTACCTGAATGGTCAGGATGACCCATTGTCATCATATACTGTCCGTTGTTGTGCGCTGTGCGTAAACTTTTCATTCAAACGACTTCTCCTCAATAACCCGAAGGCCCAGGGTACTGATATTTGGCTTGTAACATGCCGGGATTGAAGGGCTACCAAGTGTGTTCAAATGAATGACCTTGACCTTCATTCAAGGACACAGTGGTCAAATAGGCTAACATGTTTAAACGACTTTTTCTCAAGAACCAGAAGGCCCAGGGTACTGATATGGGGCCTGTAGCATGCTGGGATGAAAGGCTACCAAGTTTGTCCAAATGAATAACCTTGACCTTCATTTAAGGTCACAGGGGTCAAATAGGCTAAAGTCCTGTAAACGACTTCTTTTCAAGAACCGAAATGCTCAGGGTTCTGATACTGGGCCTGCAACATGCTGGGATGAAGGGCTACCAAGTGTGTTCAAATGAATGACCTTGACCTTTATTCAAGGACACAGTGGTCAAATAGGCTAACATGTTTAAACGACTTCTTCTCAAGAACCAGAAGGCCCAGGGTACTGATATGGGGCCTGTAGCATGCTGGGATGAAAGGCTACCAAGTTTGTCCAAATGAATAACCTTGACCTTCATTTAAGGTCACAGGGGTCAAATAGGCTAAAGTCCTGTAAACGACTTCTTTTCAAGAACCGAAATGCTCAGGGTTCTGATACTGGGCCTGCAACATGCTGGGATGAAGGGCTACCAAGTGTGTTCAAATGAATGACCTTGACCTTTATTCAAGGACACAGTGGTCAAATAGGCTAACATGTTTAAACGACTTCTTCTCAAGAACCAGAAGGCCCAGGGTACTGATATGGGGCCTGTAGCATGCTGGGATGAAAGGCTACCAAGTTTGTCCAAATGAATAACCTTGACCTTCATTTAAGGTCACAGGGGTCAAATAGGCTAAAGTCCTGTAAACGACTTCTTTTCAAGAACCGAAATGCTCAGGGTTCTGATACTGGGCCTGCAACATGCTGGGATGAAGGGCTACCAAGTGTGTTCAAATGAATGACCTTGACCTTTATTCAAGGACACAGTGGTCAAATAGGCTAACATGTTTAAACGACTTCTTCTCAAGAACCAGAAGGCCCAGGGTACTGATATGGGGCCTGTAGCATGCTGGGATGAAAGGCTACCAAGTTTGTCCAAATGAATAACCTTGACCTTCATTTAAGGTCACAGGGGTCAAATAGGCTAAAGTCCTGTAAACGACTTCTTTTCAAGAACCGAAATGCTCAGGGTTCTGATACTGTGCCTGCAACATGCTGGGATGAAGGACTACCAAGTGTATTCAAATGAATGACCTGAACATTCAAGGTCACAGGGGTTAAAAATGCTAAAATCTTTGAAAGACTTCTTGAGAATAACTAAGAGGCCTAGAGACCTGATATTGGACCTGTGTACTGCTGGGATGAAGAGCTACCAAGTTTTGACCAAAATCTTCATAACTCTAAAACCAGGCCCTGCAGGTAGGGCGTTAGAATTGTACCTGCTGTCCCTATGCATGATCGTAAAAGGCGACTAAATTTAGGATCTTATCGTTTCTATTCTTCCTAACTGACTTAATCCTTCCTAATGCTTCCCTTGGCACCGCCTCACGTTTGGCCTTGAGTTGAGAGTTCGCCCCTGTGAGGAAGGCTCTGGGTTCTGTCCCCTGGCTGAGACATCCAAAGTTTGTTTGTTTGTTTGTTTGTTTGATTAATTAACGTCCTATTAACAGCTATGGTCATGTAAGGACGGCCTCCCATGCATGCGGTGTGTTGCGTGTATGTTATGCGAGGTGCGTGTTTTGGGAGACTGCGGTATATTTATGTTGTGTCTTCTTGTACAGTGGAACTGTTGCCCTTTTTATAGTGCTATATCACTGAAGCATGCCACCGAAGACACCAAGCAACACACTCCACCCGGTCACATTATACTGACAACGGGCGAACCAATCGTCCCACTCCCTGTGTGCTGAGCGCTAAGCAGGAACAGAAACTACCACTTTTATAGACTTTGGTGTGTCTCGGCCAGGGGACAGAACCCAGAGCCTTCCTCACAGGGGCGAACGCTCAACTCAAGGCTAAAAGTGAGGCGGTGCCAAGCGAGGCATTAGGAAAGATAAAGTCGGTTAGGAAGAAAAGAAAAGATAAGATCCTAAATTTAGTCGCCTTTTACGATCATGCAATAGGGGCAGCAGGTACAATTCTAACGCCCTACCTGCAGGGCCGGACATTCAAAGTCTATAAAAGTGGTAGTTTCTGCTCCTGCTTAGCGCTCAGCAAAAAAGGAGTGGGACGACTGGTTCGCCCGTTGTCAGTATAATGTGACCGGGTGGGGTGTGTTGCTTGGTGTCTTCGGCGGCATGCTCCAGTGATATAGCACCATAAAAACGGCAAAAGTTCCACTACACAAGAAGACTCAACATGAATATATACCGCAGTCTCCCGAAACACGCACCTCGCACAACATACACACAACACACCGCATACATGGGAGGCCGTCCTTACATGACCATAGCTGTTAATAGGACGTTAATTAATCAACAAACAAAACAAACTCTAAAACCAGTAGTGATATTTCCAAGAAACTTCATACACACATTGGTCTTATGGTCTTGTAGTGCCTTTTGTTATTTTTTGGTTTTCATTTTTTGCATTTTTTCCGTAATCATGAAAACATTGCTGAAAATATCATATTTTTGTACCAGGTTCGTTTCCGGAGCAAAACTCTAAAACCAGAAGAGACATTTCCACGAAACTTCATAGACACATTGTTCTTATGGTCCAGTAGTGCCTTTTGCTATTTTTCTGTAACCATAGAAACATTGCTGAAAATATCTTATTTTTGTAGCAGGTTCATTTCCGGAGCATAACTCTAAAACCAGCAGAGATATTTCCAGGAAACTTCGTTGACACATTCTTTCTAGGGTCTAGTAGTACCTTTTGCTATTTTTAGGTCACCTGAGACGAAGTCTCAAGTGACCTTTTCTAATCGCCTTTTGTCTGTCGTCCGTCATGCGTCGTATGTCCGTAAACAATTTACATTTTCGACTTCTTCTCAAAAACCACTGAAGCAAATTCAATGAAATTTTGCACAAAGCTTCTAAGGCATTAGGCCAATCAAAATTGTGAATTATATGGTCCCCAACCCCCTGGGAGCTGTGGGAGGGGCCAAAAGGGGTAAAATTGACTATAATTTCAAAAATCTTCTTCTCCACTCACAGATGTGATGGAATCAATTACTCTTCATAGATAGAAAGGTCTGAAGGTCTTTTACGAAAATTGTGAATTATATGACCCTGGGGTCTCAGGTTTCCCCTTGGGGAGGGGGTTAAGTTTACTATAGTTTATATAGGGAAAACACATTTTTGAGCATTATTTGGTCATTTGTAAAAGGAAATGAGTCAAATAATGTCAGAATTATCCCTATGAAATGGCCATTGAATCCTATTAACAAATTTTCCATGACTGACTCCCAGGGGCCTTAGGGGTGGGGCCAAAAGGGGTCAAATAAGCTAAAACTTCAAAAATCTTCTTCTGAAATTCTGGAACTGGTAGAATCAAATACTCTTCATAGATGGAAAGGTCTTAAGGTCCTTCACAAAAATTGTGAATTATATGACCCTGGGGTCTCACGTTTCCCCCTGGGGAGGGGGTCAAGTTTACTATAGTTTATATAGGGAAAACACATTTATGAGCATTTTTTGCTCAATTTTCATTGGAAACGAGTCAAACTTGGTTAGAATTATTAGCCTGAGATAGCATTTTAATATCATATCCATATTGGTCCAGGCCGACCCCCTGGGGGCAGAGGGGCGGGGCCAAAAAAGGTCAAATAGGCTAAAACTTCAAAAATATTCTTTTAAAATTCTGGAAATGGTATAATCAAATACACTTTATAGATGAAAAGGTCTTAAAGTTTGTTTATAAAAATTGTAAATTATATGACCCTGGGATCTCCTGTTTCCCCTTGGGGAGGGGGTCAAGTTTACTATAGTTTATATAGGAAAAACACATTAATGAGCATTTTTTGCTCAATTTTAATAGGAAATGAGTCAAACTTGGTTAGAATTATTAGCCTGAGATAGCATTTTAATATCATATCCACATTGGTCCTGGCCGACTCCCTGGGGGCAGAGGGTCAAATAGGCTAAAACTTCAAAAATCATCTAAAATTCTGGATATACCCTGGGGAGGGGTCAAGTTTACTTTAGTTTATAAAGGAAAAACATATTTGTGAACATTATTTGCCCAATTTTCGTAGGAAATTAGTCAAACTTGATTAGAATTATTAGCCTAAGATATAGCATTTTAACATTCATATCCGTCCTCGATGACCACCTGGGGGACCAGAGGGGCAGGACCAAACAGGGTCAAATTGATTAAAATTTCAAAAAATACCTCTAGGTTCACAGGTTTGATGGAAGCAAATACTCTTCATAGTCTAAAAAGGTCAAATTTATAAACCACTGACCAACTTCAAGGCCCAGCATATAGTGTTTTTATGTCTTTAATTTGTTTCATCATATATTCTAACTCAGGTGACCGTTAAGGCCCATGGGCCTCTTGTTAGGTTTTCATTTTTTGCACTTTTTCCGTTACCATGGAAACATTGCTGAAAATAACATGGTATATGGTAAATGTTACTTTGCAAAACTCCACCCATCTTTGTGTATATAGTCTAATATAAATGTCAAGGCTGTATACCTGATTCAACAATTGAAGCCCCGCTCTACTTGAATTATACTCCATCTTTCTTTAGCTCAACTTCCTTTTTCCTGTTTTTTATTCCCCGCCCAACGAAGTTGGCGGGGGATATACAAATGGGTTCCGTCCGTCTGAATGGTTTCCGGAGCATAACTCTAAAACCAGTAGAGATATTTCCACGAAACTTCATACACACATTGGTCTTATGGTCTAGTATTGCCGTTTGCTATTTTAAGGTTTTCACTTTTTGTATTTTTTTCTGTAACCATGGAAACATTGCTGAAAATGGCAGATTTTTGTGTAAGAATCGTTTCTGGAGCACAACTCTAAAACCAGCAGAGATATTTCCATGAAACTTCATAGACACATATATATTGTTCTTATGGTCTAGTAGTGCCTTTTGCTATTTTTAGGTTTTCTTTTTCTGCACTTTTTCCGTAACCATGGAAACATTGCTAAAAATATCATATTTTTTTGTACCAGGTTCGTTTCCGCATCATAACTGGAAAACTGGTTGAGATATATGCACGGAACTCCATAGGCATATTGTTCTTATGGTCTAGTAGTGCCTTTTGCTACTTTTAGGTTTTCATTTTTTGTGTTTTTTTTTTTCTGTAACCATAGACACATATAATGCTGAAAATATCATATTTTTGTAGCAGGTTCATTTCCGGAGCATAACTCTAAAACCAGCAGAGATATTTCCACGAAACTTCATAGACACATTCTTTTTATGGTCTAGTAGTACCTTTTGCTATTTTTAGGTTTTCATTTTTTGCACTTTTTCCGTTACCATAGAAACATTGCTGAAAATATGGTAAATGGTAAATGTTACTTTGCAAAACTCCACCCATCTTTGTGTATATAGTCTTTTATAAATGTCAAGGCTGTATACCTGATTCAACAATTGCAGCCCCGCTCTACTTGAATTATACTCCATCTTTCTTTAGCTCAACTTCGTTTTTCCTGGTTTTTTTCATACACATAAGTCTCCACAATCAAACTTACTTCAGCTTTGATATTTCCATTGGCGGGGGATCTGAATGACTATGTCCTTGTTTTTCATACACATAAGTCTCCACAATCAAACCTACTTCAGCTTTGATATCTCCATTGGCGGGGGATCTGAATGACTATGTCCTTGTTGGTATACGACTTATCAAGTAGATATTCATGTGTTTGTTTACAGACATTGTTTTGTAGTTTTAATAGGTCATCTGACCTATTGTCATCGTGTGTCGTCCGTCGTCGTGTGCAGTCTGCCGTGCGCTGTGCCTAAGACTATTTATACAAAAGCCTACTCCTCCTTTACCCTTGAGCGGATTACATCCATATTTGGTGTGAAACATCATTTGGGAAAGACAATCATATTCTATATAAATGAGCCTGGCCCGACCCCTAGGGGCTGAGGGGTGGGGCCCCAAAAGGCCAAATTTTCTTAATTTTAGATGGCCTACTGCCTGTTTTCAGGCTTCGGTCTCTGATCTCAATGAAAATTGGTCTATAGGGGTTTAAATTGATGCCGAACAACATGCAAACATTTTCGTAAAGATTTTGGTATTCCAAGATAGCCGCTGGCCCACTTCCTGTTTTCAGGTTTCAGTCTCCGATCTCAAGGAAAATTGGTCTATAGGGGTTTTGATTCAGAAGGGGGAACTTTAGGTGAGGATGTCCAAAATGGAAGCTTTGCTGAAATTTGGCTTTAAAATCTGACTCCACCATATATTAATCCGTGAATGGGTTACAACCATATATGGATGAAGGGCTACCAAGTTTGTTCAACAAATGACAATTTAACTATTTCAGAAACTTACATATTCAACTAAGGAGTTCCTCGTATTGTTTATATTAATCGTTAACCAATACTTTATACTGTGACTTTGTTGTTTTGTGCAATGAGTAAGATGACCGTTTAGGCCCATGGGCCTATTGTTTGCTTTTGCATTCGCAAAGAAAAAAGAGACTTAATTTAATGTGTTCAATTGTCTACACACCAAGTGTATGGATTTGGACTTTCGATTTACTTTCTACATGCTGGTGTTTTCCCTTCATGCTATTGGAAAGAAAGATTTTAATTAACAATTAAAGGATTGACCGGCGCTATTCTATTTATCTGCCACCCAGATTGCATTTATATCTCCAATAAATGCAATCTTACAATCCTTTTAATATTCTATTTACATCTTACTTTCTAGTTCAAAGTAGAGTATAATATAAATGCAAGTGAACATTTTGATTTTCCCGCTTCAGCCATTTAGTCCGGAGGCTTAGGGAAAAATCGTGCACATTGTGATACAAGCATCAAATTTGGCCCACTGTTACTATATCCCATTCAAAATATTTTCCAACCGAGACCCCAACTAGATTTCACCAATGGCGGCCATTTTCCAAGATGGCCGCCATGAAAATTTTCAAATTCAAATATCTTGAAAAGTTATTGCAATAAAAGCCTAATCTTTAATTCTCTGCCTATGTTTTGGGGGTCAGAGCATACAATAATGGCATTATTTAGGAAATATATTATTGTCGGCCATCTTGCTTTTCAATATGGCGGGAAAATCCAATATGCTTGTATTTTGGCGGGAAAATCCAATCATTTTCTATATTGAAATTTTATTGGCTGTATATTATGGAAAATAAATGAGACAGAAACATGTTTTTGTGTCTGTACTCATAATTTAGTATTAGGATTACCTATACAAATAGAAAAAGATTAATGCATTGGTAGCAAAATAAAGGAAAATTATCTGGAATAAAATTTCAAGAACAGTGTATATATTAATGTTATTCAAGTTTCAAAGCAATTGTAAACAAATTGGTTGCGTTTCCTTTTCATTCTATGGGTATGTTGATATATTTGAAGGAGAGCTTTACGAACCACATAATGTAAATAGACATTAAAACAAAAGTTATTGTTCTCTTTATACTGACCACACACGATAATTAGAAGTTCATTGTATATATGGTTATGAAACACATCCACCACACTTGCAAAGCGTTGTGCAAAGTAAATCCGCTTTCCTGCATTTACACTGCCTGTTACAGCCTTTGCTGCAGCTACATTTGATAACAACACGACATGCTTCACCAGCAGGTGAAATAGTCATCCATTTGATTTCCCATTGTGCCGTTGAGGTTTTCCAAATCCATTCATAGCCGGCAGGGCTTGGCAACTGTGGTGCTTTCAGCGTTGCTTGACCCCATACATGACCTGCCATATACCCGCCTCTTAATAGATGCGGATAAGAGCGTCTTGTGTTGGGGAAATATTTTCAATTTCTCTACCTTTCTGTGTGAACAATGACTGTCTTGCTTCATTCACAGTAGTCTCGGGGCTCCCTCGATCATACATGATCACCACCAATCTCTCAACTGTAGGTAAAGCATCCATTACATTCTGCTCAGATGGTGTCTGAGCTAGAGTGCACAAAGCATGAGTAGCGACGTCTAAGGCATTCCAAGCGCACCAGGCTGTTTGTTTACCTCTACCGGCAAATGAAGATGTAACATCACATCCTGTCAAGGCATGAAATGCAGCAAGAGCTCTGGCCCTGTCTTGTCCAAGTGATTGAGCCATGGCCATTATGTCTAGATAGCGGAATGTTCTACCTGCACCAAATGCCACACACATGCATTCACAGCCGATCTTCTGAGCAAGACGTATGCCAATTACCACTATATCTGTGTCAACTGTTCTCAAAAGGATCTTCCTTATGCCCTGTCGAACCCCATCGGAAGCGTGTAGAAACATCCTTGTGTCAGCCTCCTCATGTGTACAGTTCATCACACCAGCAACATCACATGGTGCCGACGATAACACTTTGTCATCACGAGTAATGATGACGATTCCTGGGAACGTTTCATGTACAACTTGATTAGCAATCAGATGGAATAGCTCTGATTTGTCATCATCGTCTCGCAGGAATTCCGGCCAGTTACTAGGCACCATGTTTTTCCCTTCAACACGTCTCCGAGTACCTTTTCCCTCTTCTGTCGTGTACCAGCTTTCAGACTATCCTTTCTATATACATCAAATACGACATCTACCCTTACTGTTACACCTCTAAGGAATTGATTTCGGATGTAGTCCATGATCTTCAAGACATAGTCATCAAACGTCTCTGATAATCCGGGTTTGATCATGTTGATAATGGCAGCACTATCAAGGATAACCATTTGAGCATCAAGTGGTTTGACTGTATCACGGACAACTACTCCCTCTATGCACCCCAAGAGATCGGACTTTGTCCCCATGCGCATTGCTCCATACTTCGACAGTGAAGATGGATATGATTGATTCTCATGTTGGTTTGGCGGGCTTGGCAGACAACGTACAGCGTAGAAAACAAAGTGCGATCGCGTTTTAGTGACTTTAGCTGTTTTTGATCTCTAGATTTCTCTTTAGGGGCATTTTTTCGAAAGAGAGGAAGTTTTGGCATGGATGGGTGTAGTTCTGTGTAAGAGGCGGTCTTCAAAGAAACGGTCACATCGTTCTTGTCCTACCAACTTAATCTTGATGATGGACTCGACAATGGTGGAATCAGCAATCACTATGGTGTCAAGGACAAGAAGATCTCCACTGGTGTCTGCAAAGGGATTGCCCACGTCTGTAATCGTGCTTACCAGGCAGCTTACATGACGAAGAAAAATATCCTGAACACTTGGAAAAAGGAAATATGGAAAATTAAATGTCAGTACAATCTACCATCATGTACATGTATTACAAATTGATTTATTTTGTTTGGGCTGTTATTAGAGAGAGTACCTGGCTACCAAACGGTGTCGGCTTATTCCAGGTTTTCGTGTACTACTGCGCTCTGGCCCTAAACCAGACGTCTATCTGTCATAATGTCTAAGTCTGGCGTCAGGGCCAGAGTATCTCGGGCTACAGCTCTGTCATCTCTGGAATAGACGAGTCTTTAATGGCCACAACAGCTGGTGCAGACGTGTAGTTTTCTGGAAGCTTCGCAATTTTTCGATCTGAGCTGGATAGTGATGGCCTGCATTGTTCAATGCCAACGTCATCAACATTTGGATGCTGGAAAATGGAAATACCAGTTCCATGGAATGATGTTTGAGAACTAGTAAATGTAGGATCATTATCTATATTGTCTACTGCTGATGTCGTAAAGATTCCAATTCTCAGTGATTGTGGACATACCGCTCCTATAGATTCAAAGTGATGGATTGCTGAATTTGCTAGATCAGAGGACATACGCAGAACACGGATCATATGTTACAGACAGTCCCATCTTATGAAGAATAGTTATCATATCCTTAGATCTCGTCTTTGAATGTACATATGCTCCAAGAAACAGGGGTAGCGGTGGTTCACGATCACGACTATGTCTGGCATCTTTAGATCACATTTTTATATCGCGTTCAGAGTTATAGAACATCAGTTGTGAAAGAGACAATGCAGTTTGTGACTGATGATTTGCCTCATTCCTAATATCGGTACCATGGAGTATCATGGAAACAAGAGTGAGCAATGATGTTGGTACTGATCTTTGCTGACAGTCACTCTCAAAAGTTCCGTCAAATGATGGATCCTCATTGGCGAACATATCACGGCGGATAATGTTGGCAACACGTGACATAATTACTGCCTATGTTTGGGGGGTCAGGGCATACAATAATGGCATTACTTAGGAAATATATTAATCTGTAATAATATCATAAAGGCCATTTTCTCAACAAGAAAAAAATCACTTCCATAATAATAAAAATTGAATGTTTATTGAAACTCAAAGTAAAATTAAAACATTGGATTGCTTGAAATTGAAGGACTTTATTTAAAACATTGTATTATTTTCTTTAAAAAACAACATTATAAATTGCCATCTTGTTTTTTACAATCTAACGTCATGTTACCCAAATTGGCACGCTACCCAAAATGGCACACTTTTCGATAATATTGCTTCCGTTTTAATTCACTTTGGAAATTTTCTTTTAGCTGTTGCTATAATTATTCCCTGATCATCATGAAATACTTTAATGGTGATATTTCCACATGACCATAGCTAGGAGGGATTTTGTTCAGCTATAAACTTGAGAAAATACCTGAAATCAAGTGTTACGGTAAATATTGCCCCATGCGATCACTCTAGTTTTCCACTTTTCGCTCAATAGTCTGCTCTAAAAAGTGTGGAAATGGTATAAACTATGTCTAGAACACAAATTTAATCAATTTAGTTGTCAGTTACTTGGTAGTTTCATAGTTCAGAGCTGTTTTATCCTCAGTAAATGTTGATTTTCTAGTATGGAAATTTTTCATCTGCGATAATGTGCGCATGCGAAATGAAACAAAGGTGCGCTCGAATAGCACTTATACATCCAAGAGTTACTTCCCTTATGCCATTTATATGTTTATTAAACAGTAAAACACACACAAAGCTTACAAAGGCAAAATATGCCTAAATATTGTCGTAAAAAATTATGTAAGAAAGGTAAGTGATAACCATAAGATGAAATTTTACCTGCGTAATGACTACATTGATTTTGACGTCAATCATCCAAATAATACATATAGAGAAAAGTGTTCAATGGCATTAATTGTTGATTTTTGTATTGTAGTTTCAATATAAGTCAAATTATATTTGAAATATCCCGATATTTTTCTATGCTCACTGTTTTTACCTGGGTGTGCTAATCTGGGTACGCGCACCTGGTTGATAGCAGGTGCGTTCCAGACCTGTATCCAAGGATGCTATTTATGGAAACACGTGCAGAAAGAATTCCAAACATAAACCAACAGACAGATGATAGGCTCTATTTGTAAGATTGATACAAAAATTGGAATTTTATTGCAATCTGACAAATAGATGCTTAAAAATAAGAAAAATGTGTGCCAATCTGGGTTACATGACGTTATGTTCCATACAACCATTAAATATTGTTATTACATTAATAAACCTATCTCTTCACATCTATACCAAATTTTGAACATAGTTATAGGATTAAAATAATTGATTAATAGACAAAACAATCTGTTACAATCTTTTTATCATGGTGAAATACTGAGAAATGAGTGATTTTCCCGCCAAAATGACCGCCATATTGAAAAACAAGATGGCCGACATTAATACATTTCCTATATAATGCCATTATTGTATGCCCTGACCCCTAAACATAGACAGAGAATTAAAAATTAGGCTTTTATTGCAATTACTTTTCAAGAAATTTGAATTTGAAAATTTTCATGGCGGCCATCTTGAAAAATGGCCGCCATGGCCCCCACAGGTGAAATCTCGTTGGGGTCTCGGTCTAAAAATATTTGGAATGGGCCATAGTAACTGTATGCCAAATTTCATACTTGTATCACAATGTGCACGATTCGGCCAAAAACCAGCTTTAAGCCTCCGGACTAATTTAACCTCAACGTGATAGAAAATGGTCCTATAAAACAAAATTGAAAAAAAAACAAATTTATGTGTTTTTCAATAGCTTTTTAGTTTACTTTCAAATATCAAGACATTTAAAACAAGAAATCCCAGAGGGATCTTGGCGCCCACCAAAGAGTGATCTATATCTGACAAAGGAAAGATGGATCTTTTCTCTACTGTTTAAACTTTTTCAAACATACTACATATAAAATTTGAGACAGATCGCTTCAGTACCTTTTGAGAAATAGCGGTAACGAACTTCAACTATAAAAATCCAAGATGACTCCATGGCGGCCATCTTGTTGATCAATCGGTCCCAAATCACAATATGCACAACTAGGTCCCTAGGAAAACTTACATGTGAAATTTGAGAAAGATCCATTCAATGCTTTCTGAGAAATAGCGATAACAAACTTTGAATATAAAAATCTAAGAATGGCTGCCTGGCAGCAATTTTGTTGACCTATCGGTCTCAAAATGCAATATGCACAACTAGGTCCCTAGGGGATCTTACATATGAAATTTGAGACAGGTCCCTTCAGTACTATCTGAGAAATAGCTATAACAAACTTTAACTATCAAAATCCAATATGGCGGCCTTCTTGTTCACCGATTGGTCCAAAAATGCAATATGCACAACAAGGGCCCTAGGGGAACCTACATATTAAATTTGAGAAAGACCCCTTCAGCACTTTTTGAGAAATAGGGATATCAAACCTTAACTATCAAAATCAAAGATGGGCGCCTGGCGGCCATCTTGTTTATCCTATCAGCCTCAAAATCTGTATTGCACAAATAGGGACCAAGGGTAACCTCCATGTGAAGTTTGAACAAAATTACATCAGTAGTTCTCAAGAAATATTGATAACAAACTTCAACTGCCAAAATCAAAGATGGCTGCCTGGCGGCCATCTTGTTTTTTCCGATCAGCCTCAAAATCTGTATGGCACAAATGGGGACTAAGGGTACACTCCATCTTAAGTTTGAACAAAATCCCTTCCGTAGTTCTCAAGAAATATCGATAACAAACTTCAACTACCAAAATCAAAGATGGCTGCCTGGCGGCAAAATCTGTATGGCACAAATATGGACCAAGGGAACCCTCCATGTGAAGTCTGAACAAAATCCCTGCTGCAGTTTTTAAGAAATAGTGATAACAAGCATTGTTTACAGACGGACGGCGGACGACGGACCACGTACGCAGGGCGATTTGAATAGCCCACCATTTGATGATGGTGGGCTAAAAATGTGTTTCATAACCAAACTGATTCATTCAACAATGTCAATTTTCCCGCGCGGACCAACATGGTGTCAGTAAACAAGACTCGCATCCATTTATATAAATATTACTGCACCAAGTATGAGCTGCATTTATTGGCTCAAAATGCAGATCAAGATTATCATTAGACTAATGGGAGTCGCTGTGGCAAAATTTAAATATTTTAAAATAAATGTTGTAGACCAAAATGATTTATATTAAGTAATGATTCGAGAGTCCATTCTGTAGTCGGTAAAGTTTTTTTTGTGGTATGACAAAACAATGATAAAAAGAAGAATAACGCAGCAACTATTCTCTGCAAGTGAGGCTATTAACAACAAGTCTCCTAAAACATTAGCATTACTTAACTTATTGCCAAACATGTACAGTAATTGGTTAATGCGCGCTCTAAAGTATCGGAATCGTGTGCCGATTTTACCTTATAATATGTTTAATACGTCCTACTTTATAACTATACCGCATATATAACACTTATCGTTTGGCTATTTACACTTTTTCAACATTTGCCATTGATATTTTATGCAAAAAAGCGCAGAAACAGTTTGTGGGAGAGAACACAAGGCAAAGAATAATCAAAATAATAAAATATAAAAAAAACACTGCATAAAGTTATTGACCTGATACAAAGCAAATCTATCACTAGTTATAGGAGTCGTTACCTTATCTGAGTAATAAATAAATGATATCTTACCAGCCCTTACATATGCAGCACAACAGAACATTACCAAAACGACAGGCTTCATTGCCCCCGGTATCCGTTTAGCCGTACCTAAAATATAAAGATTTAATACATGTACATGTACCTTAAAACATTCTGATTGTGTTCTGTATCTGATAAGAAATGGAGTTATGGTATCATGGTAACCATAGATTCCGTGACGATATAGATGAACTGGTGGCGCTTTACTTTTGATCTTGAGTTGAGTGTTTGACCCTGTGAGGAAGGCGCTGGGTTCTGTCCCCTTGCCGAGACACACCAAAGTCTATAAAAATGGTAGTTTCTGCTCCTGCTTAGCGCTCAGCAAACGGGGCTAGGACGACTGGTTCGCCCGTTGTCAGTATAAAATGACCGGGTAGGGTGTGTTGTTTGGTGTCTTCGGCGGCATGCTTCAGTGATATAGCACTATAAAAAGGGCAACAGTTCCACTATACAAGAAGACACATGATGAATATACCGCAGTCTCCCAAAATACGCACCTCGCACTACATACACACAACACACCAATACATGGAAGGCCGTCCTTACATGACCATAGCTGTTAATAGGACGTTAATTAATCAAACAAACAAAGTATCATCACTTTAGTTATATCTGAAAAAACTTAATAATGAGTATAAGCCGGCTTCAAAATAAGCAGTACTCAAAAATGAACCTGTAACTGTTTACGGAAAAAACGACCTTGATTCGAAAATAAGTGTGTTTAAAGTAACTGACGAAAATGATATGCATACGTAGTCGAATTCCATAAATGATGTCATCGGTTTCTTGATAATGTACATATTTTTTCTATAATCGTTAAGATACATGTACGAAATGAAACCAATGATACTTGTAAGTAATATTTTTGGATATATATAAGTGAATCAATGCACTCGATCGATAACATATAATAACGAATATAATTATTAAGTGCAATTCTAGTGTTGTGAACCGCAGATTTGATGACGTCACCGATGTGTGCGGACGCGGTCACGTGGTGCTCGCGAAGCGCACTCTTTCAATACTACTTCCAAAAGGTTCACACGTGTTTTACTACTGTGAGTAAACTTGTCGATTGTAACATGTATTGTTTATAATTTTGGCTTTTGAAGATGTACATGTATTGTTGTAAACCACCATTTACAATACTATATATGTTCCAGAAAGAGTACATGTACTTTTATGATTAATTGATATGTATTTACATTAGCAGAGATACATATTGTATATATACATTTACGCTGTATATATGATATAATTAGGGTCAAAGTAATAGCAGGATTTTCCAGATGACACTGGATCTCAACAAACGTAAGTAAGATACGAATTACTTCAAATGGTAAATGTGGGACAAAGAAGTAATTCCAACCGTGTGGACAAAAAAAAAGTCAAATTTTCAAGGTCATCTGCCACTTTATCAAGACACTCAAAACGGACAGGATTACATATTATCGCACCTCAGACAGATATGTGCCCAAATGATTGGCAGAGATCCGTCACGTGGTGACCCCCCCTATCACTTTATAGGTCAGTAAATTTCGTTATGGTGCATAATGGCGGCTATGAAACATAGTTGGTATGAATGGTGTTATATTACAGTGTTGGTATGTCTGGTGTTATATTACAGTGTTGGCATGTCTGGTGTTATATTACAGTGTTGGTATGTCTGGTGTTATATTACAGTGTTGGTATGACTGGTGTTATATTACAGTGTTGGTATGTCTGGTGTTATATTACAGTGTTGGTATGTCTTGTGTTATATTACAGTGTTTGGTGTTATATTACAGTGTTGGTATGTTTTGTGTTATATTACAGTGTTGGTATGTTTAGTGTTGGCCCTGCAGGTAGGGCAATAGAATTGTACCTGCTGCCCCTATTGCATGATCGTAAAAGGCGACTAAATTTAGGATCTTATCTTTTCTCTTCTTCCTAACTGACTTTATCTTTCCTAATGCCTCCCTTGGCACCGCCTCACTTTTGGCCTTGAGTTGAGCGTTCGCCCATGTGAGGAAGGCTCTGGGTTCTGTCCCCTGGCCGAGACACACCAAAGTCTATAAAAGTGGTAGTTTCTGC
>SAYR01003782.1:786509-799990 GCA_004382745.1 Argopecten irradians irradians
ATTCCAGGTTTCGTATACTACGCGCCGGCCCTAACCAGACGTCTATCTGTATAAGTCTAAGTCTGGCGTCAGCCAGAGTATCTCGGGTACAGCTCTGTCATCTCTGGAAATAGACGAGTCTTATGGCTCAACAGTGGTGCAGACGCTGTAGTTTTCTGGAAGCCTTCGCAATTTTTCGATGTCTGAGCTGGATAGGATGCTGCATTGTTCAATGCCAAACGCATCCACATTTGGATGCTGGAAAATGGAATCCAGTTCCATGGAATGATGTTTGAGAACTAGCTAAAATGTAGGATATTATCTATATGTCTAACTGTCTGATGTCGTAAAGATTCCAATTTCTCAGTGATTGGGACATACCGCGTCCTATAGATTCAAAGTGATGGATTGCTGAATTTGCTAGATCAGGATGGACATACGCAGAACACATCATATTGTTACAGAAGTCCCATCTTATGAAGAATAGTTATCAATCCTTAAGATCTCGCTTTGAATGTCATATGCTCCAAGAAACAGGGGTAGCGGTGGTTCACGATCACGACTATGCTGGCATCTTTTAGATCACATTTTTTATATCGCGTTCAGAGTTATAGAACACAGTTGTGAAGAACAATGCAGTTTGTGAACTGATTGACTTTTGCCTCATTCCTAATATCGGTACCATGGAAAGTATATGGAAACAAGAGTGAGCAATGATGTTGTGCTGATCCTTGCTGAACAGTCCCACTCTTCAAAAGTTCCGTCAAATGATGGATCCTCATTGGCAACATATCACGGCCGCGATAATATTGGCAAAAAACGATAATTACTTGCCTATGTTTGGGTAGAGGCATTACAATAATGGCTTATTTAGGAAATATATAAATCTGCTAATAATATCATAAAGGCCATTTTCTCACAAGAAAAAATCACTCCATAATAATAAAATATGAATGTTTATGAACTCAAAGTAAAATTAAAACATTGGATTGCTTGAAATTGAAGACTCATATAAAACATTGTGATTATTTCTTTAAAAAACAACATTATAAATTGCCATCTTGTTAATTTTAACAATCTAACGTCATGTACCCAAAATTGGGCACGTACCCAAAAAGGCACACTTTTCGATAATATGCTTCCGTTTTAATTCCCTTGGAAATTTCTTTTAGCTTTGTTGCTATAATTATTCCCTGATCACTCATGAAATACTTTAATGGTGGAATAATTTCCAACATGACCATAAGCTCAGAGGGATTTTGTCTCAGCTAAAACTTGAGAAAAATCCTGAAATCAAAGTGTGGGGGTTACGGTAAATATGCCCCAATGCGATCACTCTAGTTTTCCACTTTTCGCTCAATAGTCTGCTCTTAAAAGTGTGGAAATGGTATAAACTATGTCTAGACACAAATTTAATCAATTTAGTTGTCATATATGCGTATTTCATAGATTCAGAGCTGTTTTCATCCTCAGTAAATGGTTGATTTTCTAGTATGGAAATTTTTCATCTGCATAATGTGCGCATGCGAATAATTGAAACAAAGGTGCGCTCGAATAGCACTTATACATCCAAGAGTTACTTCCCTTATGCCATAATTATATGTTTATTAAAACAGTAAACACACACAAAGCTTACAAAGGCAAAAATATGCCTAAATAGTTGGTCGTTAAAGAAATTACTGTAAGAAAGGTAAGTGATAACCATAAGATGAAATTTTACCTGCGTAATGACTACATGATTTTGACGTCAATCATCCAAATAATACATATAGAGAAAAGTGTTCAATGGCATAATTGTTGATTTTTGTATTGTGAGTTTCAATATAAGTCAAATTATATTTGAAATCGCCGATATTTTTCTATGCTCACGTTTTTACCTGGTGTGCTAATCTGGTACGCGCCCTGGTTGATAGCAGGTGCGTTCCAGACTGGTATCCCAAGGATGCTATTTATGGAAACACGTGCAGAAGAATTCCAAACATAAACCAACAGACAGATCGGATAGGCTCTATTTGTAAGATTGATACAAAAATTGGAATTGATTGCATCTGACAAATAGATGCTTAAAAATAGAATAATGTGTGCAATCTGGGTTACATGACGTTATGTTCCAACAACCATAAAATATGTTTATTACATTAATAACCTATCTCTTTCACATCCTATACCAAATTTGAACATAGTTATAGGATAAATAATTGATTAATAGACAAAACAATCTGTGTTACAATTCTTTTTATCATGTGAAAATACTGAGAAATGAGTGATTTTCCCAAAATGACCGCCCATATTGAAAAACAAGATGGCCGACATTAATATATTTCCTATATAATGCCATATTGTATGCCCCACTGACCCCTAAAACATAAGACAGAGAATTAAAAATTAGCTTTATTGCAATGACTTTTCAAGAAATTGATTGAAAATTTTCATGGCGGCCATCTTGAAAAAAATGCCGCCATGGCCCCCACAGGTGAATCTCGTTGGGGTCCGGCCTAAAAATATTTTGGAAATGGGCCATAGAACTGTATTGCCAAATTTCATACTTGTATCAACAATATGCACGATTCGGCCAAAAACCAGCTTAAGCCTCCGGACTAATTAACCTCAACGTGATAGAAGAAAATGTCCTATAAAACAAAATTGAAAAAAAACAAACAAATTTATGTGTTTTCAATATCTTTTAGTTTACTTCAAATATCAAGACATTTTAAAACAAGAAATCCAGAGGGATCTTGGCGCCCACCAAAGAGTGATCTATATCGGACAAAGGAAAAATGGGATCTTATTCCTACTGTTTAAACTTTTTCAAACATACATTACATATTAAAATTTGAGACAGATGCTTCCAGTACTTCTTGAGACAATAGCCGTAACGAACTTCAACTATAAAATCCAAGATCGACTCGCATGGCGGCGCCATCTTCGTTGATCAATCGGTCCCCAAATCACATATGCACAACTAGGTCCCTAGGAAAACTTACATGTGAAATTTGAGAAAGATCCATTCAATGCTTTCTGAGAAATATGCGATAACAAACTTGAATATAAAAATCTAAGAATGAGGCTGCTGGCAGCAATTTGTTGACCTGATCGGTTCTACAAAATGCAATATGCACAACTAGTCCCTAGGGATTCTTACATATGAAATTTGAGACAGGTCCTTCAGTACTAATCTGAGAAATAGCTATAACAAACTTAACTATCAAAATCCAATATGGCGGCCTGCGGGCATCTTGTTCACCGATTGTCCAAAAATGCAATATGCACAACAAGGGCCTAGGGGAACCTAAACATATATAAATTTGAGAAAACCCCTTCACACTTTTGAGAAATAGGGATATCAAACCTTAACTATCAAAATCAAAGTGGGCGCCTGCGGCCATCTTGTTTTATCCTATCAGCCTCAAAATCTGTATTGCACAAGATAAGGACAAGGGTAAACTCCATGTGAAATTTTGAACAAAATTACTCATGTAGTTCTCGAAGAAATATCGATAACCAAACTTCAAACTTGCCAAAAATCAAAGATGCTGCCTTGGCGGCCATCTTTGTTTTTCCGATCAGCCTCAAAGCTGGTATGGCACAAATAGGAACTAAGGGTACACTCCATCTTAAGTTGAACCAAAAATCCCTTCCGTAGTTCTTCAAAGAAATATCGATAACAACTCAACTGCAAAATCAAAGATGGCTGCCTGGCGCGCCATCTTGTTTCCGATCAGCCTCAAAAATTCTGAGATATGGCAACAAAAATGGACCAAGGGAAGCCCTCCCATGTGAAGTCTGAACAAAAAATCCCGCTGCAGTTTTTTAAGAACATAGTGATAAACAAGCATTGTTTACAGCGGACGGCGGACGGACGGACCACGTACGCAGGGCGATTTGAATATCCCACCATTGATGATGGGGGCTAAAATGTTTCTAACCGAATGATTCATCAACAATGTCAATTTTCCGCGCGGACCAACATGGTTCAGTAAACAAGACTCGCATCCCATTATATAAATATACTGACCAAGTATGAGCTGCATTATTGGCTCAAAATGCAGATAATTATTCATTAAGACTTAATGCGGAGCGCTGTTGGCAAAATTTAAATATTTTTAAAACTAAATGTTGTAGACCAAAATGATTTATAGTAAGTAATCGATTTCGAGAGTCCATTCTGTAGTCGGTAAAGCGTTTTTTTTGTGGTATGAACAAAAACAATGATTTAAAAAGAAGAATAACGCAGCAAACTATTCTCTGGCAAGTGAGGCTTATTAACAACATAGTCTCCTAAAAACAGAGCATTACTTAACTTATTGCAAACATGTACAGTAATTGTGTCCAATGCGCGCTCTAAAAGTTATCGGAATCGTGTGGCCGATTTACCTTATAATATGTTTGTTTTGTTTGATTAAAATAACGTCCTACTTTAAACTATTACCGGCATTATATAACACTTAATCGTTTGGCTATTTACACTTTTTCAACATTTGCCAAATTGATACTTTTATGCAAAAAAGCGACAGAAACAGTTTTGTGGAGAGAACCACAGGCAAAGAATAATCAAAATAATAAAAATATCAAAAAAAAACACTGCTAAAGTTATTGACCTGATACAAAGCAAATCTATCACTAGTATAGGAGTCGTTACCTTATGAGTAATAAATAAATGATAACTTACCCCAGCCCTTACATATGCAGCACAACAAACATTACCAAAACGACAGCCTTCATTGCCCCCGGTATCCGTTTAGCCTACCTAAAATATAAAGATTAATACATGACATGTACCTTAAAACATTCTGATTGTGATTCTGTATCATGATAAGAAATGGGGATTGTTAGTATCATGGTAACCATAGATCCGTTGACGATAAGATTGAACTTGTGGCGCCGTTACTTTTATCTGAGTTGAGTGTTTACCCCTGGCAGAAGGCCGCTGGGTTCTGTACACCTGCCAGACACACCAAAGTCTATAAAAATGGTAGCTTTTGCTCCTGCTTAGGCGCCTTCAGCAAACGGGGGCGTAGCGGACGACTGATTTCGCCCGTGTCAGTATAAAAATGAACCGGGTAGGGTGTTGTTGTTTGGTGTCCTTCGGCCGGCATGCTTCAGTTGATATAGCACAACATCAAATTATAAATAAGGGCACAGTTCCACTATACAAGAAGACACACTGATGAAGTATACCGCAGTCTTCCCAAATACGCACCTCCACTACATACACACAACACCACCAATACATGACCGTCCTTACATACCATAAGCTGTTATAGCACGTAATTAACAAACAAACAAAGTATCAATTCACTTGAGTTATATCTGAAAAACTTATAATGAGATATAAGCCGCTCAAAGATAAGCAGTACTCAAAAGATTAAACCTGTAACTGTTTACGGAAAAAACGACCTTGATTCGAAAATAAGTGTGTTTTAAAGTAACTGACGAAACATGATATGCATACGTAGTCGAATTCCATAAATGATGTCATCGGTTCTTGATAATGACATATTTTTTCTATAATCGTTAAGATTACAGTCCGAAATGAAACAATGATACTGTAAGTAATATTTTGTGGATATAATAAGTGAATCAATGCCACTCGATCGATAACAATATAATAAACGAATATAATTAAATTAAGTGCAATTCTAGTGTTGTGAACCGCAGATTTGATGGACGTCACTGATGTGTGCGACGCGGTCACGTGCGGCTCGCGAAGCGCACTCTTTCAATACTTTCCAAAAGTTCCACACGTGTTTTACTACTGTGAGTAACTTGTCGATTTAACATGATGTTTCATAATTTTGGCTTTTGAAGATTTAACATGTATTTTGTAAACCACCATTTACAATACTATAAGTTTCCAGTAAAGAGTACATGTACTTTTATGATAATTGATATGTATTTACATTAGCAGAGATACATATTGTATATATTACATTTACGCTGATATATGATATTAATTAAGGGTCAAAATCAATAGTAGGATTTTCGAGTGACACTGGATCTCAAAACAAACGTAAGTAAGATTTACGAAATTACTTCAAATGTAAATGTGGACAAAGAAGTAATTCCAACCTGTGAACAAAAAAAGTGCAAAGTTTCAAGTCATCTGCCACTTTATCAAGACACTTCAAACGACAGGATTAATTATTTATCGCACCTCAGACAGATATGTGCCCAAATGATTGGCAGAGATCCGTCACTGGTGACCCCCCTATCACTTTATAGGTTCAGAAAATTTCGTTATGGTGCAAAGGCGGCTATGAACATAGTTGGTATGAATGGTGTTATATTACAGTTGTTGGTATGTCTGGTGTTATATTACAGTGTTGGCAATGGTCTGTGTTATAGTACAGTGTGTATGTCTGGTGTTATATTACAGTGTTGTAGACTGGTGTTATATTACAGTGTTGAATGTCTTGGGTGTTATATTTACAGTGTTGGTATGTCTGGTGTTAATTACAGTGTGTAGTTGTGTGTATTTACAGCGTTGGCTATGTCTGGTGTTATATTACAGTTGGTATGATCTGGTGTTAATATTACAGTGTTGGTATGTTCTGGTGTTTATATACAGTGTTGGGGTATGTTTGGTGTTAATATTACAGTGTTTTGGTATGTCTTTGTTTATCAGTGTTGGTATGTTTGGTTTATATTCAGGTTGCGTATGTCTGGTGTTTATTTACAGTGTTTGGTATGTTTGGTGTTATATTACAGTGTTGGTATGTTTGTGTTATATTACATTTGGTATGTTGGTGTTATATTATAGTGTTGGTATGTCTGGTGTTATATTACAGGTTGTATGTCTGGTGTTATTTTATAGTGTTGGTATTTTGGTGTTATATTACAGTGTTGGTATGTTGTGTTATATCAGTGTTGTATGTTTGGTGTTATTTACAGTGTTGTATGTTTGTTTTATATACAGTGTGGTATATTTTTTGGTGTTATATACAGTGTTGGTTATGTCTGGTGTTATATTACAGTTTTGGTATGTCTATGTTATTATTACAGTGTTGGTATGTTTGGTGTTATATTTACGCGTGGTATTATTTTGTGTTATATTACAGTGTTTGGGTATGTCTGGTG
This sequence comes from Argopecten irradians irradians, assembly GCA_004382745.1. Lineage (NCBI taxonomy): Eukaryota > Metazoa > Mollusca > Bivalvia > Pectinida > Pectinidae > Argopecten > Argopecten irradians. The sequence goes on from SAYR01003782.1 coordinate 793,566, forward strand.
TCTTATATACACGTGTTGTATGTTGGTATTTATTACAGGTTGTATGTTTGGTTTTATATCAGTGTTGATGTTGGCTGTTATATTTACAGTTTGGTATGTTTTGGTGTTATATTACAGTGTTGGTATATTTGTGTTATATTACAGTGTTGTATGTCTGGTGTTATATACAGTGTTGTATGTCTGTGTTATATACAGTGTTTGGTATGTTTGTGTTATATTACAGTGTTGGTATGTTTGTTTATATCAGTGTTGGTATGTTTGGTGTTATATTTTAACAGTTTTGTATGTTTGGTGTTATTATTACAGTGTTGGATGTTTGGTGTTATATTACAGTGTTGGTATGTTGTGTTATATTAACAGTGTTGGTATGTCTTGTGTTATATTACAGTGTTGGTATGTCTGATGTATATTACAGTTTGTATGTCTGGTGTTATATTACAGTGTTTGGTATGTCTGTGTTATATTACAGTGTTGGTTGTATTGTGTTTATTATCATTACAGTGTGGTTGTTTGGTGTCTATATCAGTGTTGGTATGTTTGGTGGTATATTTGGTGTTAATTACAGTGTTTGTATGTCTGGTGTTATATTACAGTGTTGTATGTGCTCCAACGCTGTATTAAACAACGGTCATAAACTATACTAAAATTACAACGTTATACTGGTTATAGTCATATGGAATTTATATCGTAACAGTGGTGTAGGTTAGCTGTTGCTGGTGCTTCAGTACTCTAGCAGTCACGGGTATTGTTCTTCTCATAATATACAGTGTTAAGGTACTGTAACCCTAATGTAAGTAGATAATATCAGTGTCCGACGTATAGTTTCGGTAGACCTCTAAACGGCTTCGTATGCCTCTGTCCGTCCTATATTACGTGTTGTATGTCTGTGAGATTATTGACGTGTTGGGCTACTGTCTGATGATATAATAAGCAGTAGTGGGTATGTCTGATTTATCATTACAGTTTAGTATGTTTTATATCAAGGTAGTTGGTATTGACCCTCTAGGTGATTAAACAACTTTATTAACAGCGTTGGTATATCATTAAAACCGGTGTTATTATCAGGAATTGCGCTATATGTTATGGTGTCTATTCCAGTCTTAACGGATGTTTTTGGTGTTAAAATTATTACAGATTAGAATCACTGATATATGGTGATAATAATTACCAAGTGTTGTTGGATTACCTCAAATTGGTTAGTACTTATATTAAACGTTGTTGAGATCAAACCAATGAACTAGGTGTTAAATATTACAGCCCTGATGTGGTACTAAACACCATGTACTGGATTGACCTCACTAATTAACGTGTTTGGAATATCCAGTTCACTGATGATAACTATTACAAAGCTACGTTTTAAATGTATGTCTTTGATGTACATATCCATTACAGTGTTGGCTAACTGTACTTCGGTGATATAATAAATACGAGATATTAATGGATACGATCCATAAGTTGTCCAACTCATCAAATCTACAAGATGTTGACCATATATTGGTTTATATTAAACAGTGATATAGCCTATGTTTAGATACCCTTAATACACAGTGTTGGTTATGATGTTGTTCGTTATATCTAGTGTATGGTATGTTTGCGTGCTTATATTTACCCACGTGGTATGTATGGTTATATTACAGTGTTTGGTAATGTCCCTCCGATAGTATATACAGTAGTTGGTATCGCATCTGTATGTTAATATACAGTGTTGGAGAATAGGTCTGTGTTATATTACAGTTTTGGTATCCGCTCTTAAGGTGTTCATATAATACAGTGTTGGTATGTTGTCGTATTTATTATTACAGTGTAGGTAGTTTGGTAAGTTATATCAGTCGTTGAACGTTGTATTTGGTGGCTATAATTGGTGATATATCACAGCTGATTTGGATATGTCATGACAGTTTATCATTCTCACAGCCTTCCGTACATTGGTCTAGATCCCAATATACATACCTTACAGTGTTCGAAAGTATGTGCTTAGAATTTTATATATACAGTGGATTGCCCGATGCATGTCTGGTGAATTAAAATTAACTGTTGGAATGTTATAAGTATGCTACTTATATACTGTTGGTATGTTTGGGTATATCAGTGGTGGTTATGTTTGGTGTAATAACAGGTTGGTATATTTGGTGTTATATTACAGTGTTTGGTTCCCAAGTACAGTCCTGCTTTCTAGTATCAGCTATATATTACATATATTCATTGCTATGAATACTGCTCGGATAGCACAGCACGATCATATATGACTAGATGTTGGTATCCAACGTTCAATCCACTTCAGGACTAGTCTGGATGCCAAGACCTCGCATCTAATAATGAGCACAACGTTCCCAATATAAAGCATGCTTTTGGCGAAATCATAACTCCAGTCTTGCATCGTTTAAAATACTGTACAGTGTGGTTATTGTCCTAAACAGTCGCATAACATTATATTCACCAGATACCACTGGTTGGCTCATATTAAGCACAAATTAACAGGTCAAAAACATTACAAACCATTTCAAGATACCTGTTAATATATATCATGACGATTGGTCTTCACCATACACACCAACTACTATTAATGAGAACTGTTACCTAAATAAAATATCAAAAGATTCGTTGGACATTGTATGTATCTACCAGGACATGTTACATCTTCAGCTGTGCGAACTAACACGCTGTTTTCGTCATAGAATAAAGCATCGTCATAATACATATTATTTCCGACACAGTACTCTCGATTATGTCAACTTCGTTAGTATTAATATTACGTGTGACTATCAGAAACTGAAGCGTTATGGTCAGTTGGTCATAATGTGAGTGCGTCGGCTCCTCATGTCCATGCATGTGGCGAGTGGAATATATAGTGCGCGACTGATTAACGTGTATAGTGGACTAGACGATTGTGGAATTCTCTCACTATACAATAGAAGACTCACACAGGCACTCACTAGTACCTGACTCATTCATGTGTATCCTCTTGCGTCTCACAAGGACGCAGAATCCGCACAACAACATCGTCAACATCAATAGTCGCGGGAAATATTAGTTACCACGTGTTTTTATAGGTAGCGGCTGAATTACTCGATTGAACCATGCCGCTTATATCGCACCATGAAAGACCATAGCTCCGAGAGTTGTGACAACACATTCTCCAATACCGCATACAAATAATATTATCATAAACACAAAGCTAAAATTGGTAGTGTCTTTGTCGTACCTTATCACAGGCACTTGGTTACTATTCTCTCGAGATTTGTACGATCCAATTTACCCAGGATTGATGAATCATACTTTAGCTCGTCTATATTAGTTGTAGTGTGCCATCAGATGCATAAACCTCCGGTGTTATATTTACAGTGTTGGATAATAAGATTGAACAGTACCACACTTGTAATATTACAGTGTTGGTATGTTTGGTGTTATATCAGTGTTGTATGTTGGGTTTATATTACCAGTGTATTGGTAATGTCTGATGTTATATTACCAAAAGAATGTTGGTAGTCTTGGTGGTATATCGGGATGTGGTATGTTGGTGTTATATTACAGGTTGTATGTCTGATGTTATCATTTACAGTGTCGTATATTTGTTTTATTTAGTTTGGGGTTTTGGTGTTATATTACAGTGTTGGTATGTTTGGTGTTATATCAGTGTTGGTATGTTTGGTGTTATATTACAGTTTGTTTGTTTGATTAATTTACGTCCTATAAACAGCTATGGTCATATAAGGACGGCCTCCCATGTATGCGGTGTGTTGCGTGTATGTTGTGCGATTTGCGTGCCTTGTGAGACGGCGGTATATTCATGTTGTATCCTCTTGTATAGTGGGAATATTGTCCTTTTTATAGTGCTATATCATTGAAGCATGCCGCCGAAGACACCAAGCAACACACTCCATCCGATCACATTATATTACAGTGTTGGTATGTTTGGTGTTATATTACAGTGTTGGTATGTTTGGTGTTATATTACGATGTTGATATATTTGGTGTTATATTAGTGTTGGTGTGTATGGTGTTATATTACAGTGTTGGTATGTTTGATGTTATATTACAGTGTTGGTATGTTTGGTGTTATATCAGTGTTGGTATGTTTGGTGTTATATTACAGTGTTGGTATGTTTGGTGTTATATTACAGTGTTGGTATGTTTGGTGTTATATCAGTGTTGGTATGTTTGGTGTTATATTACAGTTTGTTTGTTTGATTAATTTACGTCCTATAAACAGCTATGGTCATGTAAGGACGGCCTCCCATGTATGCGATGTGTTGCGTGTATGTTGTGGGAGGTGCGTGTTTTGGGAGACGGCGGTATATTCATGTTGAGTCCTCTTGTATAGTGGGAATATTGTCCTTTTTATAGTGCTATATCACTGAAGCATGCCGCCGAAGACACCAAGCAACACACTCCACCCGATCACATTATGTTACAGTGTTGGTATGTATGGTGTTATATTACAGCGTTGGTATGTTTGGTGTTATATTACAGTGTTGGTATATGTGTGCTGTGATGAATCTTTAACATTGCAAATATATGGTGTAAATTTTCAAGGTTTGTGCAATGTTTATGTCTGGTCAGTGGTGTCATTAATCAATGTTATATATAACCTAAGTCTGATTGGGTAAATATCTAGTGCTATTTTTTTTAGTTTATTCTAATAAATATAGATTTGTAAAACAAAATAGTTTCTCCACTTCACTACCTGTTACCAGAAATACATATGTCGAGCTTTCTTTATATTCTTTTCTTTTTCCTAATTCTTTTCTCTATCTATAGACCTTTCTGTTCTTGTCCTTTCTATGAAAGACATAACTCTGGCTGGTTTGGGGTTGGTTTGACAAAATTTGAAACTTTGCTAGATACAACTGATGGCTACTCTTTCATATATGTAATCTTTGATGACCATGGGTAATGATTTAGCTCAATACAGAGTAGCTATCGGTTGTTTCTACCAACGTACACACGGTATACCCACTACTTCATATTTTCCCATTTTTATATCTATAGGTAAACTGTATACAAGATGCAGGTCTAATTTGTTGTGTATATTATAAGCCATCCATATTACTCTGTCTACTCTTACTAACAACTCTTGCTTCCTACTCATATTACAACTCCTCATCCTATCTAGTAACGACATCCACCCTAATCCCGGCCCTAACCAAACAACCGACGTCTCTATTTTCCATTTAAACATTCGTAGTCTGAAAAACAAGTTATCATTGCTGGAAAATGCAGCGTCAGATTATGATATTGTCTGTGTCACCGAGACTCACCTTGATTCTTCGACTGTTGACGCTGATATACTCCTTAGTGGTTATGATATATACCGTAGAGATCGTGGAACACCGGGAGGGGGTATAGTTGTTTACACTTCCAGTCTCCTGTGCACCCGTCGTAGAGCTGATTTGGAATTTCGGGAGGGTGAAATTATTTGGACAGAACTCCAGTTTCTAGACCAGAAATATCTTCTCTGTACTGTGTATAGACCCCCAAACTGTCCTTGTTCTTTTTGGAATTACTTCCGACACTCAGTTGAGAATGCTTTTAATGAAACTTCACATGTAATAATTGTTGGCGACATCAATGTTGATCTCATAACTATTGGTAGAAACCATGTTCTTGTTGACATTCTGGACTCCTTTCATCTATCGAATATAATTCATAGACCGAAACGTGTAACACGACATAGTTCGACCTAACTTGACTTAATCATTCTGTCGGACACGTGCACTTTTAGCTACGCTGATGTAATAGACATAGACAGTGACATTTCTGACCATAAAGCGACAATGTTTGAATTGACTGTTGGGACAAATTTTAGAAGTACACATGAAAGAAAAATAAGATGTTATAACGACACAAATTATGACCTATTCATTAACAAATTAGACGATACGGACTGGGTAGACTTATTTTCAACTGCCAATTCTCCTGACGATACTTAGAGATAGCGGGGGAATGTATACCGACTCGGACTGTGACAATTAGACCTAAAGACAAACCCTGGTTTGACTCAAACTTACGACGAGAAATACGCAAACGAAATAGACTATTGAAATTGTATAAATCTAACCGAACTGACAGAAATTTATTTAACTTCCGGAAACAACGTAACCATGTAAATAATGTTAAGAAAAGAACAATTTTTTTATGCTGATATTAATGGAATTTTAGATCGATACTCAAATTCAAATTCTCGAAATTTTTGGAAAATAGTCCGTAAATTAATAAAAACATCTGATGCTTCTAGCACTATACCTCCTATTTGAAATGTGCATGGCAATAATGAAATGACTGATGGTGGTAAAGCTAATATTCTCAATAATTACTTTGTTTCCATTTCTACTATTGACGACAATAATACTGAAGTACCGACAATAGAACTACGGACAGACTCTACTATTTCTGACATACACTTCGAATTGAATGACGTAATTGAC
>SAYR01003782.1:807568-875019 GCA_004382745.1 Argopecten irradians irradians
AAACGATGAAATGTTGAGTTGATACGATGTATGATGAGAAAACGTTCATATTTTGCTTAAAATACCGATCTCTTTGAGATAATTAAAAATACGATTATGTCTCACGGCATGAAACAAAGTGTACATGTCGGAGACATCGTAGTATTTATCTCGTATGTGTTTAAAATCAATACAATGCAATAAAATATGCTCCACTGTGAGAGGAGAATCACATGCATGGCATGTAGGAGGATCCTCCCCTCTCAATAGATAGGAATGTGTAAAATATGTGTGTCCAGTTCGGAGCCGAGAGAGAACAACTTCCTCTCTGCGGTCTCTCCGACTGGACAGTTTAGGATTAAGTGTAGGTTGAATTTTAAACAGTTTATTGTTTGTTTCGGTAGACCACCTTTGTTGCCAATGGTGTTTGATGGCTGACTGAATTGAAGGTTTGATGTCGGTGTATGGTAGTTTCAAATCTGTTTGTGCTAGGCGAAGAGCAGTCTTAGCTGCTTCATCAGCCTGTTCATTCCCCTTTATACCCACATGACTGGGAATCCAGAGATAAGTAATTTGAGTTTTAGAAGATAATCGAAATGTTCGGATTAAAAGATTTTGGATTAGTGTATTTCTAGGGCTTCTTGATTTCAAAGCCTGAAGAACCGAAAGAGAGTCTGAACAGATGATTGCCTTTTCAATGCGGTGTTCTTCGATATGGTCAAGCGCCAGACCGATAGCACATGCTTCCGCAGAGAAAATGGAGGCATTTCGTTCGTTTGTTCGTTTGATTAATTAACGTCCTATTAACAGCTATGGTCATGTAAGGACGGCCTCCCATGTATGCGGTGTGTTGCGTGTATGTTGTGCGAGGTGCGTGTTTCGGGAGACTGCGGTATATTCATGTTGAAGCATGCCGCCGAAGACACCAAGCAACACACCCCGCCCGGCCACACCACACAGACAAATGGAGGCAATATCCGGGAGTCGGATAGAGGAGCAGTGATTAGATGTACAGCATGCTGCCGCAACATTATCACCATCTTTTGATCCGTCAGTGTAGATCTGAACATGGTCAGGGAAAGCCCTAATGCACTCCCGAAAGGAGGATTTGTGTTCTTCGGGTAATGCACTGGATTTTGCCCTCTCATGTAGAGATGAATTGATATCAGGTGTTTGAATGAGCCATGGTGGTACATCCGATACGGTGTACTCGTCAATGGTGTCGAAAGTTATATTAAGTTCCAGCAAAAATTTTGAATTTCTGATGCCAAATGTTGGTATGAGCTTTTGATTTTGTGTAAATAATTCTTGATGTTGTGGATTGAATACAAGGTTAAATGCAGGATTTTTGGGGTTGGATTTCAGTTGAGCAGCATACTGTAAGGATAATTTCTTTCGTCGATCGTCTAGAGATGGCTCATTAGCTTCCACATAGAGACTCTTCACAGGTGTTGTTCGAAAAGCTCCAAGTGCGAGACGCAGTACCTGATTCTGTATAGGGTCAAGCATCTGTAGATAGGAGCTGCGAGCCGATCCATAGACAATAGAGCCGTAGTCAAGTTTTGATCTAATAAGTGCCCGATAGATACGTAGAAGCATTTCACGGTCTGCACCCCAATCAGAATGGGAAAGAACTCGTAGAATGTTCAGCGCCTTCGAGCACTTATCCTTCAGATGTTTGATATGTGGAACAAAGGACAGTTTCGAATCAAATATTAGTCCAAGAAATTTAGTTTGTTCAACTACTGCAATTTTAATTCCATTGAGTTTGAGGTCAGGATCATTGTGTGGTTTTCGTTTTTGACAGAAGTGCATACAGACAGTTTTTGATCTTGAAAATCTAAAGCCATTTTCGTCAGCCCAATTTTGTAATTTGCCTAAACATTGTTGTAGTTGCCGTTCTATAGTGTGCATGTTTTTTGATCTGTAACAGATCAAGAAATCATCCACAAATAGAGACCCTTCCGTAGATTGGCCAAGACATTTGGTTATGCTGTTAATTTTTAGTCCAAAAAGTGTGACGGACAAGATACCACCCTGAGGGGCGCCCATCTCCTGTGTTTCTGTTTCTGAATAAGTTGAACCCGTTCGAACTTTGAAATGCCTGTCAGATATAAAATTTGATATAAACTTTGGCAAATTACCACGTATACCGATATCAAGGAGATCGTTCATGATTCCATATTACCAAGTTGTGTCGTATGCCTTTTCAAGGTCAAAGAATACGGCCACAAGATGTTCTTTCTTGTCAAATGCTTCTCGTATAAATGTTTCTAGTCTAACTAAGTGGTCTACCGTTCCCCTGCGGTTTCTAAAGCCGCTTTGCAAAGGACTTAAAATATTGTTTGATTCCAGGAACCAAACTAATCTGGTATTTATCATACGTTCTAGAGTTTTACAAATACAACTCGTCAATGAAATAGGACGATAGTTATTGGCATCAGTAGCATCTTTCCCGGGCTTCGGAAGGGGTATAATAGTAGATTCCTTCCAAGACTCGGGAATTTTGCCAAAAGAGTAAACTTGATTAAATATAGTTGAAAAACATTTTATTGAAGAGTCTGGTAATTGTTTTAAAAACATATATGGAATTTCGTCTGGTCCAGCTGCTGAGTCCTTTGATTTCTCAAGGGACTCGAGCAATTCTGGTATCTCGAAAGGCCTATTGTAACTTTCACTATTGGAGGATTTAAAATTAAGACGTCTCTTTTCCTTTTCCTTTTTAAATTTTTGAAATTTTTTGGAATGATTTTTGATGGATGAATTTTTAGCAAAATTTTTGGCAAAGGCGTCAGCTATTTCGGATTTTGAAGAAAATATTTTATTGTTGTTAATGAGGTGGGAGGATGGTGTTGCTTTTCTTTTCCAACTGATTTTTCCAATCATTTCCCAAACTTTCTTCGAAGATGTGTTGGAATTAATTTTTGAGACGTACTCTTTCCAAGTACTTTTCTTGTCGGATTTGATAGACCTTCGAGCTTTTGCTCTCCAAATTTTAAAATTGTTATAGTTTGAGACGGTTGGCGAAGCCAAGTACCGCCTCAGAGCGGAATTTCTACCAGATCTATTGATAAATGAATCATTTGAGAGACGAAACTTTGTATTGATATGATTGGAATCAATGAAGCATAACTTTGATAGAAGGTAATCGCATTCTACTAACAAATATACCCGTCTTTCAAGCAACATTTTACTCAAAAGAAAACCATCGATTTGGCGCATTAGTCCAAAATCTAAAATATTTTTTTGTTTCCCCACCAGTGCCAAATACAACAGAAATATACATACGTATACACACATGTGTTTAACTTTAAACCAGGAAATCTACTTACCAATGATGTCTGGACAAAAGATAATCGTAGCGGTCTTTTAATCAGTGAGACCTCAGGATCCTTAAAACATCAACTTCACTGCCAGAGTAAATGATGATGTGTAGTATCCAAAGCCGATTCGTCAGATCCATAATTATTTATTAATGACCGATTAATATACACGGATAAAAGCCATGGTAAGCCATGATGCGTTTCTTCACACTTGATATATGTTATGCTATATATAGGCCTAAAGGGGTAACGGCACTCATTTTTGTGTCGCCTGCAACGCAAGGGCGACACTTAGGTATCACTATGTCGGCGTCCGCGTCGTCGGCGTCCGGGAACGGTTTCCGTTCGATAACTGAAGTTTTTATTTTTCGATTTCAACCAAATTTGGTATATAGCTTTATATCAATGAGATATATATCTTTATATCGTATGAGTTCGATAATGGTCAAAATCCGTCAATATTTGCTAGTGTTACGGGACTTTCAAATCATCAAAACAGAAAAATCCATGGTTTCCGCTCGATAACTTAAATATTTATCGTCCAATTTTAACCAAATTTTATAAATTGTTTAACATCAATGAGGTCCTGGATGAGTTCAATGATGGTTAAAATTCGTCAATATTTGTAAGAGTTACGGGACTTTAAAATCGTTAAAATAGAAAAATCCATGGTTTCCGCTCGATAACTTAAATATTTATCGTCCAATTTCAACCAAATTTTATAAATTGTTTAATAGCAATGAGATCTCGGATTAGTTTATTATGGTCAAAATCCATCAATAATTGCAAGAGTTACGGGACTTTAAAGTCTTCAAAACTGACAAATCTATGCTTTCCGCTCGATAGCTTTAGTATTGATTGTCCGATTTCAATCAAATTTGGTAGGTTGCTTTATATCAATGAGATCTTAAAAGGGTTCGATACTGATCAAAATCTGGCAATATTTGCAAGAGTTACAGGACCTTAAAATAGTCGAAACATAGCATCCGCATGAAAACTTTAGTATTTATTGTCCCATTTCAACCAATTTGGTATATTGGTTTATATCAATGAGATCTTAGATGGGTTCGATACTTCTCAAAATCCATCAACATTTGCAAGAGTTATGGGACTTGATTACTTCACCTAAATTATTAACAATATTTTCAATTGTAAATAGCTATTTTTTGTGATGCTGTGCAGGCGACACATCCACTTCCGTGGAATTCTTGTTTGCGAAGTATAATAATTATTCGTTATTAATTAAATCCAAGAGGCGCAATGTAATTTACACAGTGTGTATACATGTATATCAATGTACTATGTAAATGTATACTTGTATATCCGCAAGTGTTCACACTGTAATTTTAAGCTTTATGTATGACCTTAGATCATTCAGAAATTAAACCAAGCTTGGCTTCTATTAAAAATAGATGATTATGATAATAATGAAGATATGTCTTTCCAACCTAATACTGAATCCACAGTCTCGTAGTGTACATGTACACACATGTATGTCGATTTAAACAAATAACATTTTGAACTTATGTCCGTTTCTTCAGGTCAAAAAACGTGAACCGCGAAATTTATACAGATATCATATACGATGATTTCACAGTAACCGAAATTACCATATATGGGAAGATGTCCAATTAACTACCGGGGATAGAAAGCCAAGGTACCTGTGTTGGATGTAGCGTTCCTCGTCCGATGATGTTGAACACAGCGATACGTTAAAACATCCGTTGATACCTTGTCGCGGTCTCTGTACAACTCTAAATGAAACACAAAGACTACATTGAGTTTATGATTGATGTTGTACCAAAATTCGAAAATATAGATCACATTCAGACTAATGTTATAACAATCTAAACAAAAGCCTCAATCAAAACGAAAAATCAGTCAAAAATATCTTCAACAATTAGTGACTGATCCTAAAGAAGAATATTAATCAGTTAAATTTTATGAACATAATAAACCTTTTATTGAGCATAATAAAGACAAAAGACAAAAAAAAGGAAAATAGTTATATCAGGATGAGAAGTATTTAGTATCGATATCTGTTTCAAGCATCTATATACGATCCTCTCGGAATATTGAAGCCCTACCAACTAAGGCAAAAGGAAAGATAAACCTTTATATTCACACTTCTAAGGTAACACATACATGCAAATATAAGAAAATAGTCGATCTTCAAAATTCAATCCTACACACTGACAGATTCAGTTTGCGACCGCTATTATTTTACCCACTGTAAACAATCCCATCAGCGTGAATGCGATGCTTTAAAGTGAACTCATTATATAATCAAGCGTTTCAAAAGCTTTTATGATCCGACGAACGTAATCTTCATCCAGCAGAAGCTCAGTACTATTGCTCAATATTTACAAGCGTCTAAGTGATAGACCACCTTCCAATATAATCAGTTGACCAAAAACGGAACATCTATTACGGAAATATAATTTGTTCCTTCTCTTATGTGGATTTCCTTCTCAAATGGGGGTTTTAGGACAAGAATAAAGTGTGAATATATGAATAAAAAATAAAAATAAAATTTGACTCGGTTATTTCTATAAATTGAACTTTTTAACAGTGCATTATTAATGGTTACTGAAACATCTGGCTGCGCCCTTAAAGGGACTAAATCATTAAAAACATGTAATAAAAGATAAAACGAATTATACAACTGAGAATAATTGTAAAAGTTGTGTACTTTTTGTTAATAACAAATTTTAAAAGTTTGTATAACCATTTTGTTCAAAATGGAGAAAAAACTGAAAATAAATAGAAACGACCTAGTCACTATTTCATATTATTATCTTTCGGCGAGGTAAACAATCCCTGTGTGCATGCGCGATGTGGGAACATTCACCGAAGGAAATCTCATCTTTCTAATGGACATATCTGCTATCGACTGAAAAAACTAATTTATCGACTACAAGTTCCTGATTACTGTGTTAAATCTAATTAACGTTGAAAGGTATGCAGATGTTTTGTGAAGAGTTTATAAGTCTAAATATTCACAAATTGTACATGTTTTTGTAGCTATAAAGAAGAGTTTTCATTATATTATATGGTTTTATAATTGCTTCTACCATTATTTTATTTTCATTTGTCTTGATATTTGGTACTACTCCGCTAAACCTGCCAATATTATATGTTTTTTGTAAATGGCCTAATATATAGACTTTATAATAAGGAAAAAATGGAAACAAAAACTAATAATATACGCATGTTTAGCGGACTAATGAGGTGCATGTATTAAATATTTCTTTTATCATTATATCAATGATTGACATTCCCTATATATCCTTAGTTATAATGTCTATTCGTCTAATGGACATTCCCTATATATCTTTATTGATAGTCTCTATCCGTCTAATGGAAATTCCTTATATAGCCCTAGTTATGATATAAATCCGTCTAATGGATATTCTCTATAAATATCTAGTTATAGTCTATCCGTCTAATGGAATTTCCCTATTATACAAATATTTCATGGGTTACTGTGCTCTAGTTCATAATATTTACCCCTCGGTGGTGGTAATCAACAAATATTATATTTTATTACATAATCACTAATTTTTTAGTTGAATATTTTATAAAACGAATACGACAATCACGTAACAAAATCACCAGCACCGTACAGTACGAAGAAGCTTCAAGTCCTGCATGCAGCCTTTTAATCTAATACATTCGCCGTGTCCGTCCTCTACTCGATAAACTTCTACATGACGTGCTTGATTCGAGATCTATAAAGCTAACGCGAAATAAAGCGTGAACCTTTGTGACGTCATAATAACGTAACTCACTGTTACGCGCGATTCCTCGGAAGTTTTCTACAAAACTAGACACCAACAGCGAGGTGTTCCTAAAGCCGTGCAATATAACATCTCGCACCGTGCAATATAACGTTTCCATGCAAACGTGCAATACATAACTTCGAACTGTGCAATATAACAAGGTGTTATTGATGAACAGTCAGGGTAATAGTTGAACATATTATATTTTCTCAAATATAAATTGGTGTAATAAATATACCTAGTTATAATGTCTATCCGTCTAATGGACATTCCCTATATATATCCCTAGTTATAATGTCTATCCGCCTAATGGACATTCCCCTACATGTCACTATAGTTATATAACCTTTTTTCTATCTGATTTATAAAATAATTTCTTTTGCCTTTGGTGCATGCGCAATCAGTACTTAATTCCATATACGATTTAATGCCACGGAATTTTTTCAGGATGCAATTATTTATTTTTCATATTTTTTACTTTAAGTAAAAATAGAAGCTCAAACTTGTCAATGGTGGTAATAGTGTAAAGTAAGTAACTTTTGTAACTGAAGAAAAACACTAAATCGTCTGCTCCTGTTTTTGATAGTGAAAAAATACCATTTGTCAGCGATGGAGCATCTTGTCATATTTTCATCACAGACTTTACTTGTCAATGTATGTATCGGCTATTACACTGAATCAGGTCAATATAACTGATAAAATATAAGTGGCCTCTTATAGTGGTGTTATTACATCTATATCCACTAGCCGGATGAGATTTTCAGCGATCCCGTTTTTGAACTCAAAGCTGCACTCGGTTCTTTCCGTTATAGGGATCAACGAACTAAATAAAAAAAGACCTTCGAAATGGCCCCTGTGTATACAAGATTGAGCCCAGGATAGAATTTTAACCCGGCCGCTGATTGGCTGGCTAATTATGAATTTCAAAAGTAAAAATGTTTTCTGACAGGTAATTATTCCTAGATAACCATGATATGAATTTGGAAATTCATATTGAGATTTAGGTTCAAAATATCAACTTTGATAATGAATAGGTAAAAGCATTAGAATTTCAGGATTTTTTAGTGCAAAATGCGCCTGATTACAATAAAGCTAACCTGGTTGGAGTTTGAGCATAAGGACCCAAACTTTTTTTTCTATTTAGTGTTATATGAGAACCTAGACTTTAATTATAGAACACAACAGCTAACTAATATTCCTTTGTTATAATAACACAGTACAAAACTTAAACAAAGTTTAACACTGTGGTCTATGTATAATCATTTAGTTGGTTGCTCTCTTATAAACAGCCAATGCCGACAGATACAGCTTCTTGTTGTGTTTGGCGATATTTTAATGTTGATAAACATTGCCAATATTTCAAATAAAATGCTGTAATTTTGAAAACTTTCTTATTTCAGGTATAAGAACGTTTGCAGGAAGTAAAAATCTCTAAGAAATCTTTGTAAATCTAATGATTTAGTCCCTTTAAGGCCTTGCCTTCATTCATATTATGTATAGGCACTCTGATTACATATGTCAGGTTAAGAATTCTTTGATAACTTTGAGGTCAGCAAGGAGTTGTGAAGATCGGTCAACATTAGAGAAGTAACGTAAACATATTGTGATTACTCTGAGTATTTCTTTACCCAGCGTTCACACACTCGAAGGCTAACGTAAAATTGGTTAAAGGAGCTCCATCTGATAAATGATTTGTTACTGGATGTTGTTACAAGCTTGGCGCATGCTTATTCACAAGTCACACTTACTGAAATAAACGTATCAACTTAGATAGATATACATTACTACAAGCAGGAATTAGTGTGTGATCAACGCTGTAACTGTTGTATGCTAGGGTTATTATTCATCATAATAACATACAGTAACGTGCCAAAAGTCTTCGTAATTTTTATTTTCTCCTATGTATGCTATGTATTTTTACCTGTTTTCTTTGATTTTTCCTGATCTCATCTATTGGCGGAATTTTAATCATTTTAATAATTTTAATTTGTAGAAAATTATCTATACTTTCAGCTCATAATATTTGTATAATTTTCCGATATTTTGTTTTCAATATATATTGTTTTGTGCACCACTTAAACTTATGACGTCTTTTCCTCATTTGTTCTTACCAAAATGGCACCGAAAAAGTTTTGCGTTGTAATGAAATACGTTTTTTCTTGAAAGTGCATAGAGGAAAATTATATAAATATTATGAGCTGAAAGTGTAGATAATTTTCTACAAATATGCCAAATTTGATTAAAATCCACGCCTAGATGAGATCAGGAACAATCTAAGAAAATATGTAAAAATACATAGAATATATAGAGAAAAATAAAAATTACGTAGACTTTTGGCACATTACCTTATGTTATTATGGTGAATAATAACCCTAACATACAACAGTTACAGCGATCACACACTATTTCCTGCTTGTAGTAATATATATTTATCTATTTACGAAGACTTTTGTCATATTTGCTATTTTTAACTCACCTGGTTCGAAGGGCCGGTGAGCTTAAGTCATGGCGCGTCGTCCGTCGTCCGTCCGTCCGTCCGTCCGTCTGTCTGTCCGTCAACATTTCCTTTAAATCGCTACTAGTCATAGAGTTCTGCATGGATTGTAACCAAATTTGGCCACAAACATCCTTGGGGGAGGGGGAACAGAACTTGTATAAATTTTGGCTCTGGTCCCCCGGGGGCAGGAGGGGCGGATCCCAATAGGGGAAATAGAGGTAAATCCTTTAAATCGCTACTTGTCATAGAGTTCTGAATGGAATGTAACCAAATTTGGCCACAAACATCCTTGGGGGAAGGGGAACAGAACTTGTATAAATTTTGGCTCTGGTCCCCCGGGGGTTGGAGGGGTTGGGCCCAATAGAGGAAATAGAGGCAAATCTTTTAAATCGCTACTAGTCATAGAGTTTTGCTTGGATTATGACCAAATTTAGCCATGAACATCCTTGGGGGAAGGGGAAACAGAACTTGTGTAAATTTTGGCTCTGACCCTCTGGGAGCAGGAGGGTTGGGGCCCAATAGGGGATTTAGAGGTTGATATTATAATTCCTTCAGAAAAGAAACAATGAACCTGTATTCAGAATATTACTTGGCATTACAAACCAGGTGAGCGATACAGGCCCTCTGGGCCTCTTGTTATTTTTTTTTATTCGAAATAAAGCTTAATCCAGTTGGTAGCGGCTAACGCTGTTTTATCATGATCAGTATGTTTACTGACACATAGCTACCATCTAGTCAGGGCGTGGTAATAACGTGTTGTAAGTTAAAAGTGTAGTGTTAATGTAAATATTGAAATAGCATTTGATGCAAAATTGAATTATTGATACAACTTCCAACGACCATCCAATGTCATAGGTGTCGGTTGAGTTGAAATATGTTAAGTGGGACGGTTTTAGTATGAGACGAAAGATAGAGTGTCATCATTATTAATCAGGACGTAGATTTTCAGTAGATCACTTATATATGTGATGGTAACTGGAGCGTAGTAGGCAACATCGTCAGGCTTCATGGGCACGGTGATATTCTTTCCATGATTGTTCACAGTATAGTTCTGAACGTTTCAATACGGTGATTTTATTAATGACATCACGCTTCATGATGAAGGTCATTTGAAACGTGTATCTCATTACTGTAGATGGATAAATTGAAATAAAAACATAAATACAAAATAATTCCATTTCAGTGTTTATAACAATATAAATACTATAGTAGAAATATGTGTGTATTATCAAATCTTATTAAGCCTATAGACTTTACACAGATCGATAGAACAGGTGTCGCTAGCTAAGTGAAAGCGGATTGTAACCCCGGGGTAGCAAAGATGTACTGACTAAAGATTTGACTAAAAAAAGGCGAAATCAAAGCATTAATTAATGTTAATTTGAGATGCTACATCACGAACTTTGAACTAAAAGAATATTTGATTCACAATACCTTTTGTGTACAACTTGGATTTTACATTGAACACGTTTAAGGCTTAGTTTAAGTTTATCGATGTAGTATTGATATGAATCACCCTATTCAGTATTTGAATTTGCATTTTCCTTATTTAAGCGGATTCCCACAAAAGTTTGCAAACAAAATTTATTTCATAACACGATGAAATTAAAAAATAGTGACTTCAATGCTTAAAATTAGTTTTTCCATGCTACTTTATAAAATGAAATACGTTTACACATACGATTCCATTGATTTTTTCCAAGGGATTATTTTTTCTAAATCAAATTACATTTGTATTGCTGTTACTGAATCCATACTATCACAGGGACATGGGAAGAACGTTTGCATTGCCGTGTAAACGTTTACAATGTAATGTGTAAACAACGACTCATTTCAGTTCCAGTGTCGGTCTCAAGACTAACAAAAATCGGCCTAAAATATACTTTACCGACACTAAAATAGGATCATAACATATAGGCCATGGGCTAGGAGGGTCCCACATGCACGCCCCCAAAACCTCCGAACCAATATTTTTCTGAACCCTTATGACCCACTGATCACAAATCAAAATGTTAACATTGCATAAGTTGGGACGAACTTCCGGTTATGACGTCATCAAGATGGCCGTCATCTCGAATTTGACTAAAAAATCAAAAATAGTCATAACATTGACATTTTTCAACCGAAGTAGACAAATGAGGTATCAAAATGACCACAATTGATCAACAAATACATATCAGGACCAAAAAAATCCAATATATATATAGTGATTTCTACGCAGAAAATGGAAAAATCTGATTTTAAGCTCAAAAATGGAGATTTTTCAGCAAATTTTTCATATTTGGCTTGACGCAGCAAAAATGTTTCCCAACAGCGAACTATTATTTCTAATAAGTTTTTTGACCACTTATCTATCGGTTTAAGCAACGAAAACAACAAAAAACAATGTTAAGATCGTATAAAATCCGGTTATGACGTCATCAAAATGGCCACCATCTCGAAATTCACTGAAAAATGAAAAATAGTCATAACATTGACATTTTTCGACTGAAGTAGACAAATGAGGTATCAACATGACCACAATAGAACAACAAATACATGTCAGGACCAAATAATCCAATATATGTAGTGATTTGAACGCAGGAAATGAAACAATACGATTTTAAGATGGTAATTTTTTAGCATTTTTTTCATATTTGGCTTGACGCAGCAATATTGTTTCCCAACAACAAATTATTATTCGTAATCAGTTATTTTACCTCTTATCAATCAGTTAAAACAACAACAACACCAACAAAAATATATAGAAATGCAAAAGAAAATTGTTGTTTTACTATCATTTGGTTTACAAAACATCACCGGATGCGGCATATGGTTATTTTTTTCCAAACCACTGACACTACAGTTTCCTGGTGTCTCGGAATTTCCTGAATATAACATTGGCTATTGACGATTTATATCTTAACAAATTTGAATTTAAAGTTGGCTGAATATCTAAGTAGGACTTCAAACTAATTCATTTTCATGTTCGAAATATTGTAGACTAGTAGCCTCTGAAACTGAATTTTTACATCAAACCGCCAACTAATAGCTATAGGGTATCAAATTAAAATTCCGCAAATATCACGACACTTTTCGAAACGTGTTGTGTCTTTTAGAATGAGCACATCCATTATTTACTTCCTGTGTATAACGTTAGGAAATATGAGATGGTTACTACAGTGTCACATATTGCTTTCACTAGTTCTTAATGATAATCATTTTCGTTGTGCATGCTTTCTCGCCAGAGTGTCGTCTTCGACCTCGATGACCTGATGTGACATTACATTATCGGGTTACCATCGTGGTTCTAACTTGTCAACCGTCCATGATGTAACATCAGAAACATCGGATTCAGGGATGCTGGAGCTCTTCCTCTTTCCTACCTAGTTTCACCTAGATTCACATATCGTATATGATGTTCCAGACTTCCCCGGCATTATGGAAAAGACACCAGATCCACATTCTGCGGAGGGTTGGGTTAGTTCTCCTTAATTCGTATGAAGCACAATTCCTCATTCTTGTGAACCACAGTAACCATAGGTGGCACAGGTGGATTCTTTGAGGTCATAGATGAGGTCTGCAGTGAAGTTTCACTCTTTGCCAAGTCTGGAAAGCACTGTAGAGAACTTTTTACTTGAGAGTCTTCAATGTTCTCTTTACGCATACACCAGATGTGACACAACCAGCACCTTCAAGGGAGTGGGAAAAGTCAGACCAATGAAAAGCATTTAACATTTATGGCCTCATTAATGACCTCGATGATATCACCTGTGCCATTTATGGTTGCACGAGGGTCCACACGATTGATGAATAGTACTTCATACGAATTATGGAGCTATGCGCTAAGGAGAACTAATGAATGTGGATCTGGTGTAATTCCCATCATGCCGGAGAAGTCTGAAACAGCATATATGTACGATATGTTAGAATCTGAAAGAGATCCCACATCTCTGAACCTGTTGTTCCTGATATGAACTCTTGCCATGGATGGGTCATAAAAGAAGACAGGCTAGAACAACACTGGCAATGTAGTGTCACATCAGCTCATCGACATCGAAGACGACGCTCTGACTTTCAACGAATTGGATACCGATATCTCGATTACTCTGATTCGGACTGCATGTGCCAGCTACCAGATATGCCGAGTCTCTTCAGTGGATAGTGCAGTGAGGCGAGAAAGCACGCACAATGATAATGGTTATCATTGAGAACCAGTGAAAGACATATGTGACACTGTAGTAACCATCCTACATTTTGCTTATGCTATGCATAGAAAATAAACAATGAATCTGCTCATTTTCAAAGACACAAACGTTTTGGAAACTGTTAATGATATTAACGGAAACACAAGCTTAGCTTAGGTTACATTTGTTACGCTATCATTAGGCGTTGTGCTATAATAATTATTTATGAGGCGCTGCTAATCTACACAATTGAGGGTATAACAATAATTCTTTTTTGCATTCCTGTATATTTTTGTTGTTGTTGTTGTTGTTTTTACTGATTGATAGGAGTTGAAATAACTGATCACGAGTAATAATTTGTTGTTGGGAAACATTTTTGCTGCGTCAAGCCAAGTATGAAAAATTTGCTGAAAAATCACCATTTTTGAGCTTAAAATCTTATTTTTTTTCATTTCTTGCGTACAAATCACTACATATATTGATTATTTGGCCCTGATATGTATTTGTTGTTATATTGTGGTCATTTTGATACCTCATTTGTCTACTTCAGTTGAAAAATATCAGTGTTATAACTATTTTGCATTTTTCAGTGAAATTCGAGATGGTGGCCATTTTGATGACGTCATAACCGGAATTTATACGATGTTAACATTGGTTTTTGTCGTTTTTTCTGCTTAAACTGATTGATAAGTGGTCAAAAACTTATTAGAAATAATAGTTTGCTGTTGGGAAACATTTTTGCTGCGTCAAGCTAAATATGAAAAAAATTGCTGAAAAATCTCCATTTTTGAGGTTAAAATCAGATTTTTTCATTTCCTGCGTAGAAATCACTACATATATTGGTTTTTTTGTCCTGATGTGTATTTGTTGTTCTATTGTGGTCATTTTGATACCTCATTTGTCTACTTCGGTTGAAAAATGTCAATGTTATGACTATTTTTTGATTTTTAGTCAAATTCGAGATGGCGGCCATCTTTATGACGTCATAACCGGAAGTTCATCCCAACTTATGCAATGTTAACATTTTGATTTGTGATCAGTGGGTCATAAGGGTTCAGAAAAATATCGGTTCGGAGGTTTTTTTTTGGGGGGGGGGGTTGCATGTGGGACCCTCCTAGCCCATGGCCTAATATAACGGATGCAACAGACTTCCAGGTCTCTTGGTATATACGTATGAATTCAAGTTATTTCTGCTTTTAAACAATTTTCATCTGATGATGTCATTGATAAAGCAATGATAGTTGCACATTATATATCTTAGATAACAAAAATTAATGTAAACTACGTCAATAATTAGATAAATAACATAATTATTTTTTTCTAAATAATCAATGAGATGTATATGTCAAATATTAATTGAGTGCGTTTTTGTGTACTTCTGTTTATACCTGTGTATATACAATAAGTATCATGCACCAATAATATGTACATGTACCTGGTACTTTACAATTGTTATGTAATAGGCCTATACCAAAAACACAAAGCATAATTATCATGAATATATCGAAGTCATATAGATTTTTTTTTTCTCCGTATTTTGCTTAAATATTTCAAGCTACCTGCACAAAGAGTTAATATGGTATGATTAGTATAATTTTGGAAGTTTATTATTTAATTATTTCAAACTTTAACTAATTTTAGATAAATATTAACAAGGGGACGTAATATGGTATAATAAGTATTATTTTAGAAATCTTTAATTATTATTTATTAAAATCTTCAAGACTTAATGTACGGTATTTGAGACATACTCGTGTTGCGTCTCCAGGGCAAATGTCTACTTGTCAGCGACGTAACAGTCTGGTGTATACATGGGTGCCTTGTTGTTATATAATTTAATGTTGTACTTACATGAGTTACCTGCCATTTGTACACGTATGCAATATCGAACCAGAATATATAAGGGGCTGGGAGTGATATTCAGATATACAGAGTAGAGGGACGGATAGCGGACACACCCTGTGTCTGGTCCCATTTCGGGGCCAACCACAGCATTACTCTGTGTGCTTGTAATAACCATGCTTACACGTATATAGTAAGTTGAAATGTAAATATGCATCACAGAATGAAATAAAACGTCGACACAACATTGGAGTCCTTCGTCTTTCAAGTCTACAACTACATCGACGTGAACCTCACGGACGATGAACCAACAACCAACTTCAAGCCATACTCCATCATCATAAACTTTAAAATATTATAATTTTGTGTTTCTCAACTTCGCTAGCCAAGAATATTCAGCCGATACTCTCCCTGCAACTCTTGTCGGATCTCGCGTCGAATTTGAAGTTCCCGCTTTCAAATTCTGATTGGATGCGACTAGACACTTGACAACAGTCCTTCGACACTGGGTCGCGAGTTCGTATCCCATGTTGGAACAGTTGCCAAGTTCGAATCGTAGGTTAGCGGTTTATCAAAGGACCTCTTTCACGAACAATGGAAATTTGCCCACGAACCAATTTTATCGAAACTAAATGTTACATGTAGCAACATTAATGCAAACCCTTGAAATACGTTTAAAAAATTCAAAAGGTCCTAGGGGCCTGTGCTGTGGCCAAATTAAAATTGTCCAGTAGAGGTGTATGACAGGGTTCCCTTTTTTTATCTAAAAAGGTATCAAAATAATGTTTTATGTAATAAAACTGTTTTAATTTCTGAAGAGTATAAATAATTACATATTACGATCACAAATATGTAGGCAAAATGTAACAAATAAAATTTTGGCTTCAGTTTTAAGACAGAAAATGTTGAAATTTTGGGTCTTATTTTCGGCCATGTCAATTATTAACAATGGTGATTCACCCACTTCCGGTTTGAGTGCACCAAAAATATTTTCTAAAAAGTTAGCTCATTACCTTAAAAAAATATAGTGAACATTTCAGAAAAATTGTGGACCGGTAAATTTGTCGTTTAAAGGTCTTAGTGAGGCAAGATCTATTTTAGCAATATTACACTATGGTCGCACGACGGCCGTTTTCAATCATGAAATTGAGAAAACAAAGAAAATGTAAAGTAAGATATGATTTTATAACCTATATATTGTATTGTAGCATAGTCAAAATATTGAATCACAATAACAAAGTGTTTCGGGATTTTAGGGCTTCATCATTCACTTTTTAAGCTAGATGATGATCGGAACTACATTCTCAGAAATGTTCTGTTTATTTACAGCTGAAAGGCATATAAAGTAAAATAATAACAAAGTTTAGAAAAAAAATGGGTGGAAGTAGATTATTATGCAAGAGAATCAAGTTTTTACCAATTTTCACACATTCTGTGTATAAGTACATACATGTATATGTATAATGTTGTTATTTTTCTTCAAAATATTGTGCTTTCAAAGTGTTCGTTGGCAATGGCATTAAATCACACCATTACAAGTTTTTGTGTTAAAAACGAAGACAAACTGATACATGATTTTTCGTTCAAAATTGCATTAATTTAACCATATTTAGTATTTCTTAGCAGTGTAAGATTTAGATTGTTCAGAACATTTTGTGATCAATCAACTGAAGTTTTATTTCTAGTTTTTGAATTTTCTTCAGAATTTTCATGAATTCCATAAAGGTTAACTTAGATATTTTTTTTCAGTTTAAAAACTAACAGCATCTTCTATGGTTAATGAAACAGTCAAAAGGTTTTGAGGTCCACAGTTTTATTTTTCATAATCAGCTTTGTGTTTCGTAAACACATCATACTATCAATCAAAATGGCTTAAGGTTATCATTTCAGGTATTAAATTTAGATTTTATAAGAAATTTGATTATCACAACATGAATTATACATGTCAGGGGGAGCCAAATAAATTAATTTACACGTTACACAAAGCTAAGTAACATACAGTTTATGTAAAAAAACCATCTAAATGAATTCCAGTTTGATCATTTCCTGTTTGACTGTTTCTCCATTATCTCTGTACGATTAATACCGTATTGGCCAATTAACATTTTCAGAGATGTTTTTGTCCATAAGGATTAATTACTTCAGAATTACTAATAAAATTCATATAATTCTGAACTCAAAGTAAATTTGTATAGTATGCAATAAGACGGTTTCAACACCACACACTCTTTACCACAGGGATATACTCCATGTACATATACTGTTATCGAAGTCTTTCTTTTGTGTCTAATACTCAGTAAAGCTATTTAATTTTCAAATTATCAAATAATACTAATATGGAATTCAAATATGATTATTGACAATAAAGATTTAATCGAGTTTTGATGATCTAATTCCTGATAACGTGTATTTTCATTATTAAAACTGCTACATTCAGTTAGTTATTTTGCAAGATTAAAGAAGTATTTGGCATTAATGTATCTAAATTTGGAATGGTATATAAAATGAGTTTCCCAAATTAAACTTAAAATCTAAAACAATGCAATATGTAAAAGTGATGAGATTTACATTTGTTAGCATGAATCAACATAAGTGTTAATCTATCAGAAGTGTTAGCCCTACAACTAATTGAACTACTGTAGGTTTGTAACAAATGACCCATGTAACTTGGTAACTCTTCGCTCTCAAACTAGATACTTACAGAATCCCATTTTAATCACTCTCTTCACTGTAAATATGCTCTATAATTACAAAATAAATCATTAGAACAGGACATATTAGTGAAGCTATTTCAAGTGCAAAACAGCTTATTATGGTCTTATGGTCCAAATGTTTTGTAATTTTGATAATGTAAAACTTAATTTTTCTGAAAAGCATCACTGAATAAATCAATTTGAAATCATATCAAGTGTTATAGATGAGTATTGGATTATATATTTATGTTGACACCGTTAGATTCTTGATTAATGATCCAAAATAAGCACATTCATATAATTATGTAACGTTACTAAAAATAGACCTTGCCATATTATAACCTTTAAACGACAAATTTACCGGTCCAAATTTTTTCTGATGTTTTCACTACATTTACTTAAGGTAATGAGCCAACTTTTTAGAAAATATTTTTGGTGCACTCAAACCGGAAGTTCCCATTGTTCGTGAAAGAGGTCCTTTGGGTAAATCGAAGTCTAGTGAGAAAACAAGTTGATCGGTGTACGTGGTATAATGTTATTGTAAATTTTATGATACGAATCTTCACACAATTCAGTTGTGTTTAACAGTATGTTGTTAGACAATAAATCGGTAAACAATAATAACAAGCATCCGAGACAAGACAAATTTGGAAAAACCAACACTTAATATCCAATAACCTGATCAACCCAATTTCATTACTGGATTTTGACGAAAAATCGATACTCTATTTGCTGCAATATTGAGGCTCAAAAGACGTCTGGACAGATAACGGTTCCGTCTTTAGAGGTACAACTGGTGCCCATTACTGTTAGTGGAGCAAAGTTAATAATTGAAAAGGGCTTTTAACACCTTTGTGTACATGTTATTGAGCCGTTTTTAGCATGTTATATCACTAACCTACTAGGCAACATATGAATTTAAGTCACAGTCAGATATTAGTTTCGATACTTATAAATATGGCGGTCAATTAAAATTGAAATAAACAACAATTATAAAGGTTGTGAAATTGAAGCGTAATATAAATATAATTAATGATTATTTTAACGTTGATTTTACGCAATTCTAACGCCCTACCTGCCCCTATTGCATGATCGTAAAAGGCGACTAAATTTAGGATCTTATCTTTTCTCTTCTTCCTAACTGACTTTATCTTTCCTAATGCCTCCCTTGGCACCGCCTCACTTTTGGCCTTGAGTTGAGCGTTCGCCCCTGTGAGGAAGGCTCTGGGTTCTGTCCCCTGGCCGAGACACACCAAAATCTATAAAAGTGGTAGTTTCTGCTCCTGCTTAGCGTTCAGCATACAGGGAGTGGGACGACTGGTTCGCCCGTTGTCAGTATAATGTGACCGGTGGGGTGTGTTGCTTGGTGTCTTCGGCGGCATGCTTCAGTGATATAGCACTATAAAAAGGGCAACAGTTCCACTATACAAGAAGACACAACACGAACATACCGCAGTCTCCCAGTACACTCACCTCGCACAACATACACGCAACACACCGCATACATGGGAGGCCGTCCTTACATGACCTTAGCTGTTAACAGGACGTTAATAAATCAAACAAACAAACAAAGATTTTACGCAATATTGTATGCATGCATCTATATAACCGTAAAATAATTGGAAATATTTAAAAGACTGGAAAACTTGGCCTGAATGATTCTCTGCGGAAGTGCTCCATTAGCACGCATATGCATTGGGACCATTTCGTTCCCGACCGAAAAACATTAGGTCGGGTACGTATAATCGGTCTGCTAATTCCATAGCATTTTATGTGAGCATGTATTATTAATACAACTAAGGCGAGCATGACTATCAAATATTTTACACGGCAGTTCTGGTAGGTTTCTTCTGAAGCATGGCGGATAACTCCCTGACATGTTCAATAATATAGACGACAATTACCAAAAATCGAAATAGCGATCGTCGATATCAATCGTTATTCATGGAGAAGTTCTAATACATCAGATGTTTAATGACGTATAAAGGACAATTTCACTAGATGTATAACTATTGTAGCTACAGACATTCAGACTCCATCAATACTCTGTGTGAAGAATATGAAATAGCCTCTTAAAATTTCAACATATATATTTTTTTTTCAAAGTAGACATTAAACCTGTTTCAATGTAGACATTATGATATCTAGACGAATATTGAAATTTAAAATTGTTTTCCAGAATTGTTTATTTTTTTCACCGAAAGACCCTTCGGGTCAGATGACCTAAAATTTAAAACATTTCGCGAATACGGTGTAATTGCATCAAGAAATCATGATTGCCATCAATTATATATACAATGTAGGTGCATTTGATCGTGAATTTATGTTTTTATCTAGAAAATAACGAAGAAAACCCAAATTCACTTACAGTTATATGTCTGTAAACATTTGAAACACAACATATACTTTTTTCCCAAAACATTTTACTTACATATAGTAAAATGAATTATCTTTCTTTCTATTACATTTTACATAACAAAATCCATTGTCGTCTTAATGTAAATATTTAGTTTACATTAAGTATGAGATTAACCTGGCATGGTAAATAACGATTGTCAACTATCTATTGCACTCATTACAACTGCACACATGCCGGTTACCCTAACATATAGGATATCCGAATTGGATACTGAAGATGATCCTTTCTCCTCAGGCCTATCCGATGTGGATTCATTACGATGATAATGGAACGTTTGCATTACTACAAAGAAAAGTATTTAAAATTCTTTGCAAATGGTTTATATCACATATTCGAAAAAACAAATATGTCCATACAAGTAGAAGCTGAAGATAAATCTAAAAATCACAGAACTTTCAATTTTCCCAGTTTAGTCGGCGGTGAGCCTGTGTTCTGAATTCGTTACCTTATAAGACATTCATCAACATTAGAGAATGAATGTATAGCGCATAGAAAATCTTAATGTAATAATTTATATAAATTAAAGAAAAAAGTGGGATATTTTCATTCCCTATGTTAGCTTTACGCAGTGTAAATAACCCATTACGTTTTTGTTAACATCCGTTTTAACAAATACGATATTTTAGGATCAATTTCAAGTCACGTTACAAAATCCATTCAAATGTGCAAGTGCTGTAAGAAACCGGAGAAAAATGCACATGATCGGGCAGATAATCTCTGACCTTTTGCGACCAAAGACGGGAATCGAACCCCGGCTGATTGGATGTACATCGACAGGCTGATCAACTACTACATCCGACAACCTTCTCGAAAATTAATTGCCACAAATCGCGAAAAGTTGTTCCTGACAATCCACACTGGCCAAACCTGTCTGTGTTAACATGACGCATTGGCCTTGACCTTGATCTGGGTTACCTGGAGACCAGAGGTCACTGTCGATAACATCTCCTGTATCTCCTAAGTAACTCCACACCGTAGATGTGTAGGTTCCGGCGACGAAGTACCGGAAATCTTGTACTGTCGAAAAACAATTAGTTTCTGATTAAAACTTACACTAATATTCTAATAAAAACAGTTATTGATAAAATATAGTACGATTGTAAGCCTTTTTGTTCCAATGCCTAAAGCCGACTTTGCTAATTTAAAACGCATTAAAGTTTGGATGGAAAATACAAATGTATATAATTTTTGTTCAAAGTATTTGCATATCCGTCTCAAGAATTCATGTTGATGCAAAACAGAACAAACTTGCAAAACTCTCTATATTATTCACATGTAATCGGAGAAAGTAAAGAAGAAGACTACACAGTGGTAAGTACATTTCTTTCTATCCTTAATCGTTTTTTAAAATCCTTTACGACTTACTCAGTACATAATACTTGGCGATGATCCTGTTCAGACCTTCCATCCTGGTTAACGTGTCGACAACCATCAGACGTGTGTACATTGAGGTACAGGTCTTTGCTGCACTTCCCTGATCCTGTCTCACCTCTACGATGTTGTACAAGATGGCGGCTTCCTGATCCTCTCTGTAGCCGTACGTGTCTAGCATATCTTAGGAGATTGAAATCATATATTAATATCATTCCGTACAGTTGTATTTAAAACTACATCAGTTTTCATAAAGAACATAACGTTTACATTTCTACAATGCCGCTTCATAGATTTAAGGGCATGAACGCTTCTCTGCTATTGGCGATATAATGGAACAAAAACACTTAGCCACTTGACAAAACATGATGTGTTGTTTTATTTTAAAATGATGATTGAATATACAGGTATATGAAAACGCACAGTATAACTACATGTACTACATTTTATGTACGTAACCAATCTTCATAAATATTCTGTCTTATGTTATTTCATTTATCATTCCCATAAATGTAACCGAACACCTTTGTTGACGAACACATCCATACTGGAAGTGCTCGATTCGTGCACGACGATCCACGCGTCATATCCAGTACACTTCGGCACCCCATTTGGGGCCTCGTAGGCGAACGACATACACGTGATGTGGACATGACACATTGCGCCACAGTCCACTACGGAACGGCTTGACATCAGACTGAAGACTGTATGGTTTCCCATTTTTTCAGAAAGTGTTACATTCTTTAGTTCATATTCACTTAGTCCTCCTGTTCAACAAACGATATCGAACATAACTAAAAGGTGATTTTTCTGTAAATGTGAGAGGCACTTTGAAAAGCCAACTTCATTTCAGAATCAGCGTTTTATGTTTACATTTTAACTGTAAATTGAGTCCAAAAAGGGAGTTTAAAATATAAGGAATCTAAAAACCTTCGGGACTTTAACACAAACATGATTGAAATATTTTAGTGAAACTCTTAACTTTAATATATAATAGAAATTAGAGTAAAAAGAGAAATAAACAGCAATCAATTGATATGTATTTGGCTATCCAAGGGCCTGATATGATATTTTGAGGTGTTTGAGTAGATATGAAAGAACATTTGTTCCGGATCAAGCGAAAGCATAGCCATCATGCCCTGGATTCTGATTGGTAAAAAATGAAGATATTGTTTGATATTGGTGACAGATGGCATATATAAATTTTGAGGGATAACACAATGGTACCACTTTCGAAAACCTGCGTTGCCAAGGTAACGAAACAGTTTTCTGATTGGTCGAAATTTATACATCATCCAATTTTGATGTAAATTTGGCTATTCTTCAGGATCAAAGCCTGACGAAGAGATAGTTTCTGATTTCTCAGAACACGTCATTAAAAAGGAAAAATTTAAAAAAAATCAAATTTTGTAAAGCTAAAACTACAAAAAAAAAGATAAATGACTCCATTTCACAATTTAAAAATTACACATTTAACCTCAATTCAAGTTTACCTATCTGCTGTTTAATTTGACAGCCGCTGACATCAAACCGCATAGTCGGGTACCATTCCCAGGTCCGTGGGTTGATTCGTAAATGCCGAGCTGTGATGTTCGGTGTTACTGATGACGTCACTGGTGTGTTCATGTCTGTGTTCCCATTGAACAACTTAAAATAAAAATGAGACAATGAAGAAGGAAATCCTTTAGATTTTCCTCCGCCTGACATCGTTGTTATGCAATAAAATTGCTTTTAAACGGAAAGAAATTATACATTCAATTGTTTTCAGAAAGGCAAATATATTTCTCTCTACATCGTTATACAAAGCCTCAAGTGCAAGGTGTGTGTCTCGGGTGGGAGACTGCGGTATGTTCGTGTTATGTATTCTTGTATAGTAGAACCCCTGCTTAGCGTTCAGCATACAGGGAGTGGGACGACTGTTTTGCTCGGTGTCAGTCAAAAGTGATCGGATAGGGAATGTTGCTTGGTGTCTTCAGCGGCATAGTTAAGTGATTTAGCACTATAATAAGGGTAACCTTTGCCCTATACAAGAAGACAACACAGATATACCATAGTCTCCCAAAACACGCACTTTGCATTTCACCATCCACGTGAGGCCGTCTTTAAATTGCCCTGGCTGTTAATAGGACGTACTTATTATAGACCCAAAGTGTAATGACGTACAGTGTGTATATCATATTAATTGTACTAGTGGGGCTACACCTGAAGGAGTGTCACAGAATAAATGAAGACACTTGCGAAAGGGAGATAACTCCTGGAGCTAATTCATAAGGTCAGGAAATTTATTATTTTATTTTGTTTTATTCAATTAACTTTCAATTAACAGCTAGGGTCATGTAAGGACGGCCTCCCATGTATGCTTTGTATTCCGTTTGTGTGCGAGGTGTTTTGGGAGACTGCGATATATTCGTGTTGTCTTCTTGTATACTGGAACTATTGTCCTTTTTATAGTGCTATATCACTGAAGCATGCCGCCGAAGACACCAAGCAACACGCCCCACCCGGTCACATTATACTGACAACGGCCAAACCTGTCGTCCCATTCTCAGTTTGCTAAGCAGGAGCAGAAACTACCACTATTGTAGACTTTGGTTTGCTCGGCTAGGGGGCAGAACCCAGAGCCTTCCTCACAGGGGCTAACGCTCAAATCAGGTCAAAAGTAAGGCAGTGCCAAGGGAGGCATTAGAAAAGATAAAGTCAGTTAGGAAGAAGAGAAAAAATACTTCATTAAGTCGCCTTTTACGATCATGCAATAGGGGCAGCAGGTACAATTCTACCGCCCTACCTGCAGGGCAGGTCAGGAAATCATATCACATTTTGAAGTAAATTGAAATAGATCTTATTAAAGAAAAAGACCTGCTATACCTTGCATAGTGTATACTTATAATACGTACACTAAAAGAATAAAAAATAATTTCTATGTATGACCCAGGTTATATCAGGTGTCTAGGCCTCTAGCTTCTTCATAAAAAGTTGTTTTAAGATTTTAGCCTATTTGAATCCTGTGGCCTTGAATAAAGGTCAAGGTCATTCATTTGAACAAATTTAGTAGCCCTTCATCCTAGCATATCATGTACACTGTCATATAATTATCAGATGACATCATCAGTATGTATGGACAGTACCTATGATGTAATAAATACTCAACGAAATCACAAATATAAGCACAAATTCTACTTGCACTATTGTTCTGCAATATGTAAACTAATTCTGATGAATAAATAATGACGTGATTATGATATCACAAGTTTTTAATTCTTACCCTAGAAATATGCATTTTCATGAATAATTTCATCCAAAAGAATTTGTATGAATAAGAAATTAATAATAGATAATATCGGCCTGACCCAACACTCAATTCCTTACAAATTTGTACTCTTTAGAGAACAAGAAAAGTTAGGGTTTAACAGAAAAAATCACAAAATAACTATTACTTTATGTTTGCATGTATACCAGGCAATGGATAAATAAATCAAATTGAAATAAACAGAATTAATGCAATATGAATTGTATGACACCCCATAAGTTATTATAGGGTAATTTTTCGAATAAAATAAAATTAATTTCAGCTGATTTATTTAACATTAAGCTTACACACACACCATGAAATTGAGGAAATAACCATTACCTCCTCTAACCCATCCAATATCATTCCAAAATATTTTTCATCCAATATAAGGTGACAGAACACAGTAGATTTGGACAATTTTTATAAATAAGGCACATGGCTTAGAAATCTAAATGTAGTCATTTAAAAGGTAAAAATGCCTGAACCCGTTCCATGGAATTTGCTTCAAGTAAAGCTAGTATTTTCCGGTCAAGACATACATCAGGAGGAGCCTTAAATTTTAATCTTTAATCTATTTTACTTTTTTTTATTTTAAAAAATATACCAATTGGCTGTACCAATTTGTGAATATATCATTTTTAAGCTTACAAAAGAGGGGTTTCCCACTGAATAAAAATATCACTCAGGGTCATGCTGGTCTTTTGTTTATTGCTACCTATATATATATATATATATCACTGGATTTGTCAGAAAGACAACCACAACGGAACTGCAGGATAAAACAGCTAGTAACAAGATGGCACGCATTCCGAAATGGGACTATAGCAAGCACATTTTCCAATAATTCTGCAGTTCTCGAAATTTACCATTCAAACCCAGTGAATCATGACATCTTTTTCTATTGACTAGGGTAATTTTTTGAATTGCTGTTACAGTACTGGTCTATGAGGGATGTTTCTCTTGTGCATTGTAAGCCTATTGTTAGATCAGTAAAGGAACAATGAAACATTTAAAATGCTTTATGATGAAATCATTATCAAACATTTCAAACAGTTTCAATTTATCATATATGTGTGACAAATTACATAGAATTTTTGTAAAAATGTTCAATCAGAGAAGGGATACATGCATATGTCTGTATTTTTTATAGAATCTGTCAGTAGGGGATATAACTCCATAATAACAGGAGGTTTTATGCACCATCCAGCACTTAATCTAGCAAAAAATAATATTTGTTTATATATAGCTAAAGCAGACATTCTTGGTCAAAATTTTCCTGCAAATACAATATACACTATATGTTTCTATATACATGTATAGCGATGATCTACATGTAGCTTTAATTAATAATGCCAATACATTGTATATGTTTCAACACTTGGTCTTATGCCATGGCTTACTGATAGTCCCGGTTCTAAAATCAGAAAAAAAGTATTACATTTGTGATATCTTTCACTTACTTTACCTGTAAACAATATAAATATTGATTTTTTTTTCAAATACCAAGTGTACATGTTTCTTAATGAAACATATTTAAAGAAACAAATCCTATTTATGGAAGAAATTCTCTCAAAAAAACCCCAGATGTTATCAGTATCTGCGTTAATAGATAACGGAATTGTTTGTTTTTGTATATGTATACATGCACACCTACACATATATATGATCCAGTACAAAATGTATACATGTACTTAATAAAAGTTTTGTTTATCTTGTCTCAAGTTGTGTGTGTACACTGACATATACTCGTATATCTCTACATGTGACGTTACATGTAGAACTTAAGTTTCTTGTCATTCAAAGTTTGCAACCTTTATCCGTCCAGATACTGTACATCTTCCGTTTTACACATTTGAACGTACTAGGTTTAGATGCCCAAGGAAAGCAAGAGTACCCGGAGAAAAACCATGGACCATACCTAAAAACTTATTGCGTCATATGGGATTCAAACTTACGATTTGACTCAGAGGTTGAGTGGTATCATGTCTGGACATCTTAATCATTCACCAACAAATTTACAGTTACGCTCCTTTGTATGTGGAGGATATATCTAGAATTGTCTCCCTGGATTGTATCCTGACACAAAGGGACATATGAATATAAATTAATCAAACAATAACTGTCTAACAATAATTTCCTTAACACTCGGTAGTAATTGTGTAATATTAATCAACACTGTTCCACTACACATGTACATTGTGTATATGTGATATGCGATACAAATTGAACAAATTGTATGTGTGATCTGTATCACACAACTGAAACTCGGTGCTATTTTCAGACTGCAGTCGTTTTATCAAAAACAATCTAAACAAGCGTCAACTATGGCTTATGAAGCAATTTAATCGTACAATCATGTAGTAACGTATATTTAAACGACATTTGTCTCAGAGAGTACAACTGTCACTGTTTAAGAACGTTATCCCGTGGTGAGGGAGACAACTCGTATATTAATATCTTGATCTTGAGCTTTTTCAATATAAGGATTTTCAAGCTTTTCAAAGAACATGATTGTAGACATTCTGACAGCTGATGAAAGAAGGCCGATTGTGAAGCGACGGCCGCGATCTTCTGATGGCTGTTTAATCAGTAACACTAGCAACAGACCTTGTTACAGAAGAGGAGATAATTTAAAAAAAAAAAAAACAGCGACAAAATTAAACATTGAAGATCATATTGTACTACAGTCTGCATGAATCCAACGTATCGTCACCACGTTATAATGATTCAGGGAAATTCGGTCGAGCTGCCAACACATGCTCTACAGTGTAAGAGATGTTAACATTTAAGTAATACTGTTGACAAGAGACAGATGGAACAAGGTAGCATTTTGATATAATTATTCAGATGTGAAGAGCGAAGCAGTGAGTGATGTCTACTAGGAAAATATATACAGATATGGATCTTTTGCCACCACGGGAAAAATAACAATTTCTACATATGTAGGTCAGAGGGATTTAAAACCTATAATTAATTTTCTCTTTGTTTCTGGCTTTCTGATTGGCCAATTCATTTTTTTTATTCCACGATAAAAAAAATCCGCGAATGGCGCGGAAAGCCGACGTTATCCTGAAGTCACAATAGAAACATTGACGTTGCGTATTGATTTGGAAAAAATAATCCATTGGAAGGAAATCAATGGAATCGTAAGTGATCATGGAAAATTAATTGGCATTATACATCTATATACGAAGACTAGCTTATTTTTGGCTTGGGTTTTTGGATCGGGTCTATATATGTCAACTTATAACAGTGGCATTTTGACTAAAACTACACAAGATAAATTCATCTTTTTAACATAAATTAACAAATATATGAAAACCAAAATTTCATAGTTCTAAGCAAAACGTTGATTTCACATTATGATGAAATATTATCATTCATTGATGCCAAAATAATGTATTCATATAAGACTCTTTCATATGTGGATATGAAGGATAGGGATATTCTACCCGAGGGTCACAAAATGTAGTAAAACCCGAGGCTTGCCGAGGGTTTTGCAACATTTTGTGATCCCGAGGGTAGAATATCCCTATCCTTCATATCCACTTATGAAAGAGTATTTTTCTTTCATACCGCGAGGTTTTATTGAAATTTTACAACTATAATATCCAGCCATTTTGAAATAAATTCGAAGAAATCCACGACTGGAAATCAATTTTCCATACATGAAATTTTATGTGATATTTTCAACACAAATTTCATCGTGTGCATCTTTTATAGTAAAACCAGTCATATTTGTGAAAAAAATGTTTAAATTTTACCGAGGAAATAGATATTTTGTTGACGCCGTGACGTCACGAGGCTTTATTGCATGGGTAGACATGCAATACAGCCGCAGGCGACATGAGTGTATTGTCCTGGACCAGCCAGTATTACACCTGTAGGTATGAAAGAATATTCTATATCACAAAACTCACAAAATAAACTACTTTCCTTCCAGGGGAAACAACTCTTATCACAAAAACAACACTCACATTTCATGTTTTTTATGCATTGATAAACAATCTGATGATAATATATATGATTTTATTTATTAATTTATATGCAAGTATAAGAAGAACAGAAGGACATTATTTATTTATTTATATTTTGTTTATATTTTTTTATATTTATATTTAATTTTTTTTTAATGATTTATAATATTATAATTTTAGTGGAAAGAACAAAAAATAGTGAATCAACTAACAAACCGTGAGTTCCAATACGGGGGTTTTGAGATCCCAAACCGACGTGGGTAAAGTACTATTTACTGACGATTAGTCCCACCTTTCGGTGATTATGACATCGTCATTTGACGTGACTTGGTACGTCATAATCACCGGAATGAGGGACTAATCAACTGTAAACAGTAATTTATCCACGTCGTTATGGGATCTCGAAACCCCGTATTAAATCAGCTGTTGAATTGGATTTTGACAATGACTAGATGCAGATAACAAGTAATTTCAGAAAAATAAAGAAATTTCTGGCAAAAAATATCCGAAGACCTTAGGTCATGAGAGCAATCTGATTAAAATACAGATCCGTATTATCACTACGTTGGATAAGAGGGTCTGAGGAAATTCCATTAGGGGTCATGTCTAGATGACCTTTGGAAATAGCAAATCAAATTGCTACTTGCAAAATTTTGACAGTGAATTTCAGGGGACGAAATAGTTTGAAAAACTGTCAGAATTCTTTTGGTTTACGTAGTTATCTCGCCTGAAGAGCACAGCAAAGCTAATTGAATATTATACTGGGACGAAATATCGTTTTCAATTGATGTAGCAAGGTGTAGAAAATGGATTGGGTATGAATACCATGGGGATATTCTACTTCCTGCCAAAGTAAGTAGTGAGGAATCATTATGTTTGATGTCGAGACCACCAGACTGGCCAGAACAATGTGGCAGTATAGTGGTATGTTTTACAAAATTATGAAAGTGTTCTACGTTCAACATGCTGTTAAAGCACAATGGCCTTTATGATAATGTATTTTTCAAAACAAATATTGATTTTAAATTGTAGACATGAAATGCAGCAGATATATTTTAGTAGATGCCACACATGTTCTACCAAACAAAATTTTGATTTCGAGCTTTAATCCCAAATTTGAGCATAAACTTATTTTATATATTTTTTCATCTCCATATATAACTTGAATTATAAACATAAATTTATCAAAAGTAAAATGTTATCATAAGTGAACTTAAGATCAGTGGGATTTTTTTCCGCAAAGTGAGCAACATTTTTGTAATGTTTTAAATTTTACAGTTGAAATGTATCTCCATGATTAATAGAAATTGACACTATTAATTATGTAGGCGTGTTTAGTATAAGTTTGTGATGTGTGAGTTGATTCAATTCATAATTGTTATTTTTCCCTATTTAAACATGCATTTTTACATTTTTTCTTTGAATTTTCCATATTTTAACCAAATTTGACATACTTGTAGATAATTATCTACACTACACTGTCAGATAATAATATTTGCATAATTTTCCAATGTTTTGCTTTCAAAATATCATTATTTTTGTGAACCACTTAAAGCCACACTATACGTAACTATCAACAAAATTTCAAGTTAAATTCGACTCCGATATTGTTAGTATTTGTAGATGTAGTTGAAATTAAGATATATTAAAGAATATTTGTAATGATTTTTTAATAACTTTAGTACAGCAGTTGCTGAAAGTCGATACATGTAAACATGCCTTCATTTTAAACTGGTCGCCATAGAAGTTACGATTATTACCGAACGGAAGTCGGAAAGTTCATGACCCGTTTTCGGAAGAGTTCGGACAGACGTTACGTAGTAACGGTAGTCACATGACGTTCTCGGCAACGACGTTACAATGTCGGCTAACTTCGGCTTGTTTGACTAAGTGGGACCCACCTAGCGATGTTTAAGATTTTTATCAAAGTATTCCGAATCATAATCGCTCATCTTGACTTTGATTTAGTCCTCTCTCTGCATGATTTACAACAGGATTTTTTTTTCAACATTCTCCTAAATCATGAAAAAAATAAGAAAGATGCGGATATTGGGCCTTTAAACTCTATGATGTCTTTTTCTTCTTACCAAAAAGCAACAAAAAGTATTAGATATTGATAAAACACAGCTTTCATTAAATCGAAGGTTCACAACAAGTTTATAAAAGAAAATTATATAAATATTATAAGCACACCAAATTTGGTTGACATCTGTTAATGAGATGATATCAGGAAAATTCAAAGAAACACACATAGAATATACGGAAAAAATATTTAAAATAAAAATTACGAATACTTTTGTCCCAATGACGAATACTGTCAGTATCGGACTTATAAATCCTTGTTTTGTCCATTGACTGTAAGTGTAAGTAACCGACACACAAATTGCAAACACGGGAAATTTCTTCAAATCACTTCCTGTAAAACTTTATTTGTCCGTATCCTTCGACGATAATATTTTTAGGTTTCTGATTTTTGTTTCGAAATGTCGATCGCGATTACATAGGTCTGCCATCAGCTGGTCATGGCTAACTTAAAATTCTACATGTTACGACATTTAGCCTATATCAATAATATCGTATGTAAGACAGTACCTAGTTCAACTGCAACGATCGTAATGAATAACCATGATTTCCGATTTCCCATACAATGACACTTAACACAATGAAGCACATATAAGAATTATGTATTTATGCATGTTAATGAACCGCTCGGTCGGTTGGAATAGATTCCGGAAGTCCATATGGAATTGTAAAATGGGAGCCGGATCAACAAAATATCCGGAATTTGGATCGTTAGTTCAGTACCAAAGTTTTATATCAAAATTGAACTTTGCAATTTTTATATCGATGTGCTCATATGGGAAAAAAATAAGGTGAAGGAACATAAAAAATTAACCCATGTCAACTAAAAATGCTCTTAAAAATTATATTGCATTTGAAGAATATTTTTTTTTCATATGGAAACAATAGATATGACCATGATACTTTGATAATAACACTGATACCACATAATTTGGTTAATTTTATGTATGGATGAAAATTTCCCATAGAAAGGATAATTTTTCGTATACAAAACATATTCAAAATTGACAAGTTCAGATGTCAACAGAGAAAAAACGCGTGGTTCAATTTCTTTAAAAGTTTGACAGAATGTGCACACCAACACTATAAATTCATGAAATGATTAGAATAAAAATTGAACTTTGTGACAATGTGAGACTACCACCTTAAGCCATAATTTTGAACGCTTGGTTATGTTGTCAGTCAGATTCTGCATGCTTACAGAAACAATCAAATCAGACAACAACAACCTCTAACATCAAATATTGCACATGAAATAATACTAATATCCAACGATAGTTATGTCAATGTCTATAAAACTTAAAATGAACAACTGCTTACCTTATACTGCCTGTTTTAACTTGAACAGCAAAAGCGACTTCAACAGTCAACCGGCTAAATATGCAATATTGGGATTTCCGGAAATGACGTCATATATATAAACACTTCGAGAACTTTCTAGAACATACCATGGGAAATCCCGGAAGAACGTTAAAAATATACCTAATTTCGAAACCGCCGTGTTGGGGTACAATTTAAAGGCTCTAAAGGAACCATTTTATTCAGAAAAAAAACATCCCCCTTTCTACTACTGTTCATCTACTGTATTATTAAATCACCAGGGCGAATTAACAGAAACTATAAATGGAAATTTTGATGTTTGCCTGTTTAACCCAAAACATTTCCCTCAAATGTATATTCGCACAGTCAACAACTATTTGAGTAGATAGATCACGCCTAGATTTGGTTAAGTCCAAAATTTCATCACATTTTATAAGTCAGTTTCCTTATTACTCAAATCGCAAATATAAGCGGGTTGATAGCTTAAAGTTGTCGTGTTTATATTTCGTTCCGAAGGAACGATAACTCTAGTTATTGTACCGCCGTGTTGGAGTTTTGTGGCACAATTTAAAGACTTTAAAGGAACCATTTTATTCAGAAAAACATCCCCTTTCTACTATTGTTCATCTACTATATCATTAAATTCACCAGGGCGAATCAACAGAAACTATAGATGAAAATGTTGATTTTTGCCTGTTCAACCCAAAATTTCCCCCTCAAATATATTTTCGAACAGTCAACGACTATCTGAGTAAATAAATGACGCCTGGATTTGGTTAAGTCCAAAATTTCATCACATTTGATGCGTCAGTTTCCATAGTACTCAAATCGCGGTTATAAGCGGGTTGATAGCTAAAATTGTCTTGTTTATATTTCGTTCCGAAGGAACGATAACTCTAGTTATCGTACCTTACGTCTCTTCATTTAATAATATGACTTCCACACTTTAAATTAATGGAACTTACTCTCGGGGATCCGTTTTGTGACATCACTGTTGTCCACGTGACGTTATCCATGCTGTGTAATACATAGTACGACTTTACCCATTGGTTAAAATCTCTGTAGCGTCCTTGT
Source organism: Argopecten irradians irradians (assembly GCA_004382745.1). Classification (NCBI taxonomy): domain Eukaryota; kingdom Metazoa; phylum Mollusca; class Bivalvia; order Pectinida; family Pectinidae; genus Argopecten; species Argopecten irradians. The sequence goes on from SAYR01003782.1 coordinate 841,383, forward strand.
ATTGTCACACCGGTAACTATGGTGTCAACAGGGAAGGTAACCTAAAGGCGGAATTCACAAACACTTACATCCATATGTATAATTAAATTACGATTACTTCACTTGTGGTTTAAAACATAAACTATTGACAACACAGTCTGATTAATATCCCTATTACCACTACATTTAATATGATAACCTGACAAGTTTCAACATCCATTAGGGGTCAAGTTCTATTCTGGTGACTTTTGGAAATAGCCAATCAAATTGTTGCCGCCAGAATCTTGACCGGGGATGGAAAAAACTTTGAAAAAAAACTGTCAGAATTATTTTCTGTACGTAGTCATCTCGCTCAAAGAGCAGAACAAAACTAAATTTGCATTGTATACTTGGACGAAATGCCGTTTTCAATTGATGTAGCAAGATGTAGAAAATACATTTGATCTGAAGTACATATGGTATAAAGGTCATCCGGACATGACCCCTTATGGGATGTTTGTCATATCATCTTGTTTGTTTGTTTGATTAATTAACGTCCTATTAACAGCTATGGTCATGTAGGGACGGCCTCCCATGTATGCGGTGTGTTGCGTGTATGTTGTGCGAGGTGCGTGTTTTGGGAGACTGCGGTATATTCATGTTGTGTCATCTTGTATAGTGGAACTGTTGCCCTTTTATAGTGCTACATGTATATCACTAACGCTGTTGAACGGAGTGGTTATAAGGATCTGTATTTGAATCAGATTGTTGACAATAGTGATTGGGAACATATTTTTCCCACTTAGTGACGCCCTGTCCGTACGTACCTACTATAAATGTATATATAATGGACTGCAGTAAATACAATATATTTATGAAGGTAACAAGAATTAATTACAAGAAAAGTATTGGACAAAGAACGCCACATTGAAGAATGCAGCGTTTGGGCATTGAAGTTCGCAAAGGAATATTGACTCGGTGTTTCTGAAAACGGAAAAACCGAGTCAATATGCTATAAATTGAACGTCACGTGACCATGTATTAGCCAATGAAAATTGTGGAAAATCAGAGCATATTTTATATATAACAATATTGTTTTCTTATTTAAACATATCATTCCTATACTTATACTTAATAACCAACATATCATGTTACAAAGGACTAATATCAGAGATGTGTTCTGTGTAACACGGATTCCTTCTGTAGGACGTCAATTGTAAATAGATAGAGAGAATTCATCCTTATCGTGTAGACAAATAGATAGTCGAATTTTCTAAGCGGTCTCATCATGACACACGTGAAACAAACACTGTTATTTGATATACAATTTGCGATAGAAATTACAAAGACAAAGGGAACAATATAACTGTAATAAATTAAAACGCAATGAACCGTTCGAGAGCAGAGGTTGTAGGCGGCATCTACATAGCTTTGTCATGATCCGCAAAATAACGTTACAATTGAAACTGTTAAAACGATGAAGATGTTTGAAGCCATACCGTTCCTGAAGCATGTTCTTAGTTTAGGGAATACCTTACTATATAAATACAATAAATATACCTGTATAAATTGGTCTGTGTCGATTACATTACTTATCCAGCCTCCAAGTCTTTTGGGTAAGAAATCATCTCCAGGATAGAACAGTCTCCCGTTTCTTGGACTGCAGTCAATGGGATGATCATGTACAGAGGAAGCGGTTAGAGCTTCGTCCTCTACTCCGTGAAAACCAGAAACAAGGTATTCAGAACAAAGTAGGGTATCTGATATAAATGGAAAATAACATTTTTAGCAACCGATCATGAACTGACACGCATTGATGATAAAATACTTCACATTAAAGGTGTTATGTCGTGAATGTGAAAATAACAAGTATTACTACAGAGGACCCTCGATAATCTGGACACCTTCGTTCCCAGCCTAAACCGTCCGGATTACGAGATTTCCAAACTGCCGAATTCCGTATCTTAGTCAATAAAATTGTCACGTACGAGTTACTCCTCTTTACTTTGTAATCGATTATAGACTTTCATGTAACATACGTATATTATAATAAATACTTCGTTTGTTATGTTTTATGGATGTTATTTTATACTATTACGTTAAGAATATTAAATAAGCGTTTTTCTTTTTTCAAAATAAAAAACCGAAAGCCATCGTTAAATGTGTACTATATATATATATATAATTCCTAACTATGAATCAATATCATCTACGTTCTTGGCATCAAAAACTATGATAACAATTAGTTGTGAACATTCTAAGAACAAATATTGATTTGTATATTGTGTGTTTTTATTGACCATTTCCACAAGTCTTTGCTTACTGGCTTATAGACGTGTGTAACAACCACGCACCCGTTTACGTCTAACTTCGTGCACAATGCCGGATTGTGAGCTTTCCGGACTATCGGCGTCTGGATTATCGCCGGTCCACTGTATTCGTTTATAAATGTACATTATACTCTCATAACGTACTTGAATGACGTTATCGTTCCTTAAGCTGTCTCTGATTTGCTTAGTATCGGAATGTAATCAAAGATCCAGTTTTCATCATATAAGCTCAAATAGTCAAATTTGTAACATCTGCTTCTAATTAAACTCATTACAGAACTCGACCATTTGTTTCTCTGTGAATAGAACATCACCCTTTCTAATGTATTACAAAACGAAAGGACTATCAATAAAAACAAGCAAATTCGTGGAATTTCCATCCCCCGCTTTCAGGACATATTGTAGGTAAACATTATTGAGGTTAGGTGTAACCTTGGTTGAAACGTGTAGGTAAACATTATTGAGGTTAGGTGTAACCTTGGTTGAAACATGAAAAAATAAACTGAAGTCATATTCGGAAGTAAGACATTTAACTTCGTTTCCAAGTTTGAAGAAACTCGGTTAATATTTATTACAGGTATTGTACGGAAGTGGCAGAAATTGACTTTTTTATTTAAGCAAAGGGTCATAACTCCGCTAAATAAGGTCCGTTGAAAGTCACGATCGAACTTGGCAGAGTCCTTAAGGCATTTAAATTTGGTACTAAGTTTAAAGAAAATCGGTTTACATTTGTTACACGTATTGCACGGAAATAACAGAATTTGACGTTTTTGGTAATTCAAAGGGCCATACCTCCGCTAAATAAGGCCTATCGACAGTTGCGATCGAACTTGGCCGAGCCCTTAAGTAATTTAACCTTGTCACCAAGTTTGAAGAAAATCGGTTTACATTTGTTAGTTATTGCACGGAAACGAAGTGTTACAGACAGACGGACAAATCCAAATTAATATCCCCCGTTTCGAAGAAAGCGGGGGATAAAAATCTTCGAAACGGGGGATAAAAATTCAACGGAGGCAGCCATTTAACCACGCCGTCTTCAAACTTTGACGTCACTTCATTATTTCTGTCATGGCATCACAATGGGTTTCAGGTACGTTACATGGAGTTCTAGTTAGGGAAGTCGGAGTGTGAAAATACGTTGTGTATAATGTAATAGTATTGGTATTTTAATAAGTATTCTGATAAAATGTTTTTTAAAAGTGTTTTGTTATCTTACCTGTCTTTACGTATGTAGCAATGCTGCTGAGTATTAAAATCACCAGTTTCATCTTATACACGTTCGTTCTGCTGTGTCTACAAGCAACATATTGATAACGAACATAGTAATTCCCTGTTACAACCATATCTTACATCTACCTGTATTTTGTTTGTTTGTTTGTTTGTTTGATTTATTAACGTCCTATTAACAGCCAGGGTCATGTAAGGACGGCCTCCCATGTATGCTGTGTGTTGCGTGTATGTTGTGCGAGGTGAGTGTTTTGGGAGACTGCGGTATGTTCATGTTGTGTCTTCTTGTATAGTGGAACTGTTGCCCTTTTTATAGTGCTATATCACTGAAGCATGCCGCCGAAGACACCAAGCAACACACCCCACCCGGTCACATTTTACTGACAACGGGCGAACCAGTCGTCCCACTCCCTGTATGCTGAGCGCTAAGCAGGAGCAGAAACTACCACTTTTATAGACTTTGGTGTGTCTCGGCCAGGGGACAGAACCCAGAGCCTTCCTCACAGGGGCGAACGCTCAACTCAAGGCCAAAAGTGAGGCGGTGCCAATGGAGGCATTAGGAAAGATAAAGTCAGTTAGGAAGAAGAGAAAAGATAAGATCCTAAATTTAGTCGCCTTTTACGATCATGCAATAGGGGCAGCAGGTACAATTCTAACGCCCTACCTATACGGATACTTAACTCCGATTGAAATAAGTAACAAGAGATCCCAGATGGATCTTGACGCCAACCAAAGAATGATCTATGTCTGACAACAGAAAGAGGGATCTTTTCTCTGCTTTTCAAACGTTTACTATTTACTTTATATGGAATTTGAGAAAGATCCTTTAAGTACTCTCGGAGATGTATAGCAGTAACAAACATCATTAATTAAAATCCAAGATGGCTACCTGTCGATCATCTTGCTGACCGATCTGTCCGAAAATGCACAACTAAACCCCTAGGGGAAACCTGAATATAAAATTTGAGAAAGATTCCTTCAGTACTTTCTGAGAAATAACGGTAACAAACTTCAACTACCAAATGCAAGATGGCGGCCTAGTGGTCATCTTGGTCATCGATCGGTACGAAAATGCAATATGCACAACTAGGACCCTAGAGGAACCATATACATATACAATTTCAGATAGATTGCTGCAGTATTTTCTGAGAAATAGCAGAAAAAACTTCAACTATCAAAATCAAAGATTGCGGCCTGTCAGACATCTTGTTCACCGATGGTTCCGAAATTGCAAAATGCACCACTAGGGCCCTAGGGAAACCTGCACATGAAATTTGAGACAGATTCCTTCAGTACTTTATGAGAAATAGCGGTTACAAACTTCAACTACCAAAATACAAGATGGCGGCCTGGCGGCCATCTTATTCACCGATTTATCCGATAAATGCAATATGCACAACTAGGGCGAAGCGAACCTTCACATGAAATTTGAGACAGATCCTTTCAGCACTTTCTGAGAAATAGCAGTAACAAACATCAATTGTCAAAATCCAAGATGGCGTCCTGTCGGCCATCTTGTTCACCGATCGGTCTGAAAATGCAATATGCACAACTAGGGGCCTAAGGGAACCTGCACATGAAATTTTAGACAGATGCCTTCAGCACTTTCTGAGAAATAGTGGTAACAAACTTCAACTATCAAAATCCAAGATGGCGGCCTGGCGGCCATCTTGTCCATCGATCAATCCGAAAATGCAATTTGCACAACTAAGGACATAGGGGAACCAGCACATGAAATTTGAGACGGATCCCTTCAGTTCTTTCTGAGAAATAGTGATAACAAACTTCAACTATCAAAATCCATGATATCGGCCTGGCGGCCATCTTGTTCACTGATCAGTCCGAAAATGTAATATGCACAACTAGACACCTAAGAAAACCTGCACATGAAATTTGAGACAGATCCCTTTAGTGCTTTCTAAGAAATAACGGTAACAAACTTCAACTATCAAAATCCAAGATGGCGGCCTTGAAATAGTGGTAACAAGAATTGTTAACGGACGGACGACGAACCACGGACGAAAGGCGAGTTGGATAGCCCACCATCTGATGATGGTGGGCTAAAAGGTTTTACATAAAAACAGAGGATAGAAGAGGCTATAGTTTTAATACGTAAACAGACACACACTCTGCTAAGTGAATAACAAGAGGCCCATGGGCCTTAATGGTCGTCTGACTCATGGCACAAAACAACAAAGTCACTGTATAAAGTAGTGGTTAACAATTAAAATAAACAATACAAGGAACTCCTTAGTTGAATATGTAAGTTTCTGAAATAGGTTAATGCCATTTGTTGAACAAACTTGGTAGCCTTTCATCCATATATGGTTGCAACCCATTCAAGGATTAATATAAGGAGTCAGATTTTAAAGCCAAATTTCAGCAAAGCTCCCATTTTGGACCTCCGCCGTACTATCCCTATGGGTCTTAGCTCGGTCCTTTATAAAATATGATTGTCCTCACCTAAAGTTCCCCCTTCTGAATCAATTAAAACCCCTATAGACCAATTTTCATTGAGATCGGAGACTGAAACCGAACACAGGAAGTGGGCCAGCGGCCATCTTGGAATACAAAAATCTTTACGAAAATGTTTGCATGTTGTTCGGCATCAATAAAAACCCCTATAGACCAATTTTCATTGAGATCGGAGACTGAAACCGAACACAGGAAGTGGGCCAGCAGCCATCTTGGAATACCAAAATCTTTATGAAAATGTTTGCATGTTGTTCGGCATCAGTTAAAACCCCTATAGACCAATTTTCATTGAGATCGGAGACCGAAACTTGAAAACAGGAATTGAAGTGAGCCAGCTAAAATTAAGAAAATTTGCCCTTTTGGGGCCACCCCTCAGCCCCTAGGGGTCGGAACAGACTCATTTATATAAAATATGATTGTCCTTCCCCAATGATGTTTCAAACAAAATATGGATGAAATCCATCAAAGGATGAAGGAGGAGTAGGCTTTTGTATAAATAGTCTTACGCACGACGCACGGCGGACGGCGCACGACGACGGACGAAACACGATGACAATAGGTCATCCTGACCTTCGGTCAGATGACCTAAAAACATGTGAATTCCCCGAACACTACATGTAACTCTGGTTAGTTCAAAGGAAGGAAAACATAGCGAATTCCCCGAACACTTACTCTGGTGAGTTCAAAGACAAATCTTTACTGGACGTCTGTTCGCTGTATGGACATGCTTTCTACTGTCACAGTAGAACAGCCTAAGCAACGTTTCAATTAGGAAATATGAGTTGTATTAATTACTTTTGAGGAAAAATGAAACGAAAAATGGAAAGTAAAAATCAAAAGTACACTCGTTTTAAATCAAATATAATGCTAAAAGTGAATCACAAGTGGTATAGTTTTATTGCTTTTACTCTTAAAAGATAACGATTCTCAGTAAATCGCCTTAAGTTTGTGTTTACAATCAGGTCAAATAAATTTTGACATTCAAATATTTCAATTTTGTATGCAATAGGAAATGTAATGACTCTGTAAACAGACTTAATTTCACCAAAGAGATATAGCCTGCATAAATCGCCGTGAATTTGTATTCTATTAAAATCAAATGCCTCAAAGGTGGTTGATACATAAAACACGACATTACGTCGCCACAAACAGACGGAGGAGACAGTATTTGATACATGTAAGTTTATCGGAATCCTTTGGACCCAGTGAGCAATTAATTGAATGATATATATAGCCGTTTGTAAAGTCGCTTCTGATTGGTTGAAACAATGATGTAATTCTCTAAATTAATGACCAATTAACTATTTAGTATCATCGATTCAGTTTATGTTTTAGAAGTAAGATATTAGATGATTGTATGATGTTTATGGACTGGGGACATATGCCACTAAAACACCGCCTATATACTATATCCTCGTACTATAGTATTGTAAACCTCTTTATTTCCGCGTGTTCATCACATTCCTAATACATTAATTCGCAACCAAGGACTCCTCCTGACAACCGTGAATCCATTTTACATGTTTTACAAACATTTAACTGGAATTAATTTAGATGTTAACATTTAGCGTCCACCTGTTTACGCCAGCAAATGCAATTACCGGAATATCTGGCATAAAATATCGTTTCGCCAGTCGTCATTAAAGCATGCAAGTTAACATAACATAGTTTACATAATAATATAACTGTTATGCTCCAATATGTATTATGTTGAAAAATATTTACAATTCACTTTTACACTATCTTAAATAAATTTTGTACTTAAATTACACTCATCATCGTGTCGAAATTTTTAATTAAACCATGAAAATGATAGATACATAAATAATGTATTCATTAATTTAATGACAGCGTGTAATTGCAAACTTCAAATAAACAAAAGTCATCAAAATGTTTTGAAAATAAGCATTTGTTCCCTCGGCTTCCATCTACTTACCGTAATATACAGGACATAGTCTCAAATGTGCAACGATGTAATAGAGATGGCGCTGATGAATGAAGGAGAAGTAGACTGAGGTTTTGAATGTTTGGTATCTACTCAGAGAGCACAAAGCATTTTTTATTCTATTTAGACTTTGTCAACAAAATACATTTAATAATGGAGAACAAAGAAATTATATCGGCTGTGTCATTGACAGCTATAAACCATGTAGAGAGTAGTATTGATAATCGAATCGATGGAATATGGGCCGAGCTCTTGTAAATAGTCAACTATATATCAGCAACAATATCACAATCACGAAATTAACATTGATTGTTGTCATTAGGACTTGTAATACGACGCTATAAAAGTTTTTAAAAAAATCTAAACGAAAGTCATTGATTCATACTTCGACTAAAACACATGAAAAAGGAGGAAACAATAATAGAGTAAATACTAGTTATTGATAATATGCGGGTATTAATTAGTCTCTTATATGTTTCCCCTGATTGTTCAATACTAAGTCCCAGTTTACTGATCCAATATATATGCTTACGTCACTGTAGGGAGATAATGATTTGGTTGATTATATTTACATCTTATTAACAGTGATTTAAAGACGACCTCTCGCGTATGTGTGTTTGGTGTGTATGGGATGCAAGGTATATGTTTTGGGAGACACCATTAGATATGAAAGAGACCTAGGTTTTGATAAAAACTGTAAATACGGTATAATTCAAATAGAGACATTCTTACTCAGTTAAACATCACTTTTTGATAAAAGGTATACATACATTTTAAGTAATAATATAACTATTGTCATATCATTTGTTGGTAAGGTACTTCATTTATTTTCTATTGATAAAAGAGATTTGTTTTGACACCAGTGATTTGTGTTCTCTCTCCATTACATCAAAAATCAACATTAACCTATACAATCTTTATAATTAAATATAATAATGGAACATTTTTTTCCAAAATTACAAGTCAATTGAGAGAATGCGTACAATAATTACACCACTGTTTCAACCAATCAGAAGCGACGTTACAAACGGCTAATTTGCTCACTTGGTCCAAAGGATTCCGATAAACTTACATGTATACATTACCATCTCCTCCGTCTGTTCGTCAACAATGTTTGTGGCGACTTAATGTCGTGTTTTATGTATCAACCACAAATTTGAGGCATTTGTATTTAATAGAAAAAAATCACGGCGATTTATGCACGCGATATCTCTTTGATGAAATCAAGTTTGTCAAGTCGGCTGGTGGTGATAGTGGCTTAATGGTATTTTGATTTTAAAACTATAAATGTCCGATCCTTTCGGTAACATTGTTTGTTTGTTTGTTTGATTAATTAACGTCCTATTTACAGCTATGGTCATGTAAGGATGGACTCCCATGTATGCTTGTATTGCGTGCATATTGTGTGAGGTGCGTGTTTTGGGAGACTGCGGTATGTTCGTGTTGTGTCTTCTTGTATAGTGGAACTTTTGCCCTTTTTATAGTGCTATATCACTGAAGCATGCCGCCGAAGAAACCAAGCAACACACACCCACCCGGTCACATTATACTGACAACAGGTGAACCAGTCGTCCCACTCCTTGTATGCTGAGCGCCAAACAGGAGCAGAAACTACCACTTTTATAGACTTTGGTGTGTCTCGACCAGGGGACAGAACCCAGAGCCTTCCTCACATAGGCGAACGCTCAACTCAAGGCCAAAAGTGAGGTTGTTGCCAAGTGAGACATTAGGAAAAATAAAGTCAGTTGGTAAGAAGAGAAAAGGTAAGATCCTAAATTTAGTTGCCTTTTACGATCATGCAATAGGGGCAGCAGGTACAATTCTAACGCCCTACCTGCACAAGATAATATAAGAAAATATATATCGATGGCCTAGGATGAGGTGGCATCATGAATCTTATGCAATATATCCTGCAAAATATATTTTTACAGTTGGGTTTCATTTCGCTGTTTTGCCTTCTGGCGCAGTTATAATCAACTACCGCGCGGTATTCAGGACGACGGCGAAAAACATAAGACGACCTGCGTTAAAAATTTAAGATTTTATTTACTTAAATTTAAAGATGCTCCACCGTCGACAGGGCATAAATAAGTACAACATTCCAATCGATTTAAAGTATTTTAATAAGAATATATTTCCATATTAGAGAGGTTAAGAATCTAAACTTGAACGTGTACGTGTAGCTACACGTTCACGTAAACGTATATTTCAGCGAAGAAAAATGACGTTGAATATATAACAACGTGTACGTTGTTTTGTTTGTTTGTTTGATTAATTAACGTCCTATTAACAGCTATGGTCATGTAAGGACGGCCTCCCATGTATGCGGTGTGTTGCGTGTATGTTGTGCGAGGTGCGTGTTTCGGGAGACTGTGGTATATTCATGTTGTGTCTTCTAGTATAGTGGAACTTTTGCCCTTTTTATAGTGCTATATCACTGGAGCATGCCGCCGAAGACACCAAGACGCACACCCCACCCGGTCACATTATACTGACAACGGGCGAACCAGTCGTCCCACTCCCTTTTTGCTGAGCGCTTAGCAGGAGCAGAGACTACCACTTTTATAGACTTTGGTGTGTCTCGGCCATGGGACAGAACCCAGAGCCTTCCTTACATGGGTGAACGCTCAACTCAAGGCCAAACGTGAGGCGGCGCCTAGGGAGGCATTAGGAAAGATAAAGTCAGTTAGGAAGAAGAGAAAAGATAAGATCCTAAATTTAGTCGCCTTTTACGATCATGCAATAGGGGCAGCAGGTACAATTCTAACGCCCTACCTGTAGGGCAGACATCATCACAAGGTAAATGCACATAATATATGCCAACGAACCGAGCCCATCAGTAAGAGTCAAAAAGGCAAAATAAAATCTAAACAAAACGTAAAAAGACTGTAGATCCAAATGTTCCGCAAACAAAACATCCTCTGTTAACATGATCCAAGATACAAATTAAGTTCAATCATTGACAAATTCATAATCAGCAAGTATGACCGGCGACTATAGCGGAAATACTAGGAATGTTGTAAGCGGTAGTTAAGTCTGATTTTTTTATCAGAAAAGGAAAATAAATCAAATTATATTCGTATGCCTGTAGCACTGTTCTCCTACGCAACCCAACACATGTTTTTGTAAGAAAAAGAAAGAAGGAAAAACAGAGAGGAAATGACCCTGTAGTAAAATAATTACAAGGTAATTGCGGAAAGTTATCGTTTAATTTTTGCCCAGACATTCCAGTGAAAACATTATTTTTGTAACTGTCAAAAAGACTACCCTTCTCGGGATTAAGTCATCAGTTGTATACTATAAATACATGAACTTCTGTCTTTGTATTTTCTAGGAAACGCATATCCCGCTCTGGTACGTCCAGGTAGATTACACGAACCAGAGTGAACAGGTCTCACTGCCGGGAGTGGCAGACTCTAACAGTCACGGGGATAATGCTACTGGTCCATATGTAGACCCTCATCAATATGATCAATGTGCCACTGGTCCATATGTAGACCCTCATCATTATGGCCACTGTTCCACTGGTTCATATGTAGACCCTCATCAATATGATCAATGTGCCACTAGTCCATATGTAGACCCTCATCAATATGATCAATGTGCCACTGGTCCATATGTAGACCCTCATCAATATGATCAATGTGCCACTGGTCCATATGTAGACCCTCATCTTTATGGCCACTGTGCCACTGGTTCATATGTAGATCCTCATCAATATGATCAATGTGCCACTAGTCCATATGTAGACCCTCATCAATATGATCAATGTGCCACTGGTTCATATGTAGACCCTCATCATTATGACCAATGTTCCACTGGTCCATATGTAGACCCTCATCAATATGATCAATGTGCCACTGGTCCATATGTAGACCCTCATCATTATGACCAATGTTCCACTGGTCCATATGTAGACCCTCATCAATATGATCAATGTGCCACTGGTCTATATGTAGACCCTCATTATTATGGCCACTGGTTCATCTGATAACATAGGTCATTACGAACAATATATATCAAGGACCCAATTTGAGATTCACATCATTATGAGCAGGGTCATGTTGACACAGATAACTATGAAAAATGTGTCTCTGGTCAATCCGGCGATACACACACTTATGAACAATATCCCCGCTGGTATATTTGTCGACACAAATCGTTATGAAAAATTTGTCCAATTTACCGATACATACCAATATGAGCAATGTGCAGTCGGTTCATCCTAAAATTTGAATATCTAAAGCAAACATTATAGGACGTATGTAACTTGGCCTTCTATCGATGATAATCTGTAACGGAACAAAGTGTACACCACTTACTTAGTGCTTACATAATTATCTGTACACACAGGGCGGTCTTTATAGACACAAGCGGTAATGTCGTCTGATCCGACATACATGTACAACATATAGGATTTTTTTCCAAAACGTATTCAATAAAGAATTCTTGTAAAAGACACTGAAGCTATTGTTTACACTTAAATACTCCATACATTTCCAATATTTTTGTGGTAGTTCTGTACATTAGTAGACGTCGTTGCAATAACTACTAAATGTTCGGATAGTTTCAAGTTATTTACCCAATTGTAAGCCATCTGGCATGTACTGCATATATTTAGCTGAGTATTTTCAGTTTAATTATCTATGTATTTCTAATGAATTGAATGTAAAATATGCACTTTACATAAAACAGCTATTAATAGCTTCTCAAGCTATTGGTAACAAATATATTTACTCTTTATTTACACAATATCCAATTTTCTCGCTCCACTACTACATCATTTTCAAAACGCTCGATCAGTTATGCGTTAGACTGTTTGAGTAATACCTAGTAGCTAGCGCACACCCCTACTCATGTATTATCGTCAAACGAATCAGTTACTTGTCACTAGATGCCAAACGACACGAAAGAAGATCGGACAATCACTTCAGTATGTCCTTGCAAAGTCATCCTTGTCCAATCCCGGGAATTCACTGGAAACCAAAAACTGGATATATCTCTCAACCCGTATGTTCTTACTTATGCTAAGGTTTATATATTCGACTGCTTGCAGTTATAGAGACAAGAGAGTTTAAGAGCTGAATGGCATAAAATAAAATGTTCACACATGAAACATTTGTCGAATGCAAAGATACATTTACTAACGTATTTGTCCACATTCCATGTCCTTGATAATAGACTATCACTACCAACTTGGTATACGGGTCCAATTTGATGACACAATGTGTTGCGTACCAGTCTCTGACCTTTATTTTCACCCGTGTCATTATTTAAGTAATAGCTTGTCAGACACTTTTACATTATAAAGCGTTAAAACGTCATGCTGTTGTATGGGTGCACCTAGGTCAAGTGTTGTGTAAACTTTTACCTTGACCTCATTTGAAAAAAGCTATATATTTCAGTTATCTTTCCACTGTAAACAGGCCTGTCAACGATATTAAGCTAAATACATCTCCCTTACACAAACAGTAGGGAACTTTAATTTCTAGAATCCTTTGTTACCCCATGAATCTATTTTGTAAATACGATATATGTTCACACATGATATATCTGATATTTTTAGAATGCTTTCTTACCCAATGAATGTGTTTTGTAAATCAGATGTTTACACATGATATATTTGCATTTTGATTTATATCTTTAGACCATACCTATCAATTTACTCATGTATCGTGTTTAACTTTATAAGTATGATTAGGCATCGTATTGTTGATATTTACACCGGGTATGTTATTACAATAGGATATAGGTATGTTGCTATCTTTGTAACATTTGTAACACCTACTTTGAGAGTATATGATTTAGTTTACATCACTGTTATGTATTTTGCGGTCATGTATATCTACCATTAGTACGAAACTGACCCAATTCAATTATTTCCCGTTTAGTTTATCGTACATAAGCACGTGCCTCTCTTTCGAGAAAGTGATTCACCAAACACTCCAATACATACATATAAAGCCGGAATAGAGAGCTGGAATACAAACTGCTATCTCTTTCTTGGTAATGCATTAAGTGACTAGTTCATTGTGTAAATATTAATATCATTGCCCAGATCAAGATGACTCTTGACTTGGGCGGGCACAATGTATATGTAAAACAGTTGAATGATGCAGACTTTTCCACGCGATACATTATGTATCGTATATATAATAATTCATGTCATGTTTGTATTTGCAGTAAATATGTTCTATCACCAACATAGACGATACTCATCATTTGATCCATAGATGGTGCTTTATAATGAATATATATCTGATTAACACAGAAAATAACATGAAAGAATTTGTTTTGCATGCACAATCAGTACTTCATTTCAAATAGGACAGTGCCACGAATTGTTTGCGGGACGCATTTTTTTCTTTTAGTAACATTAGAAGCTCCAACTTTTCAATGGTACTATTAAATGGTGTAAAGTGAGTAACTTTTTAAACTGAAAATAACCCAATTTTCTGCACGTTTTTTATTGAGAAAAAAAGTACTATTTTGTCAGCAGTGGAGCATCTTTAACGTCTTTTTTTTATAGAATTTTAATTAAAAGATCTAGATACTTTCACATGTTAATATGATTATGACCAAATAATGTTATGAATCTGAGACTTGCCGAAGATATTACAAGATTTTTGTGATCCCAAGGTGTCAATATTCCTAATGTTCATATATACACATCAAATAGTATGTTTTCTCTAATACCTCGATGTTTTGAAGACTGCGAATACAAGTCAATTCTCTATACATTATTATACAAAATTTCGTGATTTTCAGCTGTAATCCCGTAGTTTGTGTTACCTCCCTTATAGTAACAAACTAGTTCTGAACATAATGTTTAGATTTTACAAGGATAATACACTAGTAAATTTGCTGATAACGTGACGTCACGAGGTCATATTGGATGAGAGAAAACATGCCCATTGTCGTTTGAACTTCATTTCACAAAAATGTTAATACGCATATTCATCGCTTCCTACTACACATCTTGCAAATAAAAAAAAAAGATATTCTATTCAAATTTCGTTTTGTTGCTTTTATGTTTGTACATTGTACCAGTCCCATTAAGCAGACGGCTATGTATTCACCGGAATCAAACATTTCAAGCATTGTTTGTATAACTGAGACAACATCTCGGTACTGTATGATGTATTTTGTCCATGGTCATTTTGCAATAAGGTTCGTTGAAGTATATCAACTGGATTAGTCGGAGGAAAACAAACCGACCGACGGATAGTTAACGGATAGTTGTGCGAGGTTCGAGTTTTGGGAGACTGTGGTATATTCATGTTGTGTCTTCTTGTATAGTGGAACTGTTGCCCTTTTTATAGTGCTATATCACTGAAGCATGCCGCCGACGACATCAAGCAACACATCCCACTTGGTAACATACTGACAACAGGCGAACCAGTCGTCCCACTCCCCGTTTGCTGAGCGCTAAGCAGGAGCAGATATTACCACTTTAAAAGACTGTGGTGTGTCTCGGTCAGGGACAGTACCAAGAGCTTCCTCACAGGGGCGAACGTTCATTATGGGAGGCCGTCCTTACATGACCATAGCTTTTAATAGGTCATTAATTAAACGTCCTATTAACAAACAAACAAAAGAAATGCATTTAACCTGAAGTACAGGTTATATAAAGGTCACCCTAAATTGATCCCTTATGGAACGTTGTCAGATCTTCAGTTCAACGGAGTGATTATAATGATCTGTATTTTAATCAAATTGATATTTCTTATAAAAAATATGGTTTAGATTTTATGGAGCAAATCTCATTTCACAAGCAAACCTATCTTCACAAGTACAATTTAGTATTTCAGCCTGATGTAGGTAAAGGTTTCGTAGCAGTAATTGTCTAAATTTACATTGCTTAGTTTAACGTTCATTGTAATAAAACACTAAACCACTAAATTAGCCGCATATTATTTTGATGATTTTATGCAGCCAAACATAGAATTGTTTTGATGATACGATATTGTAACCGATATCACAATGTTTTTCGAATTATTATACAGACATCGTTCTCTGGAAAATATATACAATACAACATGTGTGTAACGAACACACTTATAAAATCATCTAGCTACAGCCAGGGTCATGTAAGGACGGCCTCCCAAGAATGTAACAACAGTGAACTGAGTACCAGGACGGAAGAAGCTCCTAAAACTCTCGGAACTGACTATCTATGTTAGTAAATATACAAATGACAAAATAGATAATAATGTCATTCTACGTAAAATAATGTTATCGTGAACGACCAAAGGCACTATTTCCGTTAGAGTTGAAAATCAATATATATAATCTATGTTATTCTGCTGACAACCGTTTTTACTTGTTTATGTATTGATTCGCTTCATCAAAACACACAGACATATATGTATTGAAGCAAAATATCACATATATCCAAAGGGTATTAGAACATTTAAAAAAATCTATCTTCACCATACAGGCACGCACCCTTACAGCTTATGTTTGCAAAAGGTCACCATTGGGAAATGGCCAATAAAATTGTTGCTGCTAGAATCTTGACTGAGGATGAAACTGTTTGAAAAAAAACTTGTCAGAATTATTTTCGCGTATGTAGCCATTTCGCCCAAAGAGCAAAACAAAGCTAATTAATACGAAATGAAGTTTTGAATTGATGTACATGTAGCAAGGTGTAGAAAATATATTTGATCTGATGTACAGGTGGCACAAAGGTCATCCGAACATGACTCATTATGGGATGTCGTCGGATCCGTTTTTGAACGGAGTGGTTATAAGGATCTGTAATTTAATTAGATCGGGTGAAAAAATCACCATGGATATGATGTTTTGTAGTAGCTCGTTATATTACATAGAGATTTGCAAACCATTGGCTTTTTACTACATTTTTTTGGTATTTTGTCTTTGCATATAACAAATTTTGACTTTAAATACATTTTTGCTACCAAAAGGGAAAATGATCTGGCACAAGTTATGACAACTTATGAAACTATTTTCTTGCAAAGCTACAAAGACAACAGCTGACAGCATAGACTTGCAACATACGCTGATATAAAAAACAATAACTTATATTAACATACAGATATATATATATTTATATATACATATATAAAGTAAACATGTTAATATCTATCGCTGGATCTAATGAAAATATAGGCCCTGCAGGTAGGGCGTTAGAATTGTACCTGCTACCCCTATTGTATGGTCGTAAAAGGCGACTACATTTAGGAAGGCTTTGGGTTCTGTCCCCTGGCCGATACACGCCAAAAAAGTAGTATATAAAGTATATAAAAGTGGTAGTTTCTGCTCCTGCTAAGCGCTCAGCATACATGGAGTGGGACGACTGGTTCGCCCGTTGTCAGTATAATGTGACCGGGTGGGGTGTGCTACTTGGTGTCTTCGGTGGCCGGTTGCATGTTTCAGTGTTATAGCACTATAAAAAGGGCAACAGTTCCACTATACAAGAAGACACAACATGAATATACCGCAGTCTCCCAAAACACACACTTCGCACAATCATACATGCAACACACCGCAGACATGGGAGGCTGTCCTTGAATGACCCTAGCTGTTAATAGGACGTTAATTAATCAAACAAACAAATAATGAAAATATACACTTTATTAAATACGTTGGACACTCAAAAAAGTAGAGATAGGTTTCTCACAATAGTAACCACAATTTAAACAGAGAGTCCGGGGACAGGTTAGCGTAGTAAAGGTCGTACTTAGGGGAACTGCATTTGTGTCTTAATCTGGAATGAATTATGTTAAGTTTTCTATCCCCATGTAGGTAGTAGCGGGCTACAGGAAGAGTGAAGTTAAAGAAGAGAGCTGATTTTAAAGACGCGAAATATATTGATCTGATATCATAATCAAGAGAGTTAAAAATTCTTAAAGATGACAAATTAGCTCCCTTGTGGGTAGTTATCGATTATTACAATCGCAAACACATGACATCACAATAAATACTTATCCGCAACGGCAGATAACTCTGTAATATACCGAATAGCATCGAACATGTCAACAAGTTAAGTGAGACTGGATATTCTGTTTGTGTATCGCATTCATATGCTCCAAAACACAACGTTACTTTCATCGGGAGAACCCCCACAATACGTGTTATGTATGTTGTCTGTACATGCAAATCCTACAACATTAATGTCGCTTGATGTCAATTATCTAACTGATTATTATTTCACATGAATTAAAAAGTAAAACACGCACTTCCCATTCACACACGGCATACAGGGGAGGCCGTTTATGACCCAAGCTGTTTATAGGACGTTAAAATAATCAAACAAACAAACAAACAAAATGTTTAATACAATGTTTTGTCATTGTGCATGTTAACACTATCCAACTAGATGATAGAGTGATTCAAATTGATGTTATGGCCATAATGATTAATTATATTGCATACATCCTTTTTAGGAGAATACTTGATAAAAGCAGACATATGTCCTACGCACTGATGAAACACTTCCTTTTAAAATCCTGGTGTTTCTAACTTCAGGATAAAACCTGTACATGGTGTTACTGGTTTAATGTAAAGCTGACCACAACGCTGAAGATGTATTTTGTGTTGTTGATTCACCTTTCACAAGTCTTATCTGTGTACAGTCAAGGTACGTAATGGTATTTATATGCATTGATGTCCCCAGTGCCAGTGTGATATGAAGGTTATTTTACTCGAAATGTAACATTTTTCCGAGGGCTTGTCCGAGGGATATATTCGATCTAAGGTTAAATAAACCTTTGCAATAGGAGGGCTGATCCCATACACAGGACCCGATCGAGGGGCAATCTAGCTCTAGCACTCCTTATATGTGTAAGTCCCAACCAAGTAAATGCATGTGCAAATACATATTTATTACATAGAAACAAGTAATTAAAGTATAACAAATGATATATTCTTAAAGTGCTTGATAAATAGGTAAGCAATTCCTATATGAAGTCAAACTTTATAACCATAAGATCACGTGCTCCCATACACAGTCCAACTACATCTTAAGGAGACAATTTCTTCTAAGGCTTTCCCTACAACTCTATTCGAACTTTCTTATCGATATTTAAGCCCTACGCCTCTGACAGTTACCTAGTACTACACAAACCATATTTTAACTTTAGCTTTAAGTAAAAACAGTGTTGCACTGTTACAGCGCACGATTTGTCACTGTTCTTAACCCTTTCTCTTAAGTCAAGACGAAGGCTTTCTTAAAAGCGGTTCTTTTTATCACAATTATTATCCCCGCATCCTAAAGTGACCACCAATTGGTCGGCGGTCTGACAGAACACCTTTGGATGAAACCGTTATTACACCAACCAACGTACAAACTAAACATCACTTCCGTTTCTGGGTCGTTGTATTTAATGATGGTTTGACTGATGATGAACATTACCCTTGCATTTGATTATCTCTGTAACCACTGAACACTTTTTTGTACGTGGATCATGTGCATAGACATCTAGAATTATGTCATTAGAGGTACTTTTAATCAAGTCAATATATATGTATTTCTGATCACTTCGTGTCATGGTTGATATTGATATCATTACCAAGGAAAAAGAGTCCCCGTAATTAGCAATATTAAGTTGGGTTTGATTTTGCCATTTTGTATCAAAAGTTTGTTTTCCTTTATCAAGGTTTAGGTTTTGTTATACTTATCAGTGAATTTCTTTATAGTTCAGTAGTATCTCGTTTAATTTCAATTTCCAAATGTTTTTATTGACAAAAAATAAGTGTCAATAGGATTAGACATCAGGGGTAGCTTATCTTAGTCTTCTCCTGATAATTGTTGTACAAACATAAGGGCAACAGTTCCACTATACAAGACACAATATGAATATATTGTAGTCTCCCAAAAGATGCACTTAGCACAACATACACGCAACACACCGCATACATGGGAGGCCTTACATGACCATAGCTATAAATAGGACGTTAATTAATCAAACAAACAAATTGTTGTACTAACAAACAATTATATACATGGTGAGGTTTATGAAGATAAAGGGAATGTAACTCCCTGATGGAGAAAGATATAATTTTTTAAATCATATTTATTGTAACACTATAAATTAGCATGTAATTCTAAGTTTAAGGTATAACCGAAAGGAGTATGACACGATTCTAAATACACATAGTAAGTTTATAGTAAGCCTATTTTGCGATATTGGTTATATTCGTCACGATAGATACCGCCTCTACAGTCCATATATGTAAAACACATTAGCCATCCATTGATCAGAATCAAGAACCGATCTAAAAACAAGAGATCCCAGAGGGATCTTGGCGCCCACCAAAGAATGATCTATGTCTGACAACAGAAAGAGGGATCTTTTCCCTGCTTTTCAAACTTTTACTACATACTATATATGAACCTTGAGAAAGATCCTTTCAGTACTTTCTGAGATATGTAGCAGTAACAAACTTCAATTATCAAAATTCAAGATGGCTACCTGTCGATCATCTTGCTGACCGATCTGTCCCAAAATGCAATATGCACAACTAGGGTCGTAGGGGAACCTACATATGAAATTTGAGAAAGATTCCTTCAGTACTTTCTGGGAAATAGTGTTAACAAACTTTAACTATCAAAATCCAAGATGGCCGCCGGTCGGCTATCTTGTTGACCGATCACTCCCAAAATGCAATATGCACAACTAGGGTTCAAGGGGAACATGCATATGAAATTTGAGAGAGATCCCTTCAGTACTTTCTGAGAAATAGCGGTAACAAACTTTAACTATCAAAATCCAAGATGGCCGTCAGTCGGTCGGCCATCTTGTTGACTGATTGGTCCCAAAATGCAATATGCACAACTAGGGCCCTAGGGGAACCTATATATGAAATTTGAGAAAGATCCCTTCAGTACTTTCTGGGAAATAGCGGTAACAAACTTTAACTAT
This sequence comes from Argopecten irradians irradians, assembly GCA_004382745.1. Taxonomy (NCBI): domain Eukaryota; kingdom Metazoa; phylum Mollusca; class Bivalvia; order Pectinida; family Pectinidae; genus Argopecten; species Argopecten irradians. The sequence continues at coordinate 862,205 of SAYR01003782.1, forward strand.
CAAAATCCAAGATGGCCGCCGGTCGGCCATCATTGTTGACCGATTGGTCCCAAAATGCAATATGCACAACTAGGGCCCTAGGGGAACCTACATATGAAATTTGAGAAAGATCCCTTCAGTACTTTCTGGGAAATAGCGGTAACAAACTTTAACTATCAAAATCCAAGATGGCCGCCGGTCGGCCATCCTTGTTGACCGATTGGTCCCAAAATGCAATATGCACAACTAGGGCCCTAGGGGAACCTACATGTGAAATTTGAGAAAGATCCCTTCAGTACTTTCTGAGAAATAGCGGTAACAAACTTTAACTATCAAAATCCAAGATGGCCGCCAGTCGGCCATCTTGTTGTCCGATTGGTCCCAAAATGCAATATGCACAACTAGGGCCCTAGGGGAACCTACATGTGAAATTTGAGAAAGATCCCTTCTGTACTTTCTGAGAAATAGCGGTAACAAGAATTGTTAACGGACGGACGGACGGACGGAAGGACGGACGGACGGACGACGGACCACGGACGAAAGGCGATTTGAATAGCCCACCATCTGATGATGGTGGGCTAAAAAATATGGATACATATGCTTTGTTGAGTTACAACTATTTTTCGCTTTAAGTTTGTTTGTTTGTTTGTTTGATTAATTAACGTCCTATTAACAGCTATGGTCATGTAAGGACGGCCTCCCATGTATGCGGTGTGTTGCGTGTATGTTGTGCGAGGTGCGTGTTTCGGGAGACTGCTGTATATTCATGTTGTGTCTTCTTGTATAGTGGAACTTTTTGCCCTTTTTATAGTGCTATATCACTGAAGCATGCCGCCGAAGACACCAAGCAACACACCCACCCGGTCACATTATACTGACAACGGGCGAACCAGTCGTCCCACTCCCTTTTTGCTGAGCGCTAAGCAGGAGCAGAAACTACCACTTTTACAGACTTTGGTGTGTCTCGGCCAGGGGACAGAACCCAGAGCCTTCCTCACAGGGGCGAACGCTCAACTCAAGGCCAAAAGTGAGGCGGTGCCAAGGGAGGCATTAGGAAGGATAAAGTCAGGTAGGAAGAATAGAAAAGAAAGATCCTAAATTTAGTCGCCTTTTACGATCATGCAATTGGGGCAGCAGGTACAATTCTAACGCCCTAACTGTGATCTTGAATGAATATCAAGCTCATTAAAACAAGAGGGCCTATATCGCTCACCTGGTTTGTAATGTCAAGTAATGTTCTGAATATAAGTTCATTGTTTCTTTTCTGAAGGAATTTGAATATTTACCTCTAATTCCCCTATTGGGCCCCACTCTTTCTGCTCCAGGGGGTCATAGCCAAAATCTATACGAATTCTGTTAACCTCAAGAATGTTTCTCGCCAAATTTGGTTACAATCCGTGCAGAACTCTATGACAAGTAGCAAATTTTAGAATTTACCTCTATTTCCCCTATTGGGCCACGCCCCTCCTGCCTCCAGGGGGGTCAGAGCCAAAATTTATACAAGTTTTGTTTCCCTTCCCCAAATAATGTTTTTGCCAAATTTGGTTACAATCAATGCAGAACTCTAGGACAGGTAGCGATTTATAGGATTTACCTTTATTTCCCCTATTGGGCCCCGCACCTCCTACCCCCGGGGTGTCAGAGCCAAAATGTATACAAGTTCTGTTCCCCTTCCCCCAAGGATGTTTCTGGCCAAATTTGGTTGCAATCCATGCACAACTCTAGGACAAGTGGCGATTTATAGGATTCACCTCTATTACCCCTTTTGGGCCCCGCCACTCCTGCCCCAGGGGGGTCAGGGTCACCATTTATGCAAAATCTGATCCCCTTCCTTTAAGGAAGTTTCTGGCCAAATTTGGTTGCAATCCACGCAGAACTCTAGGACAAGTAGCGATTTATAGGATTTACCTCTATTACCACTATTGGGCCCCACCTCTCCTGCCCCAGGGGGGTCAGGGTCACAATTTATGCAAAATCTGATCCCCTTCCCCTAAGGAAGTTTCTGGCCAAATTTGGTTGCAATCAATGCAGAACTTTAGGACAAGTAGCAATTTATAAGATTTACTTCAATTACCCTTATTGGGCCCCGCCCCTCCTGCCCCAGGGGGGTCAGGGTCACCCATATGCAAAATCTGATCCCCTTCCCCTAAGAAAGTTTCTGACCAAATTTTGTTAAAATCCATGCAGTACTTTACGACAAGTAGCGATTTAAAGGAAATGTTGACCGACGGACGCCGCGCCATGGCAATAGCTCACTGGCCCTTCGGGCCAGGTGAGCTAAAGATGGTAGCCCTTCATCCCAGCATGCCACATGCCCAATATCATTCATTTGGACAAACTTGGTAGCTATTCATCCAAGCATATCACAGGCCAAATATGAGTGTAGGGCGTTAGAATTGTACCTGCTGCCCCTATTGCATGATCGCAAAATGCCATTAAATTTAGGATATTATTTTTTCTTTTCTTCCTAACTGACTTTATTATCGCCTTTTGTCCGTCGTCGTGCGTAAACAAACCGCTGAAGCAAATTCAATGAAATTTTGCACAAACCTTCTGAGGCATAAGGCCAATCACAATTGTTAATTATATGGTCCCCATCCCCCTGGAAGCTGTGGGAGGGGTACAAAAGGGGTACAATTGACTATAATTTAAAAAATCGTCTTCTCCACTCACATATATGATGGAATCAAATACTCTTCACAAATAGAAAGGTCTAAAAGTCCTTTACAAAAATTGTGAAATACATGAACCTGGAGTCTCAGGTTTTCCCTTTGGGAGTGGGTTAAGTTTATAGTTTATGTAGGGAAAACACATTTTTGATCATTATTTGGTCATTTGTAAAAGGAAATGAGTCAAATGTTGTCAGAATTATACTTTTGTTTTGTTTGTTTGATTAATTAACGTCCTATTAACAGCTATGGTCATGTAAGGACGGCCTCCCATGTATGCTGTGCGTTGCATGTATGTTGTGCGAGGTGCGTGTTTTGGGAGACTGCGGTATATTCATGTAGTGTCTTCTTGTATAGTGGAACTGTTGCCCTTTTTATAGTGCTATATCACTGAAGCATGCCGCCGAAAGACACCAAGCAACACACCCCACCCGGTCACATTATACTGACAACGGGCGAACCAGTCGTCCCACTCCCTGTATGCTGAGCGCTAAGCAGGAGCAGAAACTACCACTTTTAGAGACGTTGGTGTGTCTCGGCCAGGGGACAGAACCCAGAGCCTTCCTCACATGGGCGAACGCTCAACTCAAGGCCAAAAGTGAGGTGGTGCCATGGGAGGCATTAGGAAAGACAAAGTCAGTTAGGAAGAAGAGAAAAGATAAGATCCTAAATTTAGTCGCCTTTTACGATCATGCAATAGGGGCAGCAGGTACAATTCTAACGCCCTACCTGCAGGGTCAGAATTATACCTATGAACTATTAACAAATTTTCCATGACTGACTCCCAGGGGCCTTAGGGGTTGGGCCAAAAGGGGTCAAATAAGCTAAAACTTCAAAAATCTGAAATTCTGAAACTGGTAGAATCAAATACTCTTCATAGATGGAAATCTCTTAAGGTTCTTTACAAAATGTGAATTATATGACCTGGTGAGGGGGTCAAGTTTACAATAGTTTATTGAGGAAAAACACATTTATGAATGTTATCTGCTTATTTTTCATATGAAATTAGTCAAACTGGGTTAAAATTACTAGCCTGAGATAGCATTATATCGTCATATCCATATTGGTCCTGGCCGACCCCCAGGGGGCCTTAGGGGCGGGGCAAAAAAGGGTAAATAGGCGGAAATTTCAAAAATCTGCAATTCAGCACTCAGGTGACGGTCAAGGACTTTTGGGCCTCTTGTCTTTCCTAATGCCTTCCTTGGCACCACCTTACTTTTGAGCGTTTGCCCCCCGTGAGGAAGGCTCTGGGTTTTGTCCCCTGGCCGAGACACACCAAAGTCTATAAAAGTGGTAGTTTCTGCTCCTGCTTAGCGCTCATCATACAGGGAGTGGGGCGACTGGTTCGCCCGGTGTCAGTATAATGTGACCGGATAGGGTGCATTGTCTGGTGTCTTCGGTGGCATGCTTCAGTGATATAGCAATATAAGGGCGTTAATTAATCAAACAAACAATTGCCATAGCCTAGATCAAGGTGGATCACCAGCAATAAAGGATTAGAGTTGAATAATGTATAATTTTATAAGAACTACCGATTCTATAATATACGTATACATGTACAATGCTACATATGCCGGAGTAAGAAATGATTCTATTTACACAAATAAATTTTAATTTTAAAACTTTGTTTTCTTAAGCTATAAAATTACAATGGGTACATCCCTAAACAAGGACATTTATACACATATGGTTATAATGATAATGATTCAAATATTGTTCCAGTGTCAGAAGATAGCTATGATTTAGATTACATTCAATTCAATTTAATGATATTTAATGACCGATTTCTGGTACAGGATAATATATCCTCTATATTATACACAATTAAGTACGTACTTTATGATAACAGTTGTTGATTGTAATATCACCTCGGGTTGTCAATTAGTCTTAAAATCATAAAATAAATCGATATTTTTACAATGAAATAGTGATATGCAGTTTCAAAACATTGTTTGCAATCACACATTGGGGATTCTATAAAGTGACCTGATCCATAAATCGGTCACAGTTTAGATCACTTGCATTATTTCTTAACTGGCATAAACTAATACTTATATTGTGATTGCTGAACACCTCATTTATGTCAGTTGAAATATGACTATTTTTATTCAGAGGTTTCTTAAATTGTATGGATGATTAAATGTTTTCACCAGCCATTATTTCATAAATCATTGTTAGAAAAAAACTAGCTTACTGTACCAAGGGAATACCTATCTGTGACATGATGGGATAAAGGGCTACCAAATTTGTCCAAATGAATGATGACGCCATTCAAGGTCGCAGGGGTCAAAAAGGCTAAAATCTTTAACGACTTATGAATACCTAAGAGGTCTAGATACTTGTTATTGGGGCTGTGACATGCTGGGATGAAGGCTTACCAAGTTTGTCAAATGAATGACCTTAACTTTCATTCAAGGCCACAGGGGTCAAATAAGCTAAAATCTTTAAACGATTTCTCGTGAATCGTAAGAGGCTTAGAGATCTAATATTGGACCTGTGACATGGCAGGATTCTGTTCACTGGCCGAGACACAACTTAATGGGACGACTGGTTTGTCCGTTGTCAGTATAATGTCACCTGGTGGGTGGGTTGCTTAGTGTCTTCAGCTACATGCTTCATTGATATAGCACTTTAAAAAAGGCAACAGTTCCACTTTACAAGAAGACACAACACAAATATACCGCAGTCTCCCAAAACACGCGCCGCGCACTCCGTACACGCAATACATAGCATAAATGGGAAACCGTCCTTACATGACCCTGACTGTTCAAAGGACGTAAATTTAATCAAGCAAAACGTAAACAACAACAAAGGACTACAAAGTGTTCAAATGAAAGACCTTGACCTCCATTCAAGATCAAAGAGATCATTTAAACGCCTTCTCGTGAATAACTAAACGGCCTCGAGACCTGATATTGGGTTTTTGACATGCCGTGATGAAGGGCTAACATGTTTACTAAAATCAATGACCTCGACCTTCATTCAAGGTCAAATTCAGTCTGTCAGCATCTTTATTCTTTTCTTCTTTTTCCCACTGTTGCTCATCTCTCTCTCTTTTGTCTGCACATCTCTGACAAATGCCAGTAACTCTGCCACCTTCCAGGCCCATATCCTTCCCTTTATCTATCAGATCTTTTCCGGAAGACATGGTTGAAGGATAATAAGAATATGAAGGAATTACGTGAAACCGGAAAATAGCTCTGGTATCAAAAATTGGGTAGAAAACAAAATAACTGTTATGAAAAACAGTCTGAAGTGACAAAAATGATGTTAATGATTACTTTATCATTCCTGAGCCTGTATAGCCTTTTAGCCCACCACTGCCACCGAAAATTGTAACTATGGACGAGTCTGGCAATGCAAGTGTGGTAAGGAACAAATCTAATTGAAACAAGGACATAGTCATTCAGATCCCCCGCCAATGGGGAGCTAAATCAATTATTGCATTAATTTTATATGCTAGTAAGAGTATAGGGAAAGTATTTTAAAACCCAACTGCAATTGACGAATATATACAAAACATATTTATGTTTTTTTAACAAAGTGAAACCAACTGAAAACATTTGCTTCTTTGAAAAATACCAGAATTGATCTTAGCTTTAACAGTTCAGCAGCTAACAGTGCGATTTTTGATTTGTTTTAAACAGCGACGAGTTACATAGGAATTAAAGTGAACAGTCGGGCAAGGATGGCTAAAGTTGGTAATAATGGTGTGAATGTATCCAGTATAATTTCTTTTGAAATAGAAAAATAAAATCTCTCGTCAAAATCTGTCTGTGTACGAAAATATTAATTTAAAGTATGGGAATTCTAAAACGTCCTCCCGGCTCACTATGTCTGTGGTTACATTTCCACGCAGCCTCGCTTTCAATGCTTTCAACTTTTCTTTACTTTAATGGTCAGAACTGGGAAACTAAGCAGAACTTGATCGTCCTATTAATATGTGAGAACTTTTGAAGTCCAACATAAAATGTGTCTATGAAGTTTCATGGAAATATCTCTGCTGGTTTTAGAGTTGTGGTCCGGAAACGATTCTTACACAAAAATCTGCCATTTTCAGCAATGTTTCCATGGTTACAGAAAAAAGTACAAAAAGTGAAAACCTTAAAATAGCAAAAGGCACTACTAAACCATAAGACTAATGTGCCTATGGAGTTCCGTGCATATATCTCAACCGGTTTTCCAGTTATGCTGCGGAAACGAACCTGGTACAAAAATATGATATTTTCAGCAATGTTTCCATGGTTACGGAAAAAGTGCAAAAAATGAAAACCTAAAAATAGCAAAAGGCACTACTAGACAATAAGAACCATGTGTCTATGAAGTTTCATGGAAATATCTCTGGTGGTTTTAGAGTTTTGCTCCGGAAACAATTCTTACACAAAAATCTGCCATTTTCAGCAATGTTTCCATGGTTATAGAAAAAAAGTACAAAAAGTGAAAACCTTTAAACAGCAAAAAGCACTACTAGACCATTAGACTTATGTGTCTATGAAGTTTCGTGGAAATATCTCTTCTGGTTTTGGAGTTGTGCTCCGGAAACAATTCTTGCACAAAAATCTGCCATTTTCAGCAATGTATCCATGGTTACAGAAAAAAGTACAAAAAGTGAAAACCTTTAAATAGCAAAAGGCACTACTAGCTACTAGACCATAATACCAATGTGTCTATGAAGTTTCGTGGAAATATCTCTTCTGGTTTTAGAGTTATGCTCCGGAACGAACCTGGTACAAAAATATGATATTTTCAGCAATGTTTCCATGGTTACGGAAAAAATGCAAAAAATGAAAACCTAAAAATAGCAAAAGGCACTACCATTCGTACGGACGGACAGACGGAGGAACGGACGGAACCCATTTGTATATCCCCCGCCAACTTCGTTGGGCGGGGGATAATTAGGCTTGTAATTCCGCTCCCACTACGACACTCTGGGCGAGTTCACTTGAAAATCTAGAGTTAACACGAGCGGTGCCTGTGACGTAATTTGAACTTTGAACTCTGCCCGTGTCTTACCCAGCTGAGACGTTTTGTTCATGACTCTCGAACTAGGGTCTATAAATAGGGTTTTACGTCACTCAGCTCAACCCGGGAGTTTCACGTGAATCGCCCTCTATGTTACGCTTCAATACAAGATCTAACGATACTGCGTTCGGGGTCACCTCAACATGACCCCTACGATTAGCCAATCAGCGCGTCGCCTATGAAATCTTCGTTATGCTTGATTCTCTCGGAGGTATAAACGTTTACTAGAACGTCCCGAGGTGTTACGATAGAGATAAAAATATGGCTGCCCCCTTGCGAACGACGCCGTGGACGCCCCATCGGGTGTACAATTTTACTCATACTTGTTGCCTGTGCGGATTTTCTTTCATTGTAAAAGTGACATGTAATGATGGAAGCACAAGGATGAAAAAATGTACAAATTTAAGCTAAATTTACTGAAGAAAGGGCAAATGTTATGCGCGAAGTTATTGACATAAAGATGTATGTGTAAAAAGTTTTTTCAAAAGTTGAGGTTTTAAAATACCGAGCTGAAATACAAGATATTATAAAAAAAGAAAAGAGGAAGAGGTTCCAGGCAAACACTCCAGGATCATCCGCTATTGTATTCTCATTTAGATGTCTGGATCAAAGGACATACATATAAAAGTTAAAAGTAAGCAGTGAAGCCATGCCTGATACCATTCTTTGGTAGTTTTTTTTTTTTTTTTTTTTTTTTGAAGAGTTGCAGTTAATGTGATGCATGCATAGTTTCTGGTTGATTTGCAAAAGCAAATTAATTCAAATCTGATTTTGGTTATAAAGGTAGGGATGTGTGAACTTGTAAATAAAATTTTCACACTATTACTGAATTTAAAGGATATACATTGTACCCTGTTGAAAAGTAAAAAAAAAATGTGTAGTACATAATAATATTTCAATACATGGATTCGCTAACTATTTCAATTGAAATCTTGGGAATTTCTACTTGTATAATGCAATCAATTTGATGTCTGCTACTACAACAGGTATCCGTGTAAATGAACACATATTTCATACATAATCAAAGCAAATCTTTCATAAGAGTAGACATCTTTTTTAAGGCAAGATCTTCATACATTGTATGCATCTTGATTGTAAGAGACAATTTATTAGAAATGTAACTTCAAATTAGTTAACTCCACTGATTCCTGTTCAGGGTACAAGACTTTAGCTACCATCGTTATGTATTGTGGAAAGCTTGCTATGTACATGTATAGCATAGAACTAATTAACTGACGTAATTTACATTATTTGCATTTTACAGTAACTACTGAAATATTCATATGAACAAGTTAATATGCAATGAAAACACATTTGTGGAAGCAAAAACTCAAATGCTCATTATGAAATTACCTTTTATTGCTTGGCTATTTCTTTTACATGTTACAGTTGATTTTTGTATTATGTATATTATTTTTTTCCCAGAAGCTTAATGTTGGAGATGTTACAGTTCTTGCATGATTTTTAGCTCACCTGGTCCGTCCGTCGTCCGTCCGTCAACAATCGACTTCTTCTCCATAACTTCTGGTCGGATTTCAACAAAATTTGACTGGTAGCATCCTTATGGGCTACTAACTGAAAATTGTACAAATGATGCGGCTGACCCCTCAGGGGCCTAAGGGGCGCCCAAAAGGGGTCAATTTGACTATTTCCATTTAAACGACTTCTCTGATACTAAGCATGGGAGAGCACCCAAAATGCAATGGTAGCATCCTTAAAGGGCGGGGATTCAAAATTGTACAAATGATGAGGTTGACCCCTGGGGGCCTGAGGGGCGGGGTCAAAAGGGGTCAATTTGGCTATTTCCATATAAACGACTTCTTCTCTGAAACTATGCATGGAATAGCATTCATAATGCAATTGTAGCATCTTTATAGGGTGGGAATTCAAAATTGGACAATTGATGTGGCTGACCCCCGGGGGGCCATAGGGGCGGGGTCAAAAGGGGTCAATTTTAGGTTCGAAATCCTACTCCTTAACTCTTGAGTGGATTCCATCCATATTTGGTGTGAAACATGATTGGGGAAGGACAATCATATTTTGTATAAACAAGTTAGGTCCCCTGGGGACAGAGGGGTTGGGCTCAGAAGGGGGAACTTTGATGAAATCTGGCTTCAAAAATCTACTCCTCCTTTACCCTTGAGTGACATTCTTCCATATTTGGTGTTAAACATCATTAGGGAAGGTCAAACATATTTTATAAAAAAATTTTGGTATTCCAAAATGGCCACTGGCCCACTTCCTGTTTTCAGGTTTTGGGCTCCGATCTCGATTGTTTGTTTGTTTGTTTGATTAATTAACGTCCTATTAACAGCTATTGTCATGTAAGGACGGCCTCCCATGTATGCGGTGTGTTGCGTGTATGTTGTGCGAGGTGCATGTTTTGGGAGACAGCGGTAAATCCATGTTATGTCTTCTTGTATAGTGGAACTATTGCCCTTTTTATAGTGCTATATCACTGAAGCATGCCGCCGAAGACACCAAGCAACACACCCCACCCGGTCACATTATACTGACAACGGGCGAACCAGTCGTCCCACTCCCCGTTTGCTGAGCGCTAAGCAGGAGCAGAAACTACCACTTTTATAGACTTTGGTGTGTCTCGGCCAGGGGACAGAACCCAGAGCCTTCCTCACAGGGGCGAACGCTCAACGCAAGGCCAAAAGTGATGCGGTGCCAAGGAAGGCATTAGGAAAGATAAAGTCAGTTAGGAAGAAAAGATAAGATCCTAAATTTAGTCGCCTTTTACGATCATGCAATAGGGGCAGCAGGTACAATTCTAACGCCCTACCTGCAGGGATCTCGATGAAAATTGGTCCATAGGTGTTTTAATGGATGACGAACATACAAACATTTTTGTAAAGATTTTGGTATTCCAAGATGGCTGCTGGGATATTTCCGGTTTTCAGGTTTGGGTCTCCAATCTCCATGAAAATTGGTCTTTAGGGGTTTTAATGGATGACAAATAACATACAAACATTTTTTTAAAGATTTTGGTATTCCAAGATGGCCACCGGCCCACTTACTGTTTTCCGGTTTCGGTCTCCGATCTCAACGAAAATTGGTCTACATGGGTTTTAAGGGATGGCGAACAACATGCTAACACTTTCGTAGAGATTTTGGTATTCCAAGATGGCCGCTGGGCCAACTTACTGTTTTTTTATTTCGGTCTTTGATTTCAATAAAAATTAGTATACAGGGGTATTAAAGGTTTGTTTGTTTGTTTGATTTATTAACGTCCTATTAACAGCTATGGTCATGTAAGGACGGCCTCCCATGTATGCGGTGTGTTGCATGTATGTTGTGCGAGGTGAGTGTACTGGGAGACTGCGGTGTGTTGTGTCTTCTTGTATAGTGGAACTGTTGCCCTTTTTATAGTGCTATATCACTGAAGCATGCCGCCGAAGACACCAAGCAACACACCCCACCCGGTCACATTATACTGACAACGGGCGAACCAGTCGTCCCACTCCCTGTATGCTGAACGCTAAGCAGGAGCAGAAACTACCACTTTTATAGACTTTGGTGTGTCTCGGCCAGGGGACAGAACCCAGAGCCTTCCTCACAGGGGCGAGCGCTCAACCATAGGCCAAAAGTGAGGTGGTGTCAAGTGAGACACCAAAGTCTATACAAGAGGCCGAAGGGACTTAACGGTCATCTGACTATCTTGGCAACAGCTGTATAGGAAAATAATTAGATATGGTGTCATGGTAGCCATCTTCAATCTGGGATCAACCAGAGATATAACAATACTTTGACAAGATCATATCAGCCGCATTTCATGTTTCAAGTTTCAGTTAAATTGCACTGGTAGAACTTGAGGAGAAGTTCAAAATGTGTTTTCAAGATGGCATCTGTGGCAGCCATCTTGGATTTTGGATCGACATAAAATATAACAACACTTGGTCGGGACCATGTCAGGATCATTTCATGCAGGTTTCAGCTTAATCACACTGGTAGAACTTGAGAAGAAGTTCAAAATTCAAGATTTTGGAATATTTGACTCTCATGACCTTGAAAGTAGGTTAAGGTCATTCATTTCCACAACTTTGATAGCCCTTTATCTCAGCATGCTACTGACTAAATATGAATACCCTGGACCTTTCGGCTAATTAAAAGGTGTAGTTAAAAGATTTTAGCTTAATTGACCCCTGTGACCTTGAAAGAACGTCAAGGTAATTCATTTTTATAACTGGTAAACCTTCATCCCAGCATGCCACCAGCAAAATATGAGTATTCTGGACTTTTGGGTTAGTTAACAAAAATTGTTCAAAGAATTTAGCCTATTTGACCCCTGTGACCTTGACAGAACGTCAAGGTAATTAATATTCACACCTTTGGTAGCCCTTCATCCCAGCATGCTACAGGCCAAATATGAGTACCATGGACCTTTTGGTTAGTTAGAAGAAGTCGTTCAAAGATTTTAGCCAATTTGACCCCCGATGACATTGAAAGTAGGTCAAGGTCATTAAGTTTCACAACTTTTGTAGCCCTTCATCCCAGCATGCTACCGGCCAAATATGAGTACCCTGGACCTTTTGGTTAGTTAGAAGATGTTGTTCAAAGATTTTAGCCTATTTGACCCCTGCGACCTTGAAAGTAGGTCAAGGTCATTTATTTTCACAACTTTGATAGCCCTTCATCCCAGCATGCTGCAGGCCAAATATGAGTACCCTGGACCTTTTGGTTAGTTAGAAGAAGTTGTTCAAAGATTTTAGCCTATTTGACCCATGACCTTGAAAGTAGGTCAAGGTCATTAAGTTTCACAACTTTTGATAGCCCTTCATCCCAGCATGCTACAGGCCAAATATGAGTACCCTGGACCTTTTGGTTAGTTAGAAGAAGTCGTTCAAAGATTTTAGCCTATTTGACCCCCGGTGACCTTGAAAGTAGGTCAAGGTCATTTATTTTCACAACTTTGATAGCCCTTCATTTCAGTATGCTACAGGCCAAATATGAGTACCCTGGACCTTTTGGTTAGTTAGAAGAAGTCGTTCAACGATTTTAGCCTATTTGACACCCGGTGACCTTGAAAGTGGGTCAAGGTCATTTATTTTCACAACTTTGATAGCCCTTCATCCCAGCATGCTGCAGGCCAAATATGAGTACCCTGGACCTTTTGGTTAGTTAGAAGAAGTTGTTAAA
>SAYR01003782.1:875044-913115 GCA_004382745.1 Argopecten irradians irradians
ACAAAACTTTGATAGCCCTTCATTTCAGTATGCTACAGGCCAAATATGAGTACCCTGGACCTTTTGGTTAGTATTAGAAGAAGTCGTTCAACAGATTTTAGCCTATTTGACACCCGGTGACTTGAAAGTAGGTCAAGGTCATTTATTTTCACAAACTTTGATAGCCCTTCATCCAGCATGCTGAGGCCAAATATGATACCCTGGGACATTTTGGTTAGTTAGAAGAAAGTTGTTCAAAGATTTTAGCCTTATTGACCCCTGTGACCTTGAAAGATAGGTCAAGGTCATTTAATTTCACAACTTTTGATAGCCCTTCATCCCAGCATGCTACAGGCCAAATATGAGTACCCTGGACCTTTTGGTTAGTTAGAAGAAGTTGTTAAAAGATTTTAGCCAATTTGACCCCCGGTTACCTTGACAATACGTCAAGGTCATTAAGTTTCACAACTTTTGATAGCCCTTCATCCCAGCATGCTACAGGCCAAATATGAGTACCCTGGACCTTTTGGTTAGTTAGAAGAAGTCGTTCAAAGATTTTAGCCTATTTGACCCCCGGTGACCTTGAAAGTAGGTCAAGGTCATTTATTTTCACAACTTTGATAGCCCTTCATCCCAGTATGCTACAGGCCAAATATGAGTACTTTGTTTCTTACGGTTATTGAGAAGAAGTTGTTTGAATGAAAAGTTTACGCACGGCGCACGGCGGACGACGACGGACGGTGCATGATGACTATCGGTCATCCTGACCCTTTGGGTCAGATGACCTAAAAAATGGTAGTTTCTGCTCCTGCTTAGCGTTCAGCATACAGGGAGTGGGACGACTGGTTCGCCCGTTGTCAGTATAATGTGACCGGGTGAGGTGTGTTGCTTGGTGTCTTCGGCGGCATGCTTCAGTGATATAGCACTATGAAAAGACAACAGTTCCACTATACAAGAAGACACAACACGAACATACCGCAGTCTCCCAGTACACTCACCTCGCACAACATACACGCAACACACCGCATACATGGGAGGCCGTCCTTACATGACCATAGCTGTTAATAGGACGTTAATAAATCAACAAACAAACAAAATGTTCAAGAAATGACCTTTACCTATTTCAGAAAATTACATATTCAACAAAGAAGTTCCTTTTATTGCTTATATTAATTGTTAACCACTACTTTATACTGTAACTTTGTTGTTTTGTGCCACGAGTCAGATGACCGTTAAGGCCCATGGGCCTCTTGTTTAGGTGTCAGTTTATCATCCTAGTGGGAAGAAATCGGTACTTGTCACCTCATCATCTATTTCGTCTATATGTTAGGCCATAGTGGACAACAAAGATGGACTTACCACAACTTTATAACAGAGAAATCCAGATGTTATTGTTCAAGCTGTTTCTAATCTTATCGAAGAAGAATGCACCAATATCTGTCAGCGAGGTTCTGGTACCTGCCTCCAAAACAAACAAAACAAGTACTCATTGTAATGGACACCATTACATAGTCCCCCAAACGCACCCCCAATTGCAACAAATCTGGAAAAAAAGTGTGCACTATACGTGCAAAAATACGGCAATACAAGGCTATTTTCAGAGAAATTGATTTGGCAGTAATCATGACTGTATGGCATCCCTTAAAATTTTAAGTTAAAACCCCCATCTACCAATTTTCAATCAATTGCTGACGAAAATTTGAAAACCAGAAGTTTGCCCAGCGACAATCTTTTAAAATTTTTATCATATTGATCATCATCCCTTAATACCCCTATATACTAATTTTTATTGAAATCAGAGACCAAAATATAAAAACAGGAAGTTAGCCCAGCGGCCATCTTGGAATACCAAAATTCTTTACGAAAATGTTTTTATGTTGTTCGCCATCCCTTAAAACCCCCTGTAGACCAATTTTCATTGAGATCGGAGATCGAAACCTGAAGAACAGGAAATGAGCCAGCAGCCATCTTGGAATAGCAAAATCTTTACGAAAACCTTTGCATGTTGTTCGCCATCCCTTAAAACCCCTATATACCAATTTTCATTGAGATAGAAGACCGAAACCTGAAAACAGGAAGTGGGCCAGCAGCCATCTTGGAATACTAAAATCTTTACGAAAATATTTGCCAGTTGTTTGCCATCCCTTAAAACCCCTACAAACCAATTTTCTTTGAGATCGGAGACTAAAACCTGAAAACAGGAAGTGGGCCAGCAGCCATCTTGGAATACCAAAAATCTTCACGAAAATGTTTTCATGATGTTCTCCATCACTTAAAACCCCCATAGACCAATTTTCAGTGAGATCGGAGATCGAAACCTGAAAACAGGAAGTGGGCCAGCGGCCATCTTGGAATACCAAAATCTTAACGAAAACCTTTGCATGTTGTTCGCCATCCCTTAAAACCCCTTATACCAATTTTCATTGAGATAGAAGACCGAAACCTGAAAACAGGAAGTGGGCCAGCGGCCATCTTGGAATACTAAAATCTTTACGAAAACCTTTGCATGTTGTTCGCCATCCCTTAAAACCCCTATATACCAATTTTCTTTGAGATCGGAGACTGAAACCTGAAAACAGGAAGTGGGCCAGCAGCCATCTTGGAATACCAAAAATCTTCACAAAAATGTTTTCATGATGTTCGCCATCCCTTAAAACCCCCATAGACCAATTTTCATCGAGATCGGAGACCGAAACCTGAAAACAGGAAATGGGCCCTGGCGGCTATCTTGGACTTCCGGTTGGGAAAAAAAAAACCTTTATGCACAATCCCATACCCTAATGAATATGTATGTGAAGTTTCGTGATAATCGGCCCAGTAGTTTCTGAGAAAAGCTGCGGAAACCCGCGCGGCGGAAGAAACCAGAAGAAATAAGAATAAAAATAATAATAATAATAATAATAATAAGAAACGGAGCAAAAACAATATGTCCCCCCACTTCGTTTGGGGGACATAAAAATAAACATTTCATGAACTTCAAGTGGGAGACTTTTCATGCTGATATTCAGGAAAGATGCCCACATTTGACATATTTTAACATCTATAGTGAAAGGTGCACCCATAGTCAGTAAACATTCTTTCCATAGAATGCTTTAAAAAGACATAGTTTTGCATGGCAGAAATCAGGAGATGTCTACCATACACTACATTATTGCACTCCTCCTAGCCCGCGGTGGCTGCACTCAAAGGGTAATTAATTAAAATTAAGCATTTTAAACTAAATCTAACATATTTCAAATTTTGTATATACATGTAGGTAACTTAATATATCTAGCAAATTAAATTCTGTAAATGTGCATAGCAAAAATAATGCTGTTTCTTGATGTACCCTGTCCAAGTTTTAACTGGTAGTAGTCTAACTGTTATTTGTTAAATCTCACTGTTTGTTTGATTAAAACGTCCTGTTAACAGCTATGGTCATGTAAGGACGGCCTCCTATGTATGCCGTGTGCTGCGTGTATGTTGTGCGAGGTGCGTGTTTTGGGAGACTGCGTTATGTAGTGTCTTCTTGTGTAGTGGAACTGTTGTCCTTTTTACAATCTAATTGAAATACAGATCCTTATAACCACTCCGTTCAATAGAGGATCTGAGACAAGAGGCCCATGGGCCTTAACGGTCACCTGAGTTAGAATATATAATGAAACAAATAATAAAACAATTTAAAGACATATACACTCTATATGCTGAGTCTTGAAGTTGGTCAGTGATTTATAAATTTGACCTTTTTAGACTATGAAGAGTATTTGCTTCCATCAAACCTGTTAACTTAAGAGGTATTTTTTTTTAATTTTAATCAATTTGACCCTGTTAAATTTGGTCCTGCCCCTCTGGTCCCCCAGGGGATCATCGAGGACAGATATGGATGTTAAAATGCTATATCTTAGGCTAACAATTCTAATCAAGTTTGACTAATTTCCTACCAAAATTGGGCAAATAATGTTCACAAATAT
The DNA here is from genome assembly GCA_004382745.1 of Argopecten irradians irradians. Taxonomy (NCBI): domain Eukaryota; kingdom Metazoa; phylum Mollusca; class Bivalvia; order Pectinida; family Pectinidae; genus Argopecten; species Argopecten irradians. The sequence goes on from SAYR01003782.1 coordinate 878,974, forward strand.
GTTTTTCCTATATAAACTTAAGTAAACTTGACCCCTCCCCAGGGGGTAACGCGAGACCCCAAGGTCATATAATTCACAGTTTTTATAAAACACCTAAAGACCTTTCCATCTATAATTATTTGATTCTACTATATCCAGAATTTTAGAAGATTTTTGAAGTTTTAGCCTATTTGACCCTTTTTTAGCCCCGCCCCTCTGCCCCCAGGGGGTCGGCCAGGACCAATGTGGATATGATATTAAAATGCTATCTCAGGCTAATAATTCTAACCAAGTTTGACTCGTTTCCAATGAAAATTGGGCAAAAAATGCTCATAAATGTGTTTTCCCTATATAAACTATAGTAAACTTGACTCCCTCCCCAGGGGAAAACGTGAGACCCCAGGGTCATATAATTCACAATTTTTGTAAAGGACCTTAAGACCTTTCTATCTATGAAGAGTATTTGATTCTACCACATCTGTGAGTGGAGAAGAAGATTTTTGAAATTTTACTCAATTTTACCCCTTTTGGCCCCTCCCACAGCCCCCTGGGGGGTGGGGACCATATTATTCACAATTTTGATTGGCCTTATGCCTTAGAAGGTTTGTGCAAAATTTCATTGAAATTTCTTCAGCAGTTTTGGAGAAGAAGTCGAAAATGTAAATTGTTTACGGACATACGACGGACGACGCATGACGACGGACAAAAGGCGATTAGAATAGGTCACAGACCTAAAAATCCGATTAAGGGTCATGTTCGACTTTTATACCATGTGTAATTCAGATCAATTGATGTATTTTCTGCACTTTGTTCTTTCAATTGACAACGCCATTTCGCCCCAACATACCAATACGATTAGCTGTATTGTGCTCTTTCGGCGAGATGACTACATACACGGAAATAAATAGGACAGAATTTCAATCTATTTCGCCCCCTGAAATTCACCGTCAAAATTTTGCCAGAAGCAATTTCATTAGCCATTTACAAAGTTCACCTGTACATGACCCCTAATGGGATTTTCTCAGATCCTCTTATCTACTGTAGTGTTAATAAGGATCGGTATTTGAATCAGATTGCCCTTTTATAGTGCTAACTCACTGAAGCATGCCGCCGAAGACACAAAGAAACACACTCCACTCAGTCGCATTATACTAACAACGGGTGAACCAGTCGTCCCACTCCCTTTTTGCTGAGCGCTAAGCAGGAGCAGAAACTACCACTTTTACAGACTTTGGTGTGTCTCGGTCAGGGGACAGAACCCAGAGCCTTCCTCACAGGGGCGAACGCTCAACTCAAGGCCAAAAATGAGGCGGTGCCAAGGGAGGCATTAGGAAGGATAAAGTCAGTTAGGAAGAATAGAAAAGATAAGATCCTAAATTTAGTCGCCTTTTACGATCATGCAATAGGGGCAGCAGGTACAATTCTAACGCCCTACCTGCAGGGCCAACCAGTAGTACTATTAAAGGACATAGGTGTTAAGTATTCTGACTAATCAAAAACATAATTACATATCTTCACCACAAAAAAAAATACCTGGTAATTTTTGACTTCATTTTACATAAATCAATAAGGACTTCTGCCAAAAATCTTCACATTAACCTTGATTGTGTAGTAAAATGCTTACAGGAAACCAAGTTGTGGACTGTAATTATTTCATTTCACATTTTGTTTGTGTTAATAGTGATTGTAGAGTGACTTTTGCAGATATGTTTGCAATTTTTATCTATTCATAAAACATACAAACAAGAACTTTTTTACAGTGCCAACACATCTGTTGTTACTTAATGTTCATAACTCATCAAATATTTTAGTCTGGATTTGATGGTTTACATAGACTTTATCACCTTATGGCTTTCAATATATTACTCAACGTAATAAAGAACAAATAGCTATAGTTTGTCAAAATTGTCGTGGCACATATAGCTTTTAAATATATTTTATATACCATGTTGAACTGGTTGCAGTACAAATCATAGACAAAAGTATGCACATTTTAATCATAATCACCTAAATCAATGTCTTCTAATTCTGCATCATCAGAAAAATCATCGTCATCAGGATTATCTGACTCTACCTCATCTACTGAACTGTCACCCAGGAAGAGTTTCTCAAGGGGAAGTAATGAACAATCTCCACAAGTACAAGTAGCCTGGCATATGTTGCAACAAGTACAGTCCCCGATGCTAGATTTCATTTTCTCAAGTTCATCTTCCTTTAGAACTGACTCCATCATACTAAGCCTCCGACATTCATTTTTCTGGTACAACTTTTTAACATTTGGGTCACATTGGCGAAGATGACGGGCATTGTGTACAAGTATGGCTACAGCCTTTTCAACGTCTTTTCCCGCTTGTCCAATTTCTTGCACTACATCAAGCATTGAATTTGGAGGACCATATAAATAGAGAATACATGGTTAGTATCTTACAATTCAAGGTTTATTTTGGTGCTAGACTTTTCCGTGTCGAGCACCAAAATAAAACTTGTATTGTAAGATACTAACCGTGTATTCTGTTTATCCTGCAACCATTTTGGCATTCAAAACGAAAGCAAATTGACAGTTATTTACTTGGGTTTCGCTCAAAGCGAGACACTTCCTTGATGCGGAGGTAAAGATTCATTCAGTAAACCGAATGAGAGTGTACTCCTTTTTACTGCCGTGGGAAATTAAATAAGCGCATTCACAAACAGTATCCGTAATAATATCCGATATATCATTGAAACAAAATGGAAATACTAAAACAACAATAAATACCCATTAAAGAATTACTTTACAATACATACCTTTGCTATGAGCCAAGAAAAAGACGACACCGCCATACGAGATATTCGATAGCGTAAAAATGACCACCTTTGCTATGAGCCTAGAAAAAGACGACACCGCCATACGAGATATTCGATAGCGTAAAAATGACGTCATTCCGGTGAATGTAACGTCACGTTTTAGTGGGACTGAATGACGTTTCATTCACCGGAAGGTTCAAGTTCTCGGTCAGGTTAGAAAAAAGTTCCGTCAGATATGGAACAGATTCACGTGATCGTATTGACGGATAAAGCATTTCTTATTGACGGATAAAGCACAAGTTTATCCGGCAGTAGTTATCGGTCAGTATGTGGGACAGTTGCAGGATAAAATGATACCAGATAGTTATCCCCTGCCAAACGAAGTTGGCGGGGGATATACAAATGGGTTCCGTCCGTCCGTCCGTCCGTACGAATGGTTTCCGGAGCATAACTCTAAAACCATTAGAGATATTTCCACGAAACTTCATACACACATTGGTCTTATTGTCTAGTAGTGCCTTTTGCTATTTTTAGGTTTTCATTTTTTGCATTTTTTCCGTAACTATGGAAACATTGATGAAAATATCATATTTTTGTACCAGGTTCGTTTTCGGAGCATAACTCTAAAACCAGAAGAGATATTTCCACGAAACTTCATACACACATTGGTCTTATGGTCTAGTAGTGACTTTTGCTATTTTAAGGTTTTCATTTTTTGCACTTTTTTCTGTAACCATGGAAACATTGCTGAAAATATTTTTGTACCAGGTTCGTTTCCGCAGCATAACTGGAAAACCGGTTGAGATATATGCACGGAACTCCATAGACACATTAGTCTTATGGTCTAGTAGTGCCTTTTGCTAATTTAAGGTTTTCACTTTTTGTATTTTTTTCTGTAACCATGGAAACATTGCTGAAAATGGCAGATTTTTGTGTAAGAATCGTTTCCGGAGCACAACTCTAAAACCAGCAGATATATTTCCATGAAACTTCATAGACACTTGTTCTTATGGTCTATTAGTGCCTTTTGCTATTTTTAGATTTTCACTTTTTGTGGTTTTTTTCTGTAACCATGGAAACATTGCTGAAAATATCATATTTTTGTAGCAGGATCATTTCCGTAGCAGAACTCTAAAACCAGCAGAGATATTTCCACGAAACTCCATATACACATTCTTTTTATGGTCTAGTAGTACCATTTGCTATTTTAAGGTTTTCATTTTTGCACCTTTTCCGTTACCATGGAAACATTGCTGAAAATATCATGGTAAATGGTAAATGTTACTTTGCAAAACTCCATCCATCTTTGTGTATATAGTCTAATATAAATGTCAAGGTTGTATACCTGATTCAACAATAGGAGCCCCGCTCTACTTGAATTATACTCCATCTTTCTTTAGCTCAACTTCCTTTTTCCTGTTTTTTTTCATACACATAAGTCTCCACAATCAAACTTACTTCAGCTTTGATATCTCCATTGGCGGGGGATCAGAATGACTATGTCCTCGTTGAAGTATCATTTTCACTTAATTCTAATTAAACACAGACTGAATATATTATAACCAATCTGGTTTCTGAACTATTTCATTTCTTTTGCAATTGATTTTTGACTCGCGGGGGATCTGAATGTTTATGTTCTTGTTTTTTTTGTTTTTTTTAATCTACTCCCATAACCAAAGCATTCGTCGAAACAATCACCCGTAACTCACTTTTACTATCACTTAAGGAGGACAATACATGTTCTTTCACCATTTCTCGGCCCCGCAGATAGGGCGTTAGAATTGTACCTGCTGCCCCTATTGCATGATCGTAAAAGGCGACTAAATTTAGGATCTTATCTTTTCTATTCTTCCTAACTGACTTTATCCTTCCTAATGCCTCCCTTGGCACCGCCTCACTTTTGGCCTTCAGTTGAGCGTTCGCCCCTGTGAGGAAGGCTCTGGGTTCTGTCCCCTGGCCGAGACACACCAAAGTCTATAAAAGTGGTAGTTTCTGCTCCTGCTTAGCGCTCAGCAAAAAGGGAGTGGGACGACTGGTTCGCCCGTTGTCAGTATAATGTGACCGGGTGGGGTGTGTTGCTTGGTGTCTTCGGCGGCATGGTCCAGTGATATAGCACTATAAAAAGGGCAAAAGTTCCACTATACAAGAAGACACAACATGAATATACCGCAGTCTCCCGAAACACGCACCTCGCACAACATACACGCAACACACCGCATACATGGGAGGCCGTCCTTACATGACCATAGCTGTTAATAGGACGTTAATTAATCAAACAAACAAACAAACAAACTGTCTCGGAATGGAACATTGATATTGAACACTTGAGATGATCAGGTAATTCACCTGTTATGCAGTCATAAATTCTGGCAACTTCTTCTATTGATTTACAATAGATACGAATTCTGGGGTTCCCTTGTATGTATCATATGGAATTTTCTTAATAACAAACTTAATGTTCCTTTTGTCCGATGATACATAAACGTAGGTATAATTATGTCGAAACATCACAGCCTCCGAGCGCTGTTGGACGTTCAAGGTATATGTAGCACTTAAAGCTAGAAGTGTAGCACTTGGGAATAAAGACCGCAGCTCTCTAAGTTCCCCAAACCATTTCCGGAAGGCTTTCTGTCGCTGTTTTTTCTCATATTGTGTCCCCTGATATAAATATAAAGGATAACAAGGAGAATCTTCAAATGGATATTTTTAACTTAACTACAGAATATTGGTTCTTCATATTTTACTGTGTAATTTTAATTCTACCACAATAGGCGGTGATATTCAACTCTTGGGACATTGAATAAACACTGCAGCTGTTGATTGTTTGTATTAATTAACGTCCTAAACAGCTATGGTCGTGTACGGACGGCCTCCCATGTATGCGATGTGTTGAATGTATGTTGAGGTACGTGTTTTGAAAGACAGCGGTATATTCATGTTGCCATTCTTGTATAGTGGAACTGTTGCCGTTTTTAGCTCACCTTGTCCGAAGGACCAAGGTGAGCTTATGCCATACCGTGGCGTCCGTCGTCAGTCCATCCGTCCGTCAACAATGGACTTCTTCTCCATAACCACTTGTCGGATTTCAACAAAATTTGACTGGTAGCATCCTTATGGACTACTGACTGAAAGTTGTACAAATGATGGGGCTGACCCCCCCCCCCCCCCCCAGGGGCCTGAGGGGCGGGGCCAAAAGGGGTCAATTTGGCTATTTCCATTTAAACGACTTCTTCTCTGAAACTAAGCATGGGATTTAAAATTGTACAAATGATTGGGCTGACCCAGTGGGGGCCTGAGGGGCGGGGTCAAAAGGGGTCAATTTGGCTATTTCCATATAAACGACTTCTTCGCTGAAACCAATCATGAGATAGCACTCATAATGCAATGGTAGTATCGTTATAGGGTGGGGATTGAAAATTGTACAAATGATAGGGATGACCCCCGGGGGCCTGAGGGGCGGGGTCAAGGAGTCAATTTGGCTATTTCCATTTAAACGACTTCTTCTCTGAAACCAAGCATAGGATAGCACCCGTAATGCAATGGTAGCATCCTTATAGGGTTGGGATTCAAAATTGTACAAATGGGAGGCCGTCCTTACATGACCATAGCTGTTAATAGGACGTAAATAAATCAAACAAACAAACAAACAAACAAATGATGGAGCTGACCCCCCGGGGTCTGAGGGGCGGGGTCAAAAGGGGTCAATTTGGCTATTTCCATATAAACGACTTCTTCTCTGAAAAGTAAGCATGAGATAGCACTCATAATGCAATGGTAGTATCGTTATAGGGTAGGGATTGAAAATTGTACAAATGATAGGGATGACCCCCGGGGGCCTGAGGGGCGGGGTCAAGGAGTCAATTTGGCTATTTCCATTTAAACGACTTCTTCTCTGAAACCAAGCATGGGATAGCACCCGTAGTGCAATGGTAGCATCCTTATAGGGTTGGGATTCAAAATTGTACAAATGATGAGGCTGACCCCCGGGGCCTGAGGGGCGGGGTCAAAAGGGGTCAATTTGGCTATTTCCATATAAACGACTTATTCGCTGAAACCAATCATGAGATAGCACTCATAATGCAATGGTAGTATCGTTATCGGGTGGGGATTAAAAATTGTACAAATGATAGGGCTGACCCCCCGGGGCCTGAGGGGCGGGGTCAAAAGGGGTCAATTTGGCTATTTCCATTTAAACGACTTCTTCTCTGAAACCAAGCATGGGATAGCACCCATAATGCAATGGTAGCATCCTTCTAGGGTGAGTATTCCAAATTGTGCAAATGATGGGGCTGACCCCCCGGGGCCTGAAGGGTGTGGTCAAAAGTGGTCAATTTCAATATAAATGACTTCTTCTCTGCAACTTAACATGGGATTACGCTCATAATGCAATGGTAGCATCCATATAGGGTTTGGATTCGAAATTTTGCAAATGATGGGGCTGACCCCCGGGGGCCTAAAGGGTAGCGTCAAAAGGGGTAAATTTAGCTGTTACCATATAAACGACTTCTTCTCTGCAACTAAGGATGGAAGAGCACTCATAATGCAATGGTAGCATCCTTATAAGGTTGGAATTTGAAATTGTACAAATGATTGGGCTGACGCCCTGGGGGCCTGAGGGGCGGGGTCAATAGGGGTAAATTTGGCTATTTCCATATAAACGACCTTTTCTCTGAAATCAAGCATGGGATAGCACCCGTAATGCAATGGTAAATTGTACAAATGTTGGGGCTGACCCCCCGGGGCCTGAGGGGCAGGGTCAAAAGGGGTCAATTTGGCTATTTCCATATAAACGACTTCTTCTCTGAAACCAAGCATGGGATAGCACTCATAATGCAATGGTAGTATCGCTATCGGATGGGGATTAAAATTTGTACTAATGATAGGACTGACCCCGGGGGGCCTGAGGGGCGGGGTCAAAAGGGTGATGTCAATTTGGCTATTTCCATTTAAACGACTTCTTCTCTGAAACCAAGCATGGGATAGCACCCATAATGCAATTGTAGCATCCTTATAGGGTGGGAATTCCAAATTGTGCAAATGATGGGGCTGACCCCCCGGGGCCTGAGGGGTGTGGTCAAAAGTGGTCAATTTCCATATAAATGACTTCTTCGCTGCAACTTCACATGGGATTACGCTCATAATGCAATGGTTACATCCATATAGGGTTTGGATTCAAAATTTTGCAAATGATGGGGTTGACCCCCCCGGGGGCCTGAAGGGTTGGGTCAAAAGGGGTCAATTTAGCTATTTCCATATAAACGACTTCTTCTCTGCAACTAAGCATGGAAGAGCACTCATAATGCAATGGTAGCGTCCTTATAGGGTTGGAATTTGAAATTGTACAAATGGTAGGGCTGACCCCCGGGGCCTTAGATGGCAATAGATGCGGGGTCAAAAAGTCAAATTAGGTTACTATTTTCATATTAATTACTTTGTCTCTGAACCTATGTATTGGATAGCATATTTGTATGGTATCAATAGCATCATTGTATGGTTGTGATTCAAAATTAAACTTTGGGAGTTAATTTTGCTATTTATTTAAAATTCTAATTGTCAGAGAGTCAATTTTGCTAATTTTTCTTAAATTCTAATTGTCAGAGTCTTTGTGATAATTACTATAAAAAAAAACAGGTGAGCGATACAGGCACCCTGGGCCTCTTGTTTCTGTAACCATAGAAACAATGCTGAAAATATCATATTTTTGTAGCAGGTTCATTTCCGGAGCATAACTCTAAAACCAGCAGAGATATTTCCACTTCATAGACACATTAATTTTTTGGTCTAGTAGTACCTTTTGCTATTTTTAGGTTTTCATTTTTTGCACTTTTTCCTGTTTTTTTTTTTATACACATAAGTCTCCACAATCAAACTTACTTCAGCTTTGATATCTCCATTGGCGGCGGGGGATCTGAATGACTATGTCCTTGTTGGGTTTGAAAAGCAGGTTGTATTGGTTGAAAATGACAAAAATTAATTAATCTTGCCATGTGGAAATCAAATGAAAGTCGTCAATTACTATAGTTGACAAATTCATTTACCCGAATGATTATCTCTGTTTATCCAGCGTCACCTCAGGACTTACAAAGACAAAGTCTATTTTGCCGTCCAAAATGTCTCTATCCAATTCTCTTTCCTCTTTCTCCTGTGATAATATAAAAATATGAGTCTTCAGAACAAACAAAAATCTCAACGGTTTCATGTCGTTTCGATCACACATGAATTTTCAGACTTTTTTATGGAAACCAGCATGGTATTGTGTTCTGTCTGAAGATTACTTTATTGAAATAAATTTGAGAGGCAATCGTACACATACGATGGCGAAAATAGGCTATGTACGGACAACTTAAGTGTGCGACGGCCATTTTTTTTTGTATAAAGCCTTTATTGACACTGTAAATGTGATGCTTTGAAGTATGCTAAATATATTACTTTGGCATTGGTATTATATCGCCTACCTTTCTGTGCTGCCGTGACACCTGCTATGGCATTTGCCCTCTCTATATGGTCTTCCATCGTGGAACAGCACACCAGTACGATGCCTGTGGTTCCAATTTCTTTTTAAATGAGTGGCAGTACCTGGAATGGTAGAAACTTCCCGAATCCTGTTGGGAGAACGGCCATGTGGTCTCTCTTGTCTATCAGGCTATTGATTATCTCTATCCGTTCTTTTTTTAGTTGTAGGTTTAGTCGTGACGATACGTTCGCTATGTACGCAGCCATATTTGTTTACAAATATATAGAAAAGAAATGATTCTTGGAGGCGTTTTCTGATTGTTCGAAGTATGACGTCATTGCCCATTTTTCATTGGCCTTCAAATCTAGGCCAGGGGTCATGCTGAGATGACCCCGAACGGGGTATCGTTAGATCTTGTATTGAAGCGTAACGTAGAGTATTGTAGTGGGAGCGGAATTACAAGCCTAATTTTAATTAGATTGGGTAAGGAACAATACCAACTGTTATACACTATATACCAATCTGATTAAAATACAGATCCTTATTATCACTACGTTTGATATGAGGATCTGAGAACATCCCATTAGGGGTCATGTCAGGATGACCTTTAGAAATGGTCAATCAAATTGGTACTGCCAGAATCTTGACTGGGGACGAACTAGTTTGAAAAAAAAAACTGTTCAAATAATTTTCGTGTACATAGTCATCTCGCCAAAAGTGCACAACAATTCTAAACGTATATGCTTACTGGGACGAAATGGCGTTAACAATTAACGTAGAAAATGTATTTGATCTGGAATACACGTGGTAAAAGGTCATCCGAACGTGACCCCATATCGGGTATAGTCAGATCCTAAACTGAACGGAGTGGTTATAAGGATCTTTATTTCAATTAGATTGACTATATACAGGATATATTTTACAAAATATATATGATTGTTTTCGGGTTTTTCCTCGAGTATAACTTTTGGTTGTTTGTTTGTTTGATTATTTTAACGTCCTATTAACAGCCAGGGTACACTTGTTGCATAAATTACACATATGGTACAATATTATACAGAAGTTCCTATAAAAGCTAATTACATATAATACCTATGATAAACCCCTTGAGTCTCTGAAAATACGATAACTGGAATTTTCGTGGTCTTTCATCCGTCTGTCTACCGGCTGCTACCTTGAGGTTCCGTTGATCTACCTGGATGCAGCACAATTTCAGATCAAAGTCAAAAGTCCATGACACGTCGCATCAGTAAGAAATGTATGCATAAGTGTTCCCATAGAACAAAGGCCAACACTCTGCTCACACAGAACCTACAGACGTCGCCCACACAGGACCGCAAATACAAGCCTCGATGTAACCCGTTATGAAAACTGTACAACCATATACTCTTGGCTGAAGTGGTAGTAGTGTCATAATAGATCCACTATCGTCAGGGTTTTAAGCTAAAATATACGTATGTCAGTTTTACGATTTACACCACTATATTAGATAATTAAATTAATAAAAGATGATATTTAGCAATATGTGCTTCTACCACAATGTGTCGATTTATTCAACTCTCAGGCCATTGGTTATATGTACACACCGTTGATTATATATATTGATATTCCACTAGTGGAATATAACCTTCCGGCGTTTTGATTGGTGGAGAAATTGACCTTTGACCGGTACTACTTTTTCTACCCCACGTGATCAATGTTTACGTCGTCTGCTTTCAACGTCAACATCATGGCTGCGATGGACGAAGATTTGGTCAATATTGGCGACAGAGTGAAGCTATGTGACGGGGAAGGGGAGTAATCAAGTCTATTTCAAAGGCAGACACTAATTATGGTTTCGACCGATTTGAAATTCAGTTTGATTCAGGCAAAATAGCAACTGAAGCCCGGTATCGGTTCGACGTCATACCGTCCATGCCCAGGTCGCGACGTTACAATATCACAAACTAACGTTAGATCTGTCACGATATCGAAACCATTCAAGAGTACATTAACACCCCCAGTTGATAAGCCCCATGATCCATATTTGTCAGACAAAGATTCATTAGAAGATTTTGATGTTGACAGATTCATTGCTTCAGAGGTCAACAAAAACACTAAGAAAAAAACTGATTTAGATATGAAAAAAGTACGAGATTTTTTTCAGTGTGTTCTCAAGGAAAACAGGCCATTAGAATCGATCCGCCAGTTCAGACTGAACAAGTTACGTTGTATCTTTTTTTATGAATGTTAGAAACAATCATGGAAAGGAATATGAACCTGCTACCATTAGAAACATGCATGTAGCATTGATCGGTATTTGAAATCGAAAGATTACGGCAAACAACTAACAACAAGTGTAGAGTTTTCTAAGGTAATGGAGGTTATCAAATCTAAGCAAAAAAAGCTTAAACGAGAGGGAAAGGAAATTTAGAAAAGAGGGCTGATGCTGTTTCAGACAAAGACATAGATAAATTGTATGACGTAGGTCAACTTGGTTCACACAACCCTGACAGTTTGTTAGAACAGTTTTGGTTTCTAAATACTGTGCATTTTGGCATGCGAGGTGTTACTGAACACAGGGATATGTGTTGGGGGATATTAAGCTATGTAAAGATCAGAGAATAATGAGTACATTGAATTTCGTGAACGGCAAACTAAAACAAGGCCTGGATCAAATCCATAAGAATGTAAGGGCCGTCCCCCCGCGCGCCTGGGCTACCCCTAAAACCCCATCACGCTGCCCTGTCGCCACTTATAAGGTCTACCAATCTCGCCGTCCGCCAAACATACTGCCATGATGATGCCATCCCTATTATATCGCCACTAATACAAAACATGGACAAATCTAGCAGGTGGTTTAAGTGCCAGCCTGTCGGCGTAAATTAACTGGGAAGATTCATGACTACAATGCAGAAAATGCAGGTAATATTTTATGAATTCATCCTAAACTTCCATTATAATAAACAGCTGCTGTCAACAAAGTAACAAAAACTAAGCCCCGCCCCTTTCAGATTGTACACAGGCTATACAATGTATTACAGTGTGTACTGAAACAGTACACGATGTCATGTTGCATTTCAAAATTCACACACAGGTCAAGGTCGATTGTCCTGGTTATTTGCACTTTAATACTAAATGATTACTGAATTATGACCCGTGATACAGGATTTTCAATATTTGCAATAAAAATGTTTTAGGCTTGGACGAACGCAAAACAGGGGGAAATGGAAAGCGCCTCACGAAACCATAGCGCAAGAAAGTATCTTGACAGAAGTTGAATGATAACGGGTTGCCTCCCAATCAGATTATGCAGGTATTAATAAATATTCTTGTACGTTAAATAATAACAAAATGTATGTTTTTAATGCAGACTTACCTTTATTTAAGAAAATACATCCCATCACACAATATTTCGGTACAGTAGGGCTACTGTAACTTTTTTACGAATCACTTGCATATTTTTTGCATTTTTTTATCCTTTCAGATTTCCGACACAAGAACATCCAGAGTATTAACAACTATTCGACAATAAACTCAAACCAACCATAGGACGATCTCAAGAACTTGTCGAACGCGCACTCAGAGCAGATCGGTCAGCCAAGAAAACAATCCATCATCCGGCCCCCGGCCATCATCACTAGTGTCATCAAACGGTGATGTTCAACTTCAAAACGTATCAAACAGACCACCATTACCAAACACGCTCCCGTCATTGTTTTCGGGACCCATTAATGGTGGATCTTTCACAATAAACATCAACAACAAGTCCGTGTGTACTTGTAGGAAACGCCAAAGGCCAAGGGTGCTTTACTCCGACAGTGACACGGACTAGAGTGGGTTGAACAATCCGCGCGGGAAAATTTGGTCACATGCCAAGGCCACACAACTGTTAAATTTGCGCGCATATAGTCCCCGGTCAATATGATTTAAAGAGAATGAAATGACTGGATTTCTGATATCAAATACATTTAATTATCATTATTTCATAGAAATTTTTGTGTATTATCAATTATTAAAATAATAAAAAATAATTACGAAATTGAATGTTTTGCATATTAATTAGTTTCTGTATCATACAGGTTATATCACTACGCCTAATTTGCATACGGAACTCTAGTAAAAAAACGTGGGCCTATTGTCACGAAAAACATTGTGGTAGAAACAGGTCACACCACTCGCAACTATTGGATATTGAATTAATTTCCCTCTCGTGAATTATTTTTTAAAAGTTACAAAAGACACTCGCTAAAGCTCGTGTCTTTTGTAACTTTTAAAAAATAATTCACTCGAGTGAAATAAATTCAATATCCAATAGCTGCTCGTTGTGTAACCTCTATTTATCTAACACCAACTTAAAAATGACGGTGCATTCCCCCTTAATGGTTGGCGCACTCCAACAGGTGTGGTTCACTCAACCGTGACGACTGCACGGTTGTATAACGTGGCATTGTCAACGTCTAATAACAGTAAACAATTGTTTGTTTGATTAATTAACGTCCTGTTAACAGCTATGTTCATGTAGGACGGTCTCACATGTATGCAGTGTGTTGTGCGAGGTGCGTGTTTTGGGAGACTGGTATATTCATGTTGTGTCTTCATGTATAGTGGATTGTTTGCCCTTTTAATAGTGCTATATCAATGAAGTATGCCGCCATGACCCCAAGCAACACACCCCACCCGGTCACACTATACTGACTGAACCAGTCGCCCGACTGCCTGTTTGCTGAGCGCTAAGCAGGAGAGTAACTACCACTTTTATAGACTTCGGCCAGGACACAGAACCTAGTCACAGGTGCGAACGCTCAACTCAAGGCCAAAAGTGAGGCGGTGCCAAGGGACGCATAAGAAAGATAAAGTTAGTTAGGAAGAAGAGAAAAGATAATATCCTAACTTAAAGATGTTCCACCGCTGACAAATGGTATTTTTTCACTATCAAAAACAGGAGCAGACGATTTTGTATTTTTCTTCAGTTAAAAAGTTACTTTCTTTACACCATTACCATGCCCTGCAGGTAGGGCATTAGAATTGTACCTGCTGCCCCTATTGCATGATCGTAAAAGGCGACTAAATTTAGGATCTTATCTTTTCTCTTCTTCCTAACTGACTTTATCTTTCTTATGCGTCCCTTGGCACCGCCTCACTTTTGGCCTTGGTTTAGCGTTCGCACCTGTGACTAGGTTCTGTGTCCTGGCCGAAGTCTATAAAAGTGGTAGTTACTCTCCTGCTTAGCGCTCAGCAAACAGGCAGTCGGGCGACTGGTTCAGTCAGTATAGTGTGACCGGGTGGGGTGTGTTGCTTGGTGTCTTCGGCGGCATGCTTCAGTGATATAGCACTATAAAAAGGGCAGCAGTTCCCACTATACAAGAAGACACAACATGAATATACCGCAGTCTCCCAAAAAACGCATCCCGCACAACATACACGCAACGCACCGCATACATGGGAGGCCGTCCTTACATGACCATAGCTGTTAATAGGACGTTAATTAATCAAACAAACACCATTACCACCATTGAAAATTTTGAGCTTCTAATTTTACTTCAAGTTAAAATATGAAAAATAATTAATTGCATCCCAAAAAAAATCCGTGGCACTATATCTTATATAGAATGAAGTAATGATTGCGCATGCACCAAAGCAAAATTAATTATTTTATGTTATTTTTTGTGTTAATCAGGCATATATATACACGATTAAACACCAATTATTGTTAAAATGATGAATAGCATTTATGGTCTGTCGGCGGTGGAGCATCTTTAAGTCGTCTTTTACGATCATGCTATAGGGGCAGCAGGTACAATTCTAACGTCCTGCTTAGCGATCAGCATACAAGGAGTAGGACGACTGGTTCGCCCGTTGTCAGTATAATGTGACCGGGTGGGGTGTGTTGCTTGGTGTCTTCGGCAGCATGCTTCAGTGATATAGCACTATAAAAAGGGCAATAGTTCCACTATACAAGAAGACACAACACGAATATACCGCAGTCTCCCAAAACACGCACCTCGCACAACATACACGCAACACTACGCATACATGGGAGGTCGTCCTTACATGACCATAGCTGTTAATAGGACGTTAATAAATCAAACAAACAAACAAATCTAACGTCCTACCTGCAGGGCATAGGTATTGATTTACTCCGTAACCTAAAACGGACAACCTTACCTGGAACTTTCCCTCCACTTTGGTTAAAAGGGCAGCTAAATCCTTCTTTGTGGTTACATAAAATTCTTCATTGCGTTAATATCGTATTTTGTTAAAGCAATGATAAACTTAACTGAATTAGGCCGAGTTGTCAACTTTTGTTATCGTATTTTGTTAAAGCAATGATAAACTTAACTGAATTAGGCCGAGTTGTCAACTTTTGTTCCATTTGTCTATAACTAATTTTGAATTTTGATACAATTATTTCTGGTTCTTGTGAGGATTTGTAAAAGCATTTCGTTTTCACATAATTGTCACCAAAACATCGTAACGAAATAGTATGGAGAGAAGGAAAACTCATTTTAAATGATTTGCTCGATTAATTAACGTCCTATTAACAACTAGGGCGGTCTCCCATCGTTCGGTGTGTTGCGTGTGTGTATTGTGTCTTCTTGTATAGTAAACCTTTATCCTTTTTATAATGCTATATCACTGAAGCATGCACCCGACACCGAGCAACACACCCCACCAGGTCACATTAACGGTCGAACCAGTTGTCGCACTACCGGTATGCTGAGCGCTATAACAAGACGCCAAACAACTTTAGTGTAGACAATACCCTCACAAACACATCGACAGAAATAATTAATTGAATGATGCAATTCATTTATTTATGTAGCAAATGCAGTGAGACTGTTAGACTTCAATTCACCGAACAACGTCAGACTTGTTGATGTATATGGTGCAGCTATATGTGGAGAGTGCTGGACACAAGCTAACGCTGATGTTACATGTAGAGGATTAGGATATATGTAAGTACACTAAAACAACACATTTTCAGAGCTAACAAAACCATAATATGTATGTGCAAAGGTTCGTAATTTCCAATCAAATGACTGGGAGGTCATATTCCAATAGTGGAGTATCATGATATTGATCCAACATCTTTATACAATGATCCGGACGTTCAATAGCGGAACTGGGGATAGGTCCTATTTGCTACTAGTCATATCCTAATTTGGATATGTCTGTCTATAGGATATGCGAACCCCAAAGTACGAATTTTCTTTTGATTGATAAAAATGGTCCAGAAATAGTTATTCCCTACTGGCATACAAAGACAACTTCTAGTAAAGGAAATAACAATATAATATTCATAATACTAAATAATCTCTTTGAAATCTTTGTATTTTTGTCATAATCCAAGTTAGCGATATGGATCAAATGGAATTCCTATTTTATGCATGATGCATATAAGTTAAGCTTATCATATGTTAATGGACTATTACAAACCTTTCATACATGTTTTCTAATCATTGTAAAAATCATGATCAGTTTCACTGGATCATTTTTCGGTACATCAAGAAATGGAAACGTCTGATGGATTGTCTCTGGGTTTTACAATGCTTTGAATTCAAATCCAACAATTTTTTAATGTTTTTCTTCGCACATTAGTTGTCTTAGTTGACAATTTGTGTTGTCAACCATAGGTTCGACCATCCCCTCCAACGACTCCGCCGACGTTTGGTAAGAGTTTTCCTCAGAATAAAACACATTTTCCCTACAGCCATCTTGGCGGACTTTTTCCGTTTTTGGATCATTTTATTAAGTTAAATTAATTCAACTTGTATCCCCATCTGAACAAGTGGTCATCTGATCCCCTCGTAGCGAAATAACCAACCGTTAGTCGCCTTTAAGGATAATAACATATGGACAGCAGGTACAATTCTACCGCCATTTCGTTTAATTGAAAAGAGTAGAGTTCTCCTCACAACCATTATATGAGCGCTAAGCAGGAGCAGAAACTACTACTTTTTAGCTCGCCTATTCGAAGAATAGAGGGAGCTAATGTTGTCACCCCGGCGTCGGCGTCACGTTAAAGTTTTTGAGCAAGTTTCTATTTTGTCTATTGTTTAAGCTTAAGTCATCATAAATGTTTATGATTTATTTTCCTAATGTTTATGGATGCTGAACGTGATAATACAACCAATTTGGGGGCATTTAAGGGGTTTTTGAGTCTGTTAATTTGTCAAATTTCCACGTTTAAGTTTTTGAGCAAGTTTCTATTTTGTCAATTGTTTACGCATAAGTCATCATAAATGTTTATGATTTCATTTTCCTAATGTGTATGGATGCTGAATGTGATAATACAACCAATTTGGGGCCCTTTAGGGGTTTTTTGAGTCTGTTAATTTGTCATATTTCCATGTTTAAATAGTAAATACTTGAACATCAACTTCTTCTGAGTAGGCGAGCTTTGCTGTTCTCCAACAGCTCTTGTATATACTTTGGTGTCTCGGCCAGGGGACAGATCCTAGAACCTTCCTCACAGGGGCGAGTGGGACGACTTGTTGGCCCGTTGCTTGGTGTCTTCGGCGGCATGCTTCCGTGATATAACACTATACATAGGGCAAGAGATCCACAATACAAGAAGACAAAACACGAAAATACCGCAGTCTCCCAAAACACGCACCTCGCACTTCACACATGCTACACACTGCATACATGGGAGGTCGTCCATACATGACCCTGGCTGTTAATAGGACGTTAAAATAATCAATCAAACTTCAGTCTAACATCATTACATAATTCATAGTTCATGGTAACAAACTTTCTAGCTTTCTATGTATTTCTGTGTGAAAGTGAAACAGAATTTTGATTTTGTTGGTTATCATCATATATATCATGCCATCAAACAAAATATTTCCCTCTTCATTTCCATCATATTCCTGTTTACTATTTGGTCTAGGTTTTTTGACATAATATTACGGTTGGGGTCGGGATGCCGACAACGAAATCTTTTATTACCTTGAGCTCCGGTCCTTCGGTTTGAAACAGACGTCCAGTACATGAACCGTTTGCTTAATTGAAAAGGTACCTGTAGAGCATCCGGCTAGTGTTCATGCAGGTGTGAAACGGCATTTTTTGGCTCCTACCAATAATAACAAGCATGCCTGTTACAGAGATGTCGACTAGGAAAAGGCACTGAATATTAGATTGCCTGTACAGTTTAATCACGCGTCTTCCCTTCTCGCACAAAGAAAAAGGAGTTTATCCCGTCATTCATGTACATAAGACCAAAAGTAAAAATTGATTACTTCAACAATCGGAACAATTTTCACACGCTCTAATAGCAAGCTTAAGTTAAACATACATTACGTATTTAGTGTAAATGCATAACAATTGATCATTAAAATAAATCTGAAACATTCCTAAGGTATAACAGTTGATCATTAAAATAAATCTGAAACATTCCTAAGGTATTAAAATGTATTTATTGTCTGGCGTTTTAATATATATTAAAGATGCTCCACCGCTGACAAATGATATTTTTTTCACTATCAAAAACAGCAGCAGACGATTTAGTATTTTTCTTCGGTTACAAAAGTTACTTACTTTACATCATTACCACCGTAGAACAGTTTGAGCTTCTAATTTTACTTCAAGTTAAAAATTAAAAAAATAATTAATTGCATCCCGAAAATATTCCGTGGCACTATATCCTATATGGAATGAATTACTGATTGCGCATGACCCAAAGTCAAAATAAATCATTTTATATTATTTTTTGTGTTAATTAGATTTATGTATACAAGATTAAACACTAATTATTGTTCAAATGGTGAATATCATGTATGCTCTATCGACGATGGAGCATCTTTAACCAATTTGTAAAAAAAATTTCATTTAAGTAATATTAATGAAAACATATATTTCACCAAATTTTCTAGATCGAAATTGGAAGTTAATGATATGCAAACGTCCCACAAACAATTAGTAATGTGCAAAACATGACTTGCCTCCTTTGTTTCTTGCATATTATTTTAAAAAAAGAAAAAAAGGTATATATTATATATATATAACATCCATATATTTATATTTGAATATTATACATGGTTTCTCTTTGAATATTGTCATTTATATTTTCCACAGTCACCAAACACACACACGCACTTCATAAATACTATAAAAAGGGCAACAGTTTCACTATACAAGAAGATAAAACACGAACATACCAGTGTCCCAAAACACCTCGTACTTCACAAACGCTACCCACTGCATACATGGGAGACCGTCCTTACATGACCCTGGCTTTTAATAGTACGTTAAAATAATCAAACAAACAAAAAACACCATATACATGGGAGGCCGTCCTTACATGACCCTGGCAGTTAATAGGATGTTAATCAATCAAACAAAAACAACCTGTCTGTAGTTTATACTTTGTACTGATGTTGTTCCGTGCGCTGAAAGACTTTTGAAGTTGTGAAGTAATGTTCAATAAAAAGGCAACTTTTTGTGAACGTTGTATTAAGAAAAATAAGTTTAGGTGATTTACTATTTAATGATGCATAACCCGTTATGATTATATGTAACGAAAATCTGAAAATTAAGATATACAAAAATAGATAATTTCATTTATTTAGATGTAGGGTGTAACGCTTATATCTACTAATTTTAGTATTTCACTGTATCATAACTTGATAATATTGTACAATTACTATGTTATAGTGGAGGCAAAGGTTACTTGATACAACGATCTAGTGTTCCACACATCATCTATTTTTGGACCGGACGACATCAGTGCGATGGAACAGAGTCAGGCCTTCTCAATTGCCGTTGGATTTATACCCAATGTCCACAGTGTGGTCATGTCGCAGCTGTTAAATGTGTCCAAATCTCATTAGGTAACTTGAATCAAAATCATATAATCAGAAATTTAGCAGTGTGTATTATAATCGATCGGAAAAGTGCAACTAAACTCTTAGTTAGTGCTGTAAATAAGCATTGTCTTCGTGAAATCAATCTTTTCCTGACGTTACTGATAATTAACATCATATACTTTTATTTAAAACTAAACCTTTGTTTATATACTGAAATATTTCAGTTAACGGGGGATGGAGTAGATGGAGTAATTTCGGGTCTTGTTCTGTGACGTGTGGACAAGGATACCGGATCAGAACACGGACGTGTGACAACCCAACACCTCAGCATGGGGGTCGGGACTGTGATGGTGATGAGGAAAATGTTACAACTTGTAGTAATACGTGGTGTACGGGTAAGATTACTTTATACAAAAGGCCCCAGGGCCTTAACGGTCAGCTGACTACCTTGGCAATAATCATATAGGAAATTAATTAGATAAAGTGTCATGGTAGCCATCTTTGATTTGGGATTAACCAGAGATGTAACAACCCTTTTTCACGACCATATCAGTATCATTTCATGCAAGTTTCAGCCAAATCGCACAGGTAGAACTTGAGAGGAAGTCAAAATGTATATATTCAAAATGGCGGCCATCTTGGATGTCGGATAGACCCGAATAATATCAACACTTTGTCGTGACCATATAAGAATACTTTCAAGCAAGTGTCAGCCAAATCGCACCACTAGAACTTGAGAAGAAATTCAAAATGTGTTTTCAAGATGGCGGCTGTAGCGGGCATCTTGGATTTCGGATCGACCCGAAAAATAAAAACACTTTGTCGGGACCATGTCAGGATCATTACATGTAAGTTTCAGCCAAATCGCACTGGTAGAACTTGTTGGAGCAATTCTTCCGTATCCCACACTCTTGGTAATATTTTTGTCACTACTTTCATTAGATGTCTTATCACTCAAAACATAGGTATACACTGTAATGTCCACGTGTTCTGTTGCCATAATTACCTGACACTAGACTCATTTTTACACCAGGTATAATGATTGCCGTTGTAGCTGTTTTTGTCGCCCTGTTATTGGCAGTGGCTGTCATCTTCCTAATCAAAAGGTAACTATCATTGTATATCAACCAATGGTGTATATTTCGCATTCCCTGGTCAAAACATAACATACCCCAATTTTGAACCAGGAAGAGTGATAAGGACCCTATAGAAATTCTAGCTACCCGTTCGTCTGTCCATCGTTACGGTTTTTTAGCCCACCATCATCAGATGGTGGGCTATTCAAATTGCTTTTTGTCCGTGATCCGTCGTCCGTCCTTCTGTCCGTTAACATTTGTTACCGCTATTTCTCGGAAAGGGCTAAAGGAATCTTTCTCAAATTTCATAGGTAGGTTCCCCTAGGGCCCTAGTTGTGCATATTGCAATTTAGGACCGATCGGTTTACAAGATGGCCGCCAGGCCGCCATCTTGGATTTTGATAGTTAAAGTAGGGATCTCTCTCAAATTTCCCATGTAGGTTGCCCTAGGGCCCTAGTTGTGCATATTGCATTTTGGGACGGAACCGTCAACAAGAAGGCCGCCAAGCCGCCATCTTGGATTTTTTATAGTTGAAGTTTGTTGCCGCTATTTCTCAGAAAATACTGAAGAGATATGTTTCAAATTTCATGTGCAGGTTCCCTTTGGTCCCTAGTTTTGCATGTTACATTTTGGGACCGATCGGTAACAAGGTGGCCGATAGGCCACCATTTTGAATTTTGATAGTTGAAGTTTGTTAACGCTATTTCTCAGAAAGTACTTCAGTGATCTGTCTCAAATTTTATATGTAGGTTCTCCTAGGACCTGCATATTGCATTTTGGGACCGATCGGTCAACAAGATGGCCAACAGGTTTTTGACAATTGAAGTTTGTTAGTGTTATATATCTCAGAAATTACTGAAAAGATCTTTCTCAAATTTCATATGTAGCAATATGTTGTAAAAGTTTGAGAAAAGATCCCTCTTTCTATTGTCAGACGTAGATCGTTCTTTGGTGGGCGCCAAGATCCCTCTGGGATCTCTTGTTGGGTTTTTTTTTCTTACAATTAAAATTGAAACAAGTGGAATAGTGTTTTCAAAGTTAGGACGCTGCACCATGCACTCTACATTTAGATCTATTATCGATTAATATTTTAGATAAACAAGATTCAACGTATTGTAGCATACTGATAAACATTTAGGGATACTATTAAAGTTTTTCATAAATGAACAAAATATGTTGACTAAAATGGGTTACAGTAAGAAATTTTAAGTTCAAATATTTTTTGATAAACGCAATCGTGGCAATGGATCACCGATCAATGTCACTAGGTCAAAAGGGTAAGAGATCAAGGTCACTGAGTCACCAAATTTAGTAAGAGCATGTCAAAACACCAGTACATATATATTGGTTTTAAGTGATGAAATATTTCGAGATTATAATTAAGTTTTATCATATTTTTAATCAAACATCCGAATCGCGATATTGTTGCTTTTAGTCTGGGTATTTACATCAATTTACAAACTATACATTGATGAGGTCTTGCATAAGGTAGCGTCTGATATAAACTGTATTTGTTTGATTCTAGGAAACGACTTACCAAGGCGAAATCGGAAGATGATCCCCAACATCATCCTGTACCAGTAAATTACAGTAACGATGCTGTCCAAGTTGTTGCCGGGAAGTCAACAGACAATTATCAATATTTGGAATGCGTCGCCGGTCCATCTGAGGATACTAACCATTACTCTGAAGGCACCGCCGGTCCCTCTACAGACACAGATGACTTTGGTTACGGACTACTTAGTAAGACAGGTACAAGGTCCGTAAGGATGGGTGAAGAGGACATGTATTCGCACACAAAACCAGGCCAACTTAACGACGATGGGTACGACGTGTTTGTAAAGAGGAAAAAAACCGTTGATGAGTCGGATATCTATGATCACGGTGGTGAATATGATATTTTCCAGCGCCAGAAAGTTTCGTTTGTGGAAAACGACTATTCACAAATTGCTTAACACAGATAGGTTACCATGACACACTGTTATATATCCCGACGTCCTTATCAGAATTAATTTCTGAATTCTTTTAGGCCATGGACTAGGAGGGTCCCACATGCATCCCCCAAACGTCCGAACCAATATTTTTTCTGAAGCCTTATGACCCACTGGTCACAAATCAAAATGTTAACATTGCATAAGTTGGGATGAACATCCTGTTATGACGTCATCAAGATAGCCGCCATCTCGAATTTCACTAAAAATTGAAAAATAGTCATAACACTGACATTTTTCAACTGAAGTAGACAAATGAGGTATCAAAATGACCACAATAGAACGACAAATACATATCAGGACCAAATAATCCAATATATGTAGTGATTTGTACGCAAGAAATGAAAAAATAAGATTTTAAGCTCAAAAATGGTGATTTTTCAGCAAATTTTTCATACTTGGCTTGACGCAGCAACAATGTTTACCAACAATAAATCATTACTCGTAATCAGTTGTTTAAACTCCTTTCAATCAGCAAAAACAAAAACAACAACAACAAAATATAGAAATGCAAAAAAAAATAATTATTGTTATACCCTACTGATAGCGTAACAAATGTAACCTAAGCTAAGCCTGTGTTTCCGTTAATATCATTAACAGAGAAATATATGTTGCAAAAATTGTGACCCTGGCCTCTAAGGGGCCGGAGATGCGGGGCCCTACAAGGGATATAAAGTAAATTCTTTAAAAATCCTTCTTCTTCTGTTGGAATAAAGGGATTTAGTTCAAATTTGGTCTGAAGCTTCCTTTTGTAATTCTTATATAAACGGTGACCCTGGAACCCCCCAGGGGCCTGAGATGCGAGGACAAATAGGGGAAATATAGTAAATTGTTTCAAACCCTTCTTCTGTGAGAATGAATGGATTTAGTTCTAGTTAAGTCTGACGCTTCCTTGGGTGAAGTGGAATCAATTTTGTTTAAACGTTGGGGCTGTTCCCCTAGGGGCAAGAGGGGCGCCTCTTGTTTGTTAACGGATGCTTTACGTTCTATTAATAGCACGAGTATATTATCATAAACTTAAAGTTACTAAATCATTAGATTTACATAGATTTCTTAGGGGTTTTGACTTCCTACAAACGTTCTTATACCTGAAATTAGAAAGTTTTCAAATTTACAACATCTTATTTTAAATATTTGCAATGTTTATCAACGTTAAAATATCGCCAAACACAACAAGAAACTGTATCTGTCGGCATTGGCTGTTTATCACGGAAAGAACCTAGTGCAGCTTTGAGTTCAAAATCGGGATCACTGAAAATCTCATCCGGGTAATGGATATAGATGTAATAACACCACTATAAGAGGCCACTTGTATTCTATCGGTTATATTGGCCTGATTCAGTGAAACAGCCGATACATACATTGATAAGTGAATCAGCATACGTTCTATGAAGCTTTAGAGTATGTGATGAAAATATGACAAGAAGTGAGAGGTATTTTCACCCGTTAATTATGTATATATCATACAGTTGTACATGTACTTTATTAAACAAACATATACATTTTACATAGGTCTAAAATGTATATGTAAGGAATATTTTTGCTTTGAATACATGAAAATACACATACAATTTAGATATATAGTTCGGTTGACTTTTTAAAGACGCCCTATCGCTGACAAATGGTATTTTTTCACTATCAAAAACAGGAGCAGACGATTTAATGTTTTTCTTCAGTTACAAAAGTTACTTGCTTTACACAATTACCACCATTGAATGAGCTTCTAATTTTATTTCAAGTTAAAAATATGAAAAATAATGCATCCCGAAAAAAAACCCGTGGCACTATATCTTATATGGAATTAAGTATTGTTTGCGCATGCACCAAAGGCAAAAGAAATTATTTTATACCATTTTTTGTGTAAATTAGACATATGTACACGATTAAACACCAATTATTGTTCAAATGATAAATATCATTTATGCTCTGTCGGCGGTGGAGCATCTTAAGTAAATCAGATGGAAAAAGGTTATATAACTAGTGACATGTAGCTATATAGGGGAATGTCCATTAGACTGATAGACATTATAACTAGGGATATATATATAGGTATATTTATTACATAATTTGTTTACACCAATTCATATTCGAGGAAATACAATATTTTAAACGATTTTTAATTAATATAAGCTTCCGAGGAATCGCGCGTAACAGTGAGTTACGTTATTATGACGTCACAAAGGTTCTCGCTCAATTTCGCGCTAGCTTTATAGATCTCGAATCAAGCACGTCATGTAGACGTTTATCGAGTAGAGGACGGACACGGCGATGTATTAGATTAAAAGGCTGCATGCAGGTCTAATAATGTTAAAGAAGACAATAAGACATTCAAACTGGAGATACAACGTGACGTACGTGGGTAATACCCCAATCTTCAATAGGACTTCTCCGTACGGTACGGTGCTGTTGATTTTGTTTTATTTAAAGTGATTGTCGTATTCGTTTTATAAAATATTCAACTAAAAAATAGTGATTATATAATAAAACAAATATTTCATGAGTTTCTGTGCACTAGTTCATAATATTTACCCCTCGGTGGTGGTAATCAACAAATATCATATTGCACGAGGCCGAACCTCGGGTTAATACATTATATTATGAACTAGAGCACAGTAACCCATGAAATATTTGCATAATTTAGGGAATTTCCATTAGACAGATAGAATATAACTAGGTATTTATAGGGAATGTCCATTAGACGGATATATATTATAACTAGGGCTATATAGGGAATGTCCATTAGACGGATATATATTATAACTAGGGCTATATAGGGAATGTCCATTAGATGGATAGAGACTATAACTAACGATATATAGGGAATGGCAATTAGACGGATATATATTATAACTAGGGCTATATAAGGAATGTCCATTAGACGGATATATATTATAACTAGGGCTATATCAGGAATATCTATTAGACGGATATATATTATAACTAGGGCTATATAGGGAATGTCCATTAGACGGGTATACTAGGGCTATATAGGGAATGTCCATTAGACGGATAGACATTATAACTAAGGATATATAGGGAATGTCTAATATTGATATAATGATAAAAGAAATACGTGTACCTCATTAGTTCGCTAAACATGCCTATATTATTAGTTTTTCCTTATAAGAAAATTGATATACTAGGCCATTTTTTTTAAAACCTAATAATATTGGCAGGTTTAACGAGCTAGTACCTAATATGACAAATTAAAATATAATAATGTAAGAAGCAAGTATAAAACCTTATAATATAATGAAAACTCTTCCTTGAAGCTGCAACAACCAGTACAATATATGAATATTTACACTTAGAAACTCTTCACAAAACTTCTGCATACGTTTCAACGTTTATTAGATTTAACACAGTCATCAGGTACTTGTAGTCGAAATATTGGTGTTTTCAGTCGACAGCAGATATGTCCATCAGATAGATGAGATTTCTTTCGGTAAATGTTCCCACATCGCGCATGCGCACAGGGATTGTTTACCTCGCCGAAAGATAATGATATGAAATAGTGACTAGGTCGTTCCTATTTATTTTTAGTTTTTTCTTCATTTTGAACAAAATGGTTATACAGACTTTTAAATTTTGTTATAAACACAAAGTACATAACTTTTACCATTATTTTCAGTTCTATAATTCGTTTTATCTTTTATTACATGATTTTTTAACGATTTTGTCCCTTTAAAAGGTAAATAGGTTGAGAATAATCGGAAAAGTATCATCATGGTATCGATAGTACATTGCAAACTTTTATTGTATGTGTCGTTCCTGTCTTCGGCGGCATGCTTCAGTGATATAGCACTGTAAAAAGGGCAAAAGTTCCCCTATACAAGAAGACACAACATGAATATACCGCAGTCTCCCAAAACACGCACCTCGCACAACATACACGCGACACACCACATGCAAGGGAGGCCGTCTTTGCATGACCGTAGCTGTTGGTAGGACGTTAATTGAATCAAACAAACAAACAAAAAAGAATAAAAATTCCTTGTGTCAAAAGTCCATTTTCGAGTATCGTCTTTAGTTTTTGTGATTTCGTGGTTGTTCTACCGGGTGGGGTGTGTCGCTTGGTATCATGATCGTAAAGGCGACTAAATTTAGGATCTTATCTTTTCTCTTCTTCCTTACTGACTTTATCTTTCCTAATGCCTCCCTTGGCACCACCTTAGTTTTTGAAATTTTACTCAATTTTACCCCTTTTGGCCCCTCCCACAGTACCCTGGGGGGTGGGGACCATATAATTCACAATTTTGATTGGCCTTATGCCTTAGAAGGTTTGTGCAAAATTTCATTGAAATTGCTTCTGCAGTTTTGGAGAAGAAGTCGAAAATGTAAATTGTTAACGGACATAGGACGGACGACGCACGACGACGGACAAAAGGCGATTAGAATAGGTCACTGAGACTTCGTCTCAGGTGACCTAAAAATAAAGATCATGGCGACCGTAAATATAACATAATTATGTGTCAACTGCAAAACCAAGCAAGTAATTTAAACTCTGATCTTTATCACGACCATTTAAGAGAATCTCAAGCCTGTTCCTGTTATTATACTAATGAAAATTCATAGCAGTTTTTCTTTGACTGTACAGGGAATACAGAACTTAGGTTTACTAGATAATCATAATCATTGAAAGGTTTACAAGATAATCATTATCACTGAAACACTATTACATGGATGTAAATTTCGCAATAATGATATCAACAAAGCTATTTTACGCTGCGTGACTGAATAGCCCTCTAAGCAAATACCAAGTAACAAGTACCCATATCTGGCGTAAGAATTGTACCTGCTGCCCCTATTGCATGATCGTAAAAGGCGACTAAATTTAGGATCTTATCTTTTCTCTTCTCACTACCTGACTTTATCTTTCCTAATGCCTCCCTTGGCACCGCCTCACTTTTGGCCTTGAGTTGAGCGTTCACCCCTGTGAGGAAGGATCTGGGTTCTGTCCCCTGGCCGAGACACACCAAAGTCTATAAAAGTGGTAGTTTCTGCTCCTGCTAAGCGCTCAGCATACAGGGAGTGAGACGACTGGTTCGCCCGTTGTCAGTATAATGTGACCTGGTGGGGTGTGTTGCTTGGTGTCTTCGGCGGCATGCTTCAGTGATATAGCACTATAAAAAGGGCAACAGTTCCACTATACAAGAAGACACAATATGAATATACCGCAATCTCCCAAAACACGCACCTTGCACAACATACACGCAACACAACACATACACGGGAGGCCGTCTTTACATGACCATAGCTGTTAATGAATCAAACAAACAAACTATAATAAATATGTCGGTTAACTCCAATTGTTTAAAAAATTGCATTCAATCTCCTACCAAAATTTCTTTTTCATATAAACGAAAGATCATCTTAGTTGTTTACAGACTCTCATACAGATTCCAAGGGGATAGGCCAGTGTGCATAAACACAGGTACTTTATGGCCAAACATCTCATGGTGTGTATATATGTTAGTCTGTCAATAAATGAGCATGATTCTTATCCCTATTCGAAAACTAAAATCAGTAGGAATATGAATTTCAAATAATTAAACTTGTACATTGTATCAAGTCATTTTCAATTAAAAATAAAATTGAAGTTATCCCCCTTTAAGTAGTAATTACTTTTTTACTGTACTGTAAGTTTTATATATTTACATATGTATGTATTAATGAATGCAGAATGAATTTATGTTTGTACTTACAAATATGAACTGGAGAGAACTTAACTAGGCGTAGCCTGATATCCGATCCTTTTGATGTATATAATGTTAACATTGTTGGAATTGAAATAGGTGTGAAAGGAAGTATTCATATTTTCACTATTAAGTTAATTCCACACAGTTTTAACTGGTATATGGAAGTATTCATATTTTCACTGTTAATTCCGCACAGTTTTAACTGGTATATGGAAGCTACAGCAACTTGTTAATTACAGGGATATGGAAAGGACAATTGTATATCAAACTAATTATTAAATCAATAAAATTATCAGGTATCAACTGATCTGTCCCTAAACTATTATTTGAATTACTTGAAAAGAAAATATTATATATTGTAATTTAATATCATATTTCAAATTAATACTTGTTTTGTTTGTTTGTTTTATTAATTAACGTCCTATTAACAGCTATGGTCATGTAAGGCGTTAGAATTGTACCTGATGCCCCTATTGCATGATCGTAAAAGGCGACTAAATTTAGGATCTTATCTTTTCTCTTCTTCCTAACTGACTTTATCTTTCCTAAGGCCTCCCTAGGCACCGCCTCACTTTTGGCCTTGAGTTGAGCGTTCGCCCCTGTGAGGAAGGCTCTGGGTTCTGTCCCCTGGCCGAGACACACCAAAGTCTATAAAAGTGGTAGTTTCTGCTCCTGCTTAGCGTTCAGCATACAGGGAGTGGAACGACTGGTTCGCCCGTTGTCAGTATAATGTGACCGGGTACGGCCCTGCAGGTAGGGCGTTAGAATGGTCGAAAATAGTGAGTTATCGTTCCTGTCCAGGTGTCGCCGTGGTACCCGGTCCAGCATCAGTGACAGTAGAGTTCCAATATTCTTAGCAACAAGTAAACATAAAAGATGGGGTAGTTTAGTAAAGATATTTTAGAATATGCCTTCAACTTGCTGTTCGGTTCCCGGGTGTCATGGAAGAGGTGGACATGAATTCCGAAAGACCTGGAGCGACGGAAAATTATGGATGCAGGCCATAAGACGTGAAGATGAAGTGCACAAGGAAATCTGGACCCCGACAAAGACATACTGTCGTTTGCCAATGGCCCATTTCACCGGACGATTACACGCAGCAGAACGAATACATGGTAAACATGAAAATATAGTTATTTTGCAAGTTATAGCTTTCAAAATTTTAAGTTTTGAACAGTGTTTATATATATATTTAATGAAAATTTTTGGTCGTAGAGTCGTTTAGCGATTTGTGCGAAATTGTAATAAACTGTTACAAAGTGTTACGTTTGAACAGTAGACCTAACAGTAGGGCCTACTAAGACTAGTTATATGTACTAGTAAGTATAGCGACAACGTACAAGATGTACATGTACGAAATGTTTGTCATTGTATACATACCTGTATCTGGTGTAAACAGTCAACACTTGTGTGTGGTCATGTACCTGTGTATATCGTGCTGATTATGGCATATGTCCTACTTTGGTAGACAGTAGGCCTAAAGTGGCATTGTGTAGTGTAGGACATGTAAGTTTCCTGCTAGCTTACGTCAGGAATGCGTAGTTTTCTGCACTACTAAGTATTAGCCTGTATCATTTAGTATGTTATCCAAAATTTCTAAATTTTTTTCTACATTACATCTAAATTTAGTGTAAGCTTACATGTATGATATCCTCATGTAATATATAAAAAATGTTAAACTGTTTGAAACATGTTGTTTAGTGTTACTTTGCATGTATTGCATGTAAGTACAGATGCATGCAACAGCTAGGGCACGTAAATACTGTTAATACTATTTGTTGATCTAATATCAGCACCGGTACTCATATTCTAATGATAAGGATATGACATACTTATCTACTATTATACATAATGAATAATATGCGTGCCCCTGTGATGCATATTGAAATTTGTGCATTCAATTTAATTAATTAATTTTTCTTTGGTTTCATACAAAGTATGACTTTCTGATTGGGCTGATTCTTTTTTCTCATACTTCCATGTAGTCCGCTAAACCTGCCTTATATATTAGGTGTTTTTTCTAATTGGCTTAATTATAAAATTATTAGGCAAATAAGAAAATAAAAAAAAAAACTAATATGTTATACATATAAGCTTAGGCAGTTTATTAGCGCACTTAACTTCCATGAAAGAGAGTATGGTGCATTATTGTGACATCACAATAGAGACAAAAACAAAACAAAACAAAACAAACAAAAAAATACTGTGTATATATGACCCTGTTCAATTTTTAGTCATTCAGCCTAAATCACGGAGATTTTGTCGGAATTGTATCACAATTTCCTACATGCAATTTATAATCTTACAAATGTATATATGATGTAACAAAACCTTACCACCTGTGGCTATTTGATTTTTTTTTTAATCATGTTATAAACTCCCCATATGTTTATCTAACTTCAATATCATAAGTCAACTCAAGTATGAGCTACTGAGTATATCCAATCTGTTTTGTGTTGATAAATAATAAACCTTTTTATTTCACAAGGAAAGACGACCATCAGTTAGCAGACTGAGTTCAGCTGCTACCCAGCATCTTCTGTTGGACCAAGCCAGAGTCCAAGTCAGGCTAGTAACAGAACAGGAAGGGCGGTGTTGCGTGAAAAATACAAGATCAACATGATAAATGTCTGAACCAAACGTTGGGAGCACAGTTTAATAATTGTGCTAGACCTGCAGGAAGAGGTGGTTAATGTTGACAGGAGAGTGACAAGTTGAACTGTGATATCTTGCTGTAGGTATGAAATTGTTGACAAATCTACACAGACCACATACCGGTGCTTCAAGATTCCTATGTTTCTCTGTTGAAACAAGAAAAACTTCGCAAAGTATGACACTACCCATCCCTTCTAACAGTTTAAGAGTCTTACCTGAAGTTCATGTTTGTGTGTCTACACTTGGACAAGCTGCCTAATGTTTTGAAATATATATATTCTTTCAGATTGACACTGTATTGTAGAAGATCAATTTTTTCATGACCACTTAATGCAAGCTCAGGCGGTTACACAACAAACTGTTGAGTTGTCCAAATTTTTCTCCAATATCTGAGTTCCTGAGTGTGAAAATATTGTATATCATGGATCATATTTATGTCCAAACAGATGGCACGGAGATTACATTTGCCATCTCGGCGTTAAAGTGGAGGTACTTATGCCCCATCTCGACTTCAAAACCTAAGTTCCAACAACTAGAGTTATAGTAGATGGCACCGAAGTCCCATGTTAAGAAGCCAAGAGCCTCCAAAAGCTCAACAAGGTACATTTTCTACACTACAAGAAACAGGAACACCATAAAGATATCTAGTTGGATCAACACCAGGTGGAATTGGTAAACTAATGTTTCAAACTGCATAACGAGTGGGTGTACAAGTGACCGTTCAAATTGTTGAAGATGTAGGCTTGTAAATATGCTGTGATCCGGAGACAGTGGCATGCGGATAAAGTTTTAACGTACAAGATCTTTTTGCTAGAATGGATGTCACTGTGAACATTACAACCTTTCTTTCAATAAAGAAAGAACAGAAATTAATTTCAAAAACCCACTCTCTGCCGAGATAGAAAGATCTAGTAAAGAGTCCCAACATTGAAAGCAGTGATTGGTGCTGGGAAAAACCATTTAAAAATTCTAACAAATCCTCTTAACAGCTACTGAGACTAAACTTTCATCACATATCACATTCTGCTGTTATATGCTTTGTAACTTACAAAACTTGTATCATTCAAGAGATGCTAAGGGTTATCTTCAAATAAAATGTAAACACACTTCAAGATTGTTATAAATCCGCATTTTTAATAAATTACAACAACAGGTTCAATATCAATACAGAATCTGGCTATGAGCAGTGGATGTAACATTATATTCCTGCATATAAATGACCATTTTAGGAAACTTTAGGAACCTGCTGAATGTAGCTTTTAATTACATTATAACTGATTACATCTTATGTATATACTTTAGGATCTGTGAATGTAATTTGTAATACATTATAACTACTTACATTCTTAGTATATACTTTAGGATCTGTTGTTAATTTGTTAATTTACCATTACTTTAGGACGTGTGAATGAAATTTGTAATTACATTTAAAATACTATATCCTACATGTACGATGTAGTTAGCCACTGTGGGTTTGAAGCATTTAAATGTCATTCAGATTTACGACAACCTTACTTGAAAAATCACATTTTGGTATAATACAGTGTATGCCATTATATGATATGTATATTAGTCTATAGCCTGCCCAGTGTGCCCATCAGAGTGTTACTCAGCTGATGCAACTCTGTGTCATTTAATGCACTTAATCGTATTTAATACAGTATGTTCGGATTAAGGTTTTCCCAAATCATAACCAGTCCACAGGGTTTTAGATATTAGAAAGGAAATGGCCATACTGTCGTGCCGGAATCCACCTTGAGATCAAATGATAGACAGACTCAGTTTTGACAAGTTGTACTGAATTCAATAAAATTTAGTAAGTACAAATTGATCTTTGTTAAATGTGCGATACCAAGGTTGAAAATGTTATAGAAATTTTTTCTTCAAACTACTGATGGTTCAAAAAATTAATCAGGCAGGTAATGTTATGATGTACTAATGTGTCAAGTATGCAATACTGACAGTTATAAGGGCACTTGCCTGTTTCTATTACATGATTCATGTAGCACTATGTTACTAAATTAGTGTGAACAGAGTGCTGAAAATTGTCACTTCTCTAATAGTGATAGATAAAAATGTGAATCATTATAACACAAGTTTGAATGAGTAGCAAGAGTAAATATTTTTAAGAGTTTACAGCTGACTTTTTTGTTTTGTTAAAGTTGTTTGTTCAAAATTATTATATTTCTCTCTGAATTTGATTAAGTTAATCAAACATGAAAAATCAGTGTAAACAAATTACCTTTCACAATTTTTATTTTAACACTTTATTAAATAAGGAGGCCTTCTACCTAGAGGTGACTCAAATAGCATATGTAGTGGTATTGTAAATAGGTACGCTACATTTATCATTGTTTTATCAATATCATATATTTTACCTACATTCATAGCTAAATTACTTCATTCGACAGATTTGAATTGATGTAACTGGATAAATATCATTAAATGGAAATATGCTATATGATAGTATTAATAAAAATATTGGCTTGGAATATGTACACACTGTTCATTCTAGTAGTTAAAAGTTGATTTCTTTTCTTACTTTTACATAGTAATCGAGGCGCCAACTTTCTGATAATATCTGTGTTTCCTATTTAGTATTAGCCTTTAAGTTCATCAATTACAATAATTCTATTAACCGGCAGATAGCATAGTAATGGCTTATAAAACCATTATAATTTAACTAAACATATTGTACTTTTATTTTGCAGGA
>SAYR01003782.1:914433-927261 GCA_004382745.1 Argopecten irradians irradians
ACGTCGCATTCACACGTAGTTACAAAATGTTAGTTAATTTACCAGAAATTTCAACACTAGAATCAAATGCATCTCTCTGATTAAATACTTGAAAGATAAAAAAATCTACGCCTACAGCTAATACTTCTCCCCTACTAACATCCCAGGTGAGATGTGTTCAAAATCCTGTTTTAATTAAAATATCGGAATAGTACATTAGAACACAAGAAGCGCCGATTCGCTTGGTACATTGCTAACCGATTTGTTTTACACACTTACTATTTATATTAATAGTCAAGAGCAGGTGGATTCTTTCCGGTTACAATTCTCTGGACTGGACTTCTTTCCGCTAACAAGACCTCTTTCCATACGTACTTCACTGATTAGCGCTGATTGTTAGAGTCTATACATGAAGGTAATTAAAAGTGTATTTTTGGTACCTTTTTAACATTAGAATGAAAGTTTCACAATGCCGGGATCATTTTATTGCAGTAATCGCGACAGACTTTCCAACTGTTTTTAGCTCCGCCTACATTGAGCGAAGCCAATGAGAGCCGTGCTTACATAGCTTTTGAATGTCCGTTCGGGCAACTGACTAGTACCGATGACAGCTGACTGAGCTCCCTAAATCAAGCGAACCACCTGCACGATATCGGCCGTCGACACCGTACGTCTTATGTAACGGCGCTGTATCGTCACTGTGGGTGGCATTTAGTAAGCTAATTTCTGGTAAAATAATACACAATATAATGCATCAAGAAATAGAAGATTTTTAACAGGATAATCATATATGCAATTACAAAACCTAAATAAGCTGATGGCAAGTGCTGAATTTCACATAACAGCCAAAAATAGGATCCAATTGTTCGTGGCAAATAATACACTGTAAATAAAAAAAAAAAATCTGTGTAAGTTTATATTGAATATACTACTTGTGTGACTAAATTTTAGTGAACTGAAGCTATCAGTATTAGAGAATCGTTACTCATTAGGAGACTGTTAAACTGATTTGTAATATTATTAGGTCTGAATCGTTGTCGTGTCATCTGTACATCAGGTGTGAAGATTAGAGAACCACAGGTGGGTGGCAAGGTAGGATAATAGATCATAAATAAGGTCAAATTTTGCGCCTAGAGAATGAATAGACAGCACGAAACTTTCTTTATAATAGTCACTGGAGTATGGAATATACACACCATTCAGTATTTATGGCTACCTACGATAGATATACAATACGATGGTGGCTACGTGAAAGCGTTGACAGACATGTAGTGGAGGTGAAATGAGTGCGGGCACACTGCTCAGTCATATGGGATTCACTAGTCCAATCAAATTTAAGAAATTATAGGATCATAACCGAAGAAGAATAATTATTTATATTACTTAGAACATCTGGAATCTTTTCCTTCTCTTGCAACTTATTATCTACAATGCATAATTCTTAAATATGTCGGTCGGTATCTAATAGATCTTTGTGCCCGAATAACTGTCGATATTCTCAACGACACTGAAAGGAATGCATTATTTCTTGAATATTTTTTCCGCTTCTTTTGTTGACGATGAAACGTAAAATGAACTTAACCCGCGAAGGGCGTCAGACACGCTTGTTTTCAACAACCTAGTGATAAAGACCTTCCAAGTATAGCAACAGTGACTATTTGCATCAGGGAATAGGGACACAAAAAGACGATTTTCTCCAAAAGTAAGTAAGTTACATTACATTAATTTTGCTGGAACACTTTAAAAATCGTTCTGATTTCAGAACAATTGGAATTATGAAGATATCTCTTACAGTATTTTTATTATTATTATTATATATAATGTAAGTTAACAAGCTAACCGATACTTACATTATATATATGATTGGCTTCTTAGGTAACATATGTGTTTTCGTTTAAATATCACATACAGTGTATATAACAATAATGACAATAAAAAAGCTAACCGAATTTTATAACATATATATAATATATATAATTCATTTTTCACAAAAAATAATACGGGAAGCCACTAGAAACGTCATGATATATACACGTGCATATCAAAAGGTCTCCAATACTTTTAAATGACATACGTATCAAATTACTAGTAAACGTTTCTGTCATAATTTGCGTGCCCCTGTGTTCTGGCTTAGGTGATCAAGATTGCATTTTACGGCCTCGGAATAGCAGTTCAGACTGCTTGTTTTACACATGTTCATAGAAATTTAACTATCGAAAACAGATATATCTAGATTTAATATCCCATGAAAAGTTACATAATATAAGACCACGATCGAGAGCATCGTGGGTAGCGTAAGGCCAAGGACGTCTCCTTGTAGGCGGTGTATGGGATTTGTAAATTATTTAGTCTAGATGAAATAAATGGTTATTCTAGGTACTGGTGTATGTAAATAATGAATGTACTTGCAATATATCCAACGTTGGAATTTTTATTTTGCTATAATTAATATCGATGCCGCCACCGTTTGTGGGATGAGATGAGGAGTTGTTGCCGAGTCATCTTGGTTTTCGCTGTCGACACCAAAATGAAACTTGTATTGTAATATAGTGAACGTGTATTATGTTTATCCTGCAAATTTTTCATTATATATACAAAAGATGTTATTCAAAACGAAAGCAAATTGCCTGTTATTTACACGACTTCGCTCAAAGCGAAGTGCTTCTTTGACGACCAAGAAAAGATGCACTCACTCAACGGAATGAGTGTGTACTCCTTTTTACTACCTTGGGAAATATGTCAGCGATTGTTTGGCGGAACTTACCGCCGTTTCAGTCACTCCTACTAAAAGTGACGTCACTGGAATGTTCGGGATCAAGTCATTAAATTTAGAAATTGAATCAAAAGAAAGAAATTAAACATTTATTTACTGATATCGTAATGTTTTCCTGTTACAACTATTACAGGAATTTCTTATTATCCGGTATCGAGTTCTGTGTCCGACTTATGTCGATATTAGTGCTATAAGTGCATTGTTTCTTGATATTGTTCCGCTTGTTTTGTTGACTTTAAATTCGTAAAATGAACTTAACCCGCGAAGGGCGTCAGAACGCTTGTTTTCAACGGGAATAAACACCGTGGTGATAAAGACCTTTCAAGTATGGCAACAGTGAATAATTTCATCAGGGAAATAGGGACACAAAAAGTCGATTTTCTCCAAAAGTACACTACATTAATTTTGCTGGAACACTTAAAAAGTCGTTCTGATTTTAGAACAATTGGAATTATGAAGATATCTCTTACAGTATTTGTTTTATTATTATTATATATAATGTAAGTTAATTATTTTTATTTCCACAAATCTTGTTAGCAGGATATCTCCTGAACGGAATACTGTACGACGCTCAACTTTGGATACAATATGAACGTACATTAGATCTTGAAATTTACGTTGGATTTTTTACAAAAATGTTCAAGGTCAAGGTCACCTTTCGAACAAACTTTAAACATTCATAACTTCATAACCAGACGCTGTACGTTGTCCCTGTTTAGTCATTAAGGTAGATCGTCACATAGCGCGTGTTTTTTTCAAAACAGGGTTATCAGAGATTATGTCAAGGTCAAGAGTTCGCTACGGGGTCAAACAAATGTCAAAAACTAAATTCACCACAGAAAATTTTTAAGAGTTGGATATGAAAGGGCATGCCCTCTGAAATATATGATGACAAGTTTCAAGGTCATCTGATAAAAAATGGCGGAGATATAACCCTTTAAAATGGCGATTTTGCGTTTTCCCGCCAAAAATGTACAAGGTTTCAGCGCATTTAATACTTAACATACATGTTTAAATTTTTGCATAGGACGGAATGTCTACAGAACTTATGTTTTTTCATTGTCATCAACCTTGACCAAAGTCACAGGGGTCAAAAAGCTTGAAATCTTTAAACGACTTCTTAATAAGCGAGAGGCCTAGAGACCTGATATTGAGCATGTGGCATGCTGAGATGAAAGGCTAAGATTTCTTCAAATAAATTGCCTTGATCTTCATTCAAGGTCATGGCGGTTAAATAGACTGAAATATATTTAAACGATTTTTTCTTAAAAACCAAGAGCCCTAGAGACCTGACATTTGGCATTTGGTATGCTGGGATGGAGGCCTATCATGTATATTTAAAGGTGATAAAAACAGATTTTAAATATGCTATTTTTATGTCGATATTTGTTTATTGTGGTGCACTTAATGATTTCCAACAAAAATACAGGTTGTATTTGACGTAATTTCAATAAAATGTGCTTGAAACGAAGTCCACAACGACCCTTTTGTAGAACGATTGCATCGTTTATCGCCCCTGATATCACCAGGTGGCCGTAGATGCGTGACGTCATCTGAGACAAACAGCTGTGACAAGAGCCGGGAAATTCAATGGGGCAGTGTTGCGGTATTGGCGATTATTGATATATAAAACAGTCGCGCTACGTGTAATTGCTATATTGATAAGTGGAAATGTATCCGTATATATAATATACAATCTATAACATACCCTGATATTATAAAAACGATCGTTTACTCATTCTAATCGTTATATTCTGGGCTATAAAATTGTTATGTTCTTTTGGTCAAAAGTCATTTGACATCGTGACGCGTGTGTCAACTCAGGTTCGAGGAGGTTGCGGTTGACTTTTGTCTGTAAATTAAAACTCTAAACATACACTTTAAAGTTTATATCAACAAGAAGAAATAAAAGTTAACAAGAAAATGGACCAAAACAAAAATGACACTACATATGCTACATGTACATACATATAATGCATATTTATAAAGGTAGACCCCGCCATCCTTCATACCCTTTCTAAAACCCTATCATACCGCGACAAACGTGCCCCTTTTCCACCTTATGTATGTATGTACAACATACCTCTATTTTCTGGGGCCGCGGTGGCCGAGTGGTTAAGATGTCTCGACATATTACCACAAGCCCTCCACCTCTGGGATGCGGGTTCGAATCCCATGTGGGGCAGTTGCCAGGTACTGACCGCTGGTCGGTGGTTTTTCTCCGAGTACTCCGGCTTTCCTCCACCAACAAACCTGGCACGTCCTTACATGACCCTGGCTGTTAATAGGACGTAAAAATAAACAAACCAAACCAAACCTCTATTTTCTATTTGGATCTTAATCCTTCAGAACACCGCACAGAAAGGATTAGGCTTATCTATTTTTTAAAGTTCTGTAATAAGTTTTTCGGATTTATTCGACAAAATTTCGGGGCTTTCCGTGTACGAAAATAGAATAACATGTACAGTAGTAATAATGCACGCACGACCGATAAAAAAGACGGGACAAAACACAGATACTAGATACAATGACCAAATATGCATGACATTTACTCGTGGACAAGATATGCACGTTAATAGTTCAACTAACACAGGGCCATGAAACAACCTATTTCTTATAAAACACAAATCATTTACAAGACCGCTTCATTATATTATCTAAGCGTGCGCAGTTTTGGAAAATTTCAAAAGTATACGAACAGTCCACAGGGATTTTAGAATTAGTTTGTATCAATATGGACACGCTAGATAGCCTATTGACTATTATGAGACGATTTAGGGGTCTAGATAAAAGAAATCGGTAAAAATCGTATTCTACATATACGCAAGTGTACTATGAAGAATATAACAGCAAATTAATGAGAACGCCAATTGGCGAAATTGGCGAGCATTGTGGTGTTTTGAGGGTTCGGGGAGACCCCCGGGAAAAATATTCCGATTTAGAATGGCTGAGATATGAGTTTCACGATGTATTTTGATGATTTTGCGAGCGGCGAAGGCGCGATATTTTGGTGTTTGGGGGTCCGAAGGTCTCCCTCGAGAAGGAAAAAATATTACTATTTACAATGGCTGTGACGAGTGTATTTTGATGATTTTAAAGCGTTCTTAACATTGTAATTTTTCGATTTTAAATTACCTGCATTTATATAATGATAATATTGTGAATGTCGTCATATCATTATGCAACCCTGCTCGATCTGAACATACCGGGTTCACACCATCGGCACATTGTTGTGTAACTCAAAGTACATGTACAAAGAAATGTAATAATGAATTAATTGTCTTGCTAAGACTTAAACACATTTTTTTAAATACATGTAGTAGAATCCCTAAAAGGAAGTATGAAAACTGTGCAGGAGGACCCTTTGTTTTTTCTTGTAATCATGCGCGTATGTTTGTAACAGATGATTTTTTTTTCATTAAAACGTAGGTCTAAGGAGGTGGGCCGCAATAATTGTCCATTTTCACTATGATCTTATTTTGCACATAAAATTACCAGTATGTATATCAAAACTCTCCGGTTAATTTTATGTGTAAACTATAAATTACATATATGCACAGTCGTATTACTCCAGGGTGGACTGAATAGGAAATTAATACTTATTCATTCGTGAAAAATGACCTTATATTTAACCCCCAGATGATAATCCACATGATATATGTACTCGACATTAATGACATCATCATTTACATATAGTGACGTCATTTTATAGGTTATGACGTCAATAATGTGTCATTATGTAGGGGATAAACATGCTACCCAATAAGTCGGAATATAACATATTTTTCTCCGTGTGTATTTCTGTAAGTACTAAGACATGTGGCTAAAATCCACATGCATGTTGACAGTTCCGCGATCAGCACACCGGCTTCCGCTAGTTGTCTCAGATGACGTCACAATTCATCGGAACTCAAGGGAGGTAAGTCATAGAAAAAAATCTGTCGTCAAAAAGATGTAAAGATTCATGATTTCATTAATTTTACTGTTTAGAGACAAAATATAAGCAAATATCAAACTGATATATGTTTTAATAGGACATACAAATGTTTCTAGCGTATTATCTCATTTTCCATGTCCCTTCTGTTTTTATGACCTTTAAATGAATGGAATTGACCTTCATTCAAGGTCACAGGGTCAAATAAGCTAAAATCTTTATACAACTTCTTATTAACCAAGATACTAGAGACCTGATATTTGGCCTGTGGCACGCTGAGATGAAGAGCTTCCAAACTAGTTCAAATGAATGACCTTGGCCTCCATTCAAGGGCGTAGGGGTGAAAAAGGCTAAAATCTGTAAACGACTTCATAATAACGAAGATATCTAGGTACCTGATATTGGGCCTGTTTCACGCTTGGGTGATGGACTACCATATTTGTTCAAATAACTGAATTTTACCTTAATTCAAAATCACAGGGGTCAAGTAGACACATATATTTAAACTACTTTTTCTTAATAACCAAACAGCCTACAGACCTGTTATTGGGCCTGTAGCATGCTGGGATAAAAGGAATACCACGTTTATTCAAATGAACGACCTTGACCTTCATTGAATGTCACAGGGGTAAAATAGGCTATTTTTGTTTGTTCAGGTGTTTGTCTGTCTGACCTCATATGAAATCATAGCTGAAAGTATGTTCGTTTGATATACAGTGTCAATCCTGTGTGTCCGTATGGATATGTCCATAGACAGAATATGCTCATGGACAGCTGATATATATATATATACATAACGTCAGTTATAGTAACCGCTGGAGTATCGAGGATGCGGACTCCCATAAAGGTCGTTCACTATCGTATACGTAGTTAAACAGCCTTCGAATAAATACAAGCTACATATTGTGTGAAATATTACAATGACGGTATCGCAGATCGCACAGTTGGGGGCGCGCTGTTTTAAGAAGGTAATGCGATCATGATATCACCGTAATCAACGTTATTTATCAAAAGTTAGAGTTTTTGTCACTCACATTTCACACATCACCGTGACACACCGTGTACGGATACTGAAACATGTATTGCTGTGAGAAGGCAACAAAATTTTAAAGTTCTATTTAAAACAGAACACCTTTCTCTAGCTGTTTTCTTTCTTGTTTATTCTGTATCCAAGCTCTTTCTAATCTTAATCATGAAGGGATAAAATTGTGTAAGTCCAATTTTATTTTGTGTGAGGGCATGTTTTGTATGTATGAATGTGATAAGATTACATAATGTGGTCAAAGGGAGATAATTTTAACTCTAACTGTATCAGTTATTCCCCTTGGTCTTATAAAAAAGAGAATGAAAGTAGACTTGGAACCATATAGATGTGTTGTTTTTTTTTGGTTTTTTGTGTGTGTGTTGTAAAGAAATGTAGACTGGGTTCTCCAACCAAATCTCAC
This sequence comes from Argopecten irradians irradians, assembly GCA_004382745.1. Classification (NCBI taxonomy): domain Eukaryota; kingdom Metazoa; phylum Mollusca; class Bivalvia; order Pectinida; family Pectinidae; genus Argopecten; species Argopecten irradians. The sequence continues at coordinate 922,565 of SAYR01003782.1, forward strand.
GTCCATGACACAACTGTAATTTGGTAAAAGATTCGGAATACATTTGTATAGAAGATCAAAAGGTACATATAAGGCGGAGCCAAAGAGTCAAATTAAAATTCAGATTAAAAAAATCTTCTGAAGATCCCGATAGACCCAGAAACCTATATACATTTACTGAAACATTTACCTCGTTTTTAAATCTTATGCCCAAAAAAATGAGATTTCCTCAAATCTATTTTTAGTTTTACTCTGTAGTGTCATTTTATTGTCCTCATGTCCATGTGTGTATATATCTGCAAGGAAGTAAATCTTAGTATAAAAAAATTCATATTCTGTTCAGGTGACACCCTTATATAATCCCTACCGGCAACCAGCTATGAGGTATCCGAAGGCCCGTTAGTCCGAATGGACCAATAGCCGTAGCGTCAGGAAAGTAAAGGCCCGTTAGATCCGAAAATTAGTAATATTGCAAGTTAGAGAGTTGTTATAATTAACGTATTTGCACGAAACTTTTTCGGCACTGATGATCTGACAATTTCTAAAATGGACAGCAAGTTGTTCATCTTCTTAACATGAGGCCAATGCAGGTCAAAATCACTACAAAAATAAAAAAAATAGATAAAATAAATAAATTAAAATAACATCTTACATCTATAAATCAGTCTCACCAAAGCTACACATTCTATGGATTATCTTTACAACCATGCAAACTATAACATTGTCGATGGTTAGCCTTTGCTAGCACTGTATGCAATTAGGATTAACTATTGTTCATGAATAAATGGTGTATATAATCAAAATTCTTAATCGAAATAATGACTTTTATTATTACCTGTGAAACGTGTCTATATCTTGTAGACAATATAATACATGATTTTAGGACTTATTTTTTGCTTCCCCAATTCTTTGAATTGTTTCATTCTACCCATAATTGATGGAGAAATTGTCCGCATAATGATATTTTTTTCGGGGAAAAACTATACAGGATTCACATTGTACTATACAAAAATAAATACTTTTATAATTCAGTATACGATTTATAGTATTATCAAGATTATGTCTACTTTTTGAAAAAAAATTCGCTACATTTCCGTTGTTCATATCATTTTCCGTGATCAATTTCCTATAGTCACATACATTGTAGATGATACTTAGGCAAGTTTAAAACAAATCTTTTGTCATCGAAAAACTGTAATAACGTTGTTTCATTTCAAGCTAACTAAATTCGCATATAAATCCCAATTGTATTATCTGTTTTCGGACTATCGGGCCTTCGGACTATTGGGCCTTCGGACTAACGGGCCTTAGGACTAATGGACCTTCGGACTGACGGGCCTTCGGACTATTGGGCCGTAGGGATATAAGGCGGTCACCGGCACTGTATGTTTGAAATATAGGATAAGACAATATGACAATACCAATACACATTTCCAAAACTTTTCAATTCAAATTCCACTAAAATAGGGAACTTGTTTTTCTCACCAGACTCCCGCTGATTGGCTCAGCATTTACTTGTCAGCAACTTGTGTTTGTTTGTTTGTCTGTATGACTTAATGAAATGTATCTCAAAGTATGCGCGTGCTGTACGCAGTGTTTGTCCTGCCATTTCGTACCGGTAGACAGATTAATAGACTGTCTATTGAGAGGTAAACAAAGTGCCAGCCACCTAAAGTTGTTATAGTGGAATCATTGTCAACATACACGACATTTTGTCAAATATAACATTTTGTTACCAGGGAGAGAACTTACATAGGCACTGCCTGTTGTGTGTCGGAATCTTATTAAGTGATTCTTCGCGTTGACAAAAAAAATATCTACCTGGCATACACAAATTGAACACGAACATCGCTGGTACCGCATCACATTCGCGATATCAACGTTGCATATACATGAAGCATACACGTGGCTAGCATTTTGTTTACCTCTCATCTACACGTGACTTTAAAAAATACGGAAGCGATTGTGATTTGCTGCCGTTAACTCAACTGATGTGTAGTCGGCGGCCATTACAAATGTGTGAAAAAGAAGGGTCCATAAGAGTTGTTTAATTTCACAAATGAGATATAATATGGGGGCAGCGGGGTACATATGATCCCAATGAATAGGTATCTGTACATTTTCCCGGCATTGAATGGACGATGAATTAGAAATTTGCCGCTGACGTAGCGTAGGCCAAATCTTGCCTACGATTTCATGTTTTTAAGAGGTGTCGCGAGCTGACTATATATTAGGCAAAAAACATTCTAAAAGCGTACTAAGACGCGCAGTGGAGCGTGTTTATAACCATGTAAAAAAAAAAATTGTTTTAAGTGGCGGTTTCATTTCACAAATCACACAAAAAGTTGAGATTTCATTTTTAGATATATTATACTTTTTATGATAATATCCCATCACAGGCAGTGATCCGTTCAATACACATGTATGTTTCACACGACAGGCAGCGATCCATTCAGTTGATGTAATTTGAAAACAAAACTTCAAAACTTAAAAGCCTTGTAAGTGATAACATCAACTAAACCACAAGTATGTGACTGTCTAGAAAGTTTATGTGTCGAAGTCCAGATGAGTAGAACTTTGTAAGATAGTCCCTTCATCTTCGACTACTTGAGATTTTACTGTATCTTTACAGTACGCAAAAAATATGCCATTTTTATGTGTTATTTATGTGTATATTAATGTCATCGTAATGCGTTCTTAATTTCAACTTTTTCAGCGCTATGTTCGTTCATGTGTGCAAATTGTGAACATCATATCATGCGTGTCTGCCTGTCCTTCCATCTGTTCGTCAGTCTATCCATTAATTCATGTTTTGTGTGTTTGTTTGTTTGTTTGTCTGAGTTAATCAAATCATAGCTGGAAGTATGTTCATGGGGGTGTGTTCTCCATTTGCCCACTTTTTAGAGAACATAGAAAAGTGTTGGTATAAGAGAACAATGGAAAACCAATTATAGTCAGTTCCATATTAATTTTTACCTGTGCTTACCTGTGTTCGTTTACCTGAGCTACCTTTAGTTTGTCAAAAGTGGGAAAATAGAGAGATACTAATAGGCATGTATACAGTACAGTAACAGTATTATATATAAAATTATGTGCATTTTGACAGACAAATCTTTATAAATTTCACCATTAGGATGGTGAATTAAAGAACAAAATTGCATCCAAGTTTTAGGAGAATTAAGTGTCAGAAAAAAAGTGGGTTTTTTACAAACTGTTGCAATTTCAAGAATTTGTTAAAAACAAAACTTTGAAAGATTTTTAAAAATACATATAGGTTAAGTTACATTCAACTGTTATATAATTATAGTGTTAGAAAATTATAGGACATATTTATAAGATGATGATTGAATGAATCCATCTCCAAAAATTCATACTTATGTTTATAGCTATATAAATCAATTTTGCTTTTTACGAGCATTTTCATTGGCTTAAAAATTTACTTTATCAGCCCATAAAGGAAAAGATGGCGTCGTCGGTTTTAACGTCGCTTCTGATTGGCTGAGATGACGGCGTAATAATTTCATAGACAAAAGAGTCCCAAAATGAATTTTAAATATTGAAGAAATTATGCTTAATAAATTGAATTAAAAGGATTTATTTGAATATATTTTATGTTATGGAGATATAACACAAAAATCGGAGTGTACTATCATCATAAACCGCTTCGCGGTTTATTTAGAGTACACTAAGATTTTTGTGTTATATCGCCATAACATAAAATCTATTTAAGTTAATCCTTAATGCATAAATTAGTTATCACCTAAACAACACTGCATAGTAATTATTCAATTAAATACATAATGCATACACGTATAAAATATTCAAAATATCAAACAAAACACCCATTAGATCTATATGGAGGAATGGCAACCACTGATCAGAGGCACAATGATCTGATTATTTACTACATGTTTTATGAAGTACAGTCAGTGTATTATTGTATTTGTTATATTATATTTTACATAACATGTTTAAAGTCGAATATTAACAAAACTGTTTTATGTACTGTATTATATGCTCGGAAAAATATTTGTGGTTCTTATAAACTCAAAAATACACTCAAATACATATTTATTGGTCTGATCATCACATTCGCAACAACCTGATAGAATCCTATCTAGATTGTAGTGACGTCGCTTTCTGATTGGCTGAGATGACGGGCGTAATAATTTCATAGACAAAAGAGTCCCAAAATGAATTTTAAAATATTGAAGAAATTATGCTTAATAAATTGAATTAAAAGGATTTATTTGAATATATTTTATGTTATGGAGTATAAACACAAAAATCGGAGTGTACTATCATCATAAACCGCTTCGCGGTTTATTTAGAGTACACTAAGATTTTTGTGTTATATCGCCATAACATAAAATCTATTTAAGTTAATCCTTAATGCATAAATTAGTTATCACCTAAACAACACTGCATAGTAATTATTCAATTAAATACATAATGCATACACGTATAAAATATTCAAAATATCAAACAAAACACCCATTAGATCTATATGGAGGAATGGCAACCACTGATCAGAGGCACAATGATCTGATTATTTACTACATGTTTTATGAAGTACAGTCAGTGTATTATTGTATTTGTTATATTATATTTTACATAACATGTTTAAAGTCGAATATTAACAAAACTGTTTTATGTACTGTATTATATGCTCGGAAAAATATTTGTGGTTCTTATAAACTCAAAAATACACTCAAATA
>SAYR01003782.1:927271-975857 GCA_004382745.1 Argopecten irradians irradians
CAACAACCTGATAGAATCCTATCTAGATTGTAGTGGTTGTGATTATCATCATAGAATTCATCTTTTTAAAGTTCTGCGTTGATTATCATGTTTCACACAGTCAAGAAAATAATGTTGTACTGTTTCTTGAGCATTGCAACAGCTACAAGTTGGTGATTCAGCAAGATGATTCCTCTAAAGATCAAAATTAAGATTACTTGAAGAATTTCTAAGTTGGCATAATAAAATATTATATTTCCTATCACCTGTATTTACAAATGTAGTGTTCCTAGTTGTGTCTGTGGTAATGTCACTTACGTGACACAAATGCAGCACAAATATATCGCAGCTTTCCAACATATAGACATTCAGACACGTAGCAGGCTGTCATGCTCATACGATGATCTATAATCAACTTCTTGATAACTCATACAGTTAACACGTATTACTGTGTCTTTTGTCTAGTTGCTTGATTGATTAATTAACGTCCTATTAACAGCCAGGGTCTGGTGCTGCGGCAAGTTCTTATGACTTCACGTCTACTGACTCGTCATTTGGAAACAAAATTTACGTATCACTCACTACATAACATCTAAATGGTAAACAGTGTATAATAGAATACAAACATAAAAAAATGTTTTCCTTCAAAATACAGGACAACTAAAATTAGATTCATAAAAAAGTATCTGGTCTCTTAGTGTCCTTGCACATGCGTGACACAAGGAAGTGAATCGCAAAACTCTATTTTACAATATACCGGAGGATCATAATTATGAGTGTATCTAGCTTATTCAATGGCTGTCACTTTCATCATTATGAATTACCGTATAGTCGTTTAATTACGCGGCTCTCAGCGTAAATATTCACAATTTCAGATGAAAACAATTAAAAAAAACAAATTTTAGCGGTTTAAAATTTTTGGCTTTAAGTGTATATATTGGTAGCAGTCATTCCGCGGATCTTAATTTTATGATCATCACATTGTCCCGCGAAACCCTGAAATTTTCCCTATAGAAATTCCAACTATACAGTATTTGTTTTGTATATATGTTGCAGTTTCTCACCATACAGGCTTTTATACCGGAATTTTCCGATAGGCATGATGTCATTGACAGTATACCTAGAGCATGGTATCAAATCTCGTCCCCCAGCAATAAAGCTCATAGTTAGTGTTTCGGATAAATGCAGCCAGCATGCCAAACCCACTATTCTCTGAAATTATGAGTTTTCACATCTCATCAATATATAAAAATCCAGAAGCTGCTTCAGAAACCCGTCAGCGGGATCAGAATCGGTATATGGGGGGGGGGGTTTGTATATGAGTGATTTTCCCGGAGTGTGCTTATCAGTTATCGGGTAACGTTTCTTTGCATCTGTTTTTACACTATCCGAGTCTGAAGCCAAAAAAGTCGAATTCATCTCTATTTACGAGTCAAGTATTTCCATAAAACGTCTAAAGGGAGTTTGGAACTGGGTTACCAGTGTCTTGTGGGATGGTTGGATTTCGTCTATACGTACATAGGCGCATGCTATTTTTTTCGCTTTCGTCTTGTTTTTCTCATGATGAGCAAGTGATTACCTGATACGTTTGTCAATTTGAACAAAAATTGTAAAATTCCTTGTAAATATCGGATTGGTGGAACTGTGATATCATGGTATGTCGTTAGCAATATTTTGGTCTTTTCTGAATTCTGATATAAATCCAGTTTATCAGTAAAAATAAATATCTGTTCTAAATTGTTCATTAAAGTCGCTGCTCCAGAAATTATATTTATCTATTTTTTTGTAGTCCCAGTTTTTTATATCATGAAAAGAACTTGTCTTGTTAACAAGTATATGATGAATTATATCGCCAGTCGTAGTGGTTAGGAATGAGGTAATCCTGAAGTAAACATGGCGTATCAAAGTGGATCAGAAAATGACGGTTAGATAGTATGGATATGATGAAATGTTGTAACGAATACCCGCTATTTCTGTCGGACCAGCCATAACATGGAGTTTTCTCTGATCTGGAGCACTCATAAACAAGGTATTTTGTTCTTTGTCCATTGTCCGACATATGTTGCAGAAGAATAACTTTCTAATCCTGGGCCTCGAAATATTTGCAAACTGTCGTTTTTGATTTCGCGCTTGCCTGTTGTTAGCATGAGTGAATTTATATTCCATTACAAGTACAATGATATTAATCGAAAGCAGAATCATCACCAGTCTATAGCTCTGGAAAAAAAAGAAAAGAAAAAAGTTAAATCTTGGTCAAAAAATGATGTAAGGAATATTTTTCCTGTTTTATTCCAAAGTACTTTCAAAGAGTAAGTTTCTGCTCCTGCTTAGCGCCCAGCACATACACCGGGGGTCGCTCTTAAATGACTTTCGCTGTTAATGGGACGTAAATATAATCAACCATGCCAAACCAATCTCCTGATTAAAAAGGAGTGGGACGACTGGATATTCCATTGTCAGTATCACTGCGGTGTGTTGTTTGGTGTCTTCGGTCCTTGATCCAGTGATATTAGCACTAAAAAAGAGCAGAGTTCCACTATAACAAGAAGATACAACACGCAGTAATACCAAGTCCTCCCAAAACACGCACTCGCTGCATCCTTATACGCAGACAGTCACATATACGGGAGGCCGTCCTAAAATGACTGACTGTTATAGAACGTAAATATACAATGTAATAGAAAGCGTCATTGGACAATTTGACAGGCTCTTCACCAAACAGTCATTTATATTTAAACTTGGTAAGGTTTACTATGGTGTGTATAAACTACATGTTTTATGAAGTACAGTCAGTGTATTATTGTATTTGTTATATTATATTTTACATAACATGTTTAAAGTCGAATATTAACAAAACTGTTTTATGTACTGTATTATATGCTCGGAAAAATATTTGTGGTTCTTATAAACTCAAAAATACACTCAAATATATATTTATTAGTCTGATCATCACATTCACAACAACCTGATAGAATCCTATCTAGATTGTAGTGGTTGTGATTATCATCATAGAATTCATCTTTTTAAAGTTCTGCGTTGATTATCATGTTTCACACAGTCAAGAAAATAATGTTGTACTGTTTCTTGAGCATTACCACAGCTACAAGTTGGTGATTCAGCAAGATGATTCCTCTAAAGATCAAAATTAAGATTACTTGAAGAATTTCTAAGTTGGCATAATAAAATATTATATTTCCTATCACCTGTATTTACAAATGTAGTGTTCCTAGTTGTGTCTGTGGTACTGTCACTTACGTGACACAAATGCAGTACAAATATATCGCAGCTTCCCAACATATAGACATTCAGACACACAGTATTACTGTGTCTTTTGTCTAGTTGCTTGATTGATTATTTAACGTCCTATTAACAGCCAGGGTTTGGTGCTGCGGCAAGTTCTTATGACTTCACGTCTACTGACTCGTCATTTGGAAACAAAATTTACGTATACATCACTACATAACATCTAAATGGTAAACAGTGTATAATAGAATACAAACATAAACAAACTGTTTTCCTTCAAAATACAGGACAACTAAAATTAGATTCATAAAAAAGTATCTGGTCTCTTAGTGTCCTTGCACATGCGTGACACAAGGAAGTGTAATCGCAAAACTCCTTCAACATACAAAACATTTACATATACCGGAGGATCATAATTATGAGTGTATCTAGCTTATTCAATGGCTGTCACTTTCATCATTATGATTACCGTATAGTCGTTTAATTACGCGGCTCAACGTAAATATTCACAATTTCAGATGAAAACAATAAAAAACAAATTTTAGCGATTTAAAATTTTTGGCTTTAAGTGTATATATTGTACAGTCATTCCGCGGATCTTAATTTTATGATCATCACATTGTCCCGCGAAACCCTGAAATTTTCCCTATAGAAATATCCAACTATACAGTATTTGTTTTGTATATATGTTGCAGTTTCTCACCATACAGGCTTTATACCGAATTTCCCGATAGGCATGATGTCATTGACAGTATACCTAGAGCATGGTATCAAATCTCGTCCCACCCAGCAATAAAGCTCATAGTTAAAGTTTCGGATAAATGCAGCCAGCATGCCAAACCCACTATTCTCTGAAATTATGAGTTTATCACATCTCATCAATATATAAAAATCCAGAAGCTGCTTCAGAAACCCGTCAGCGGGATCAGAATCGGTATGTTGATCAATATGAGTGATTTTCCCCGGAGTGTCTATCACGTTATCGGGGTAACGTTTCTTTGCATCTGTTTTTACACTATCCGAGTCTGAAGCCACAAAAAAGTCGAATTCATCTCTATTTACAGAGTCAAAGTATTTCCATAAAACGTCTAAAGGCAGTTTGACTGGGTTACCAGTGTCTTGTGGGATGGTTGGATTTCGTCCTATACGTACATGAGCGCATGCTATCTTTTTTCGCTTTCGTCTTGTTTTCTCATGATGAGCAAGTGCATTACCTGATACGTTTGTCAATTTGAACAAAAACTTGTAAAAATCCTTGTAAATATCGGATTGGTGGAACTGTGATATCCATGGTATGTCGTTAGCAATATTTGGTCTTTTCCTGAATTCTGATATAAAATCCCAGTTTATCAGTAAAAATACAATATCTGTTCTAAAATGTTCATTAAAGTCGCTGCCTCCAGAAATATATTTATCTATTTTTTTGTAGTCCCAGTTTTTTATATCATGAAAAGAACTTGTCTTGTTAACAAGTATAGATGAATTATATCGCCAGTCGTAGTGGTTAGGAATGAGGTAATCCTGAAGTAAACATGGCGTATCAAAGTGGATCAGAAAATGACGGTTAGATAGTATGGATATGATGAATGTTGTAACGATACCCGCTATTCTGTCGGACCAGCCATAACATGGAGTTTCTCTTGATCTGGAGCACTCATAAACAAGGTATTTTGTTCTTTGTCCATTGTCCGACATATGTTGCAGAAGATAACTTTCTAATACCTTGGGCCTCGAAATATTTGCAAACTGTCGTTTTTGATTTTCGCGCTTGCTGTTGTTAGCATGAGTGAATTTATATTCCACTACAAGTACAATGATATTAATCGAAAGCAGAATCATCACCAGTCTATAGCTCTGGAAAAAAAGAAAAGAAAAAAGTTAAATCTTGGTCAAAAAATGATGTAAGGAATATTTTCCTGTTATTCAAAGTACTTTCAAAGAGTAAGTTTCTGCTCCTGCTTAGCGCCAAGCACATACACCGGGGGTCGTTCTTAAATGACTTTCGCTGTTAATGGGACGTAAATATAATCAACCACGCCAAACCAATCTCCTGATTAAAAAGGAGTGGGACGACTGGATATTCCATTGTCAGTATCACTGCGGTGTGTTGTTTGGTGTCTTCGGTCCTTGATCCAGTGATATTAGCTCTAAAAAGAGCAAGAGTTCCACTATACAAGAAGATACAACACCGCAGTATACCGCAGTCTCCCAAAACACGCACCTCGCTGCATCCTTATACGCAAGACAGCACATATACGGGAGGCCGTCCTTAAATGACTGACTGTTAATAGAACGTAAATATACAATGTAACTAGAAAGCGTCATTGGACAATTTGACAGGCTCTTCACCAACAAGTCATTTATATTTACAAACTTGGTACATGTAGCTCTTTATATCAACATGCCACAGGTCCAATGTCAGGTCTCTGGACCTTCCAGAACTGTTACACCGTCAACTCATACAATATGGTGACACGTTCATTGGCGTTTCTCTTACTGTTTCAGAGATCATTTGTGTACAACTTCGAATGCAGAAGAATTATGTAAAAGGGTGAAAAAGCCCTATAGACCAACCCAAACACATGGCTCTGCCCATTACCTGATATAGGGGGTTTAGCAGTTACATCTTATCATGACTGGACATATATATGTAGTGCACTACTAGATTACACGTAATTTAAACTGGTGGTCGGGTGGTGTAGTGGTTAAGCCACTCGCCTTTCACCAAGCCGTCCGGCGTTCGATCTCCGGCTTGGACGTGAAAAGGTCAGGGTTCACCTGCCCGTCCACGTGGGTTTTCTCCGGGCACTCCGGTTTCCTCCCACTCTAAGACCCCTCGCGCGCTTACATCGGGGCCATCGAAAGTGATTTGTATAAGTTGTATAACTTGTTTCGCAATCGATGTAAAACAATTAAAGTATGTATAAAATAAACGTAATACAAAAGGAGTTCAATAGGATGTAAAGGTTAATTAGCTTACACTCCACTGTACCAATACACGTACAGTTGTACATCTTCGTTATTTTATGCTGAACATTAATCAAATGAAAATGACAACAAAATGCGTGTTAAGAATAAAAACGTCAACTTTTCCACAGGTAAAGTCGTGTAATATGTACAACAAAATGCGTGTTTAGAATAATAAATACGTCAGTCACTACTTACAGCTTTTGTCGAGACAATCATGATTATGATCCTGCCTTCTTACAAACAAAACTCTTGGTACAGGAAAACAACGGAAAACCAATCACACCGCCCAGTCAACACACTCTATTGTAACGTTGGGGAGAGAATCAGTAGCTGATCAATAAGGGACTAAGTACAGGTAAGGTATAGTCTGTTCTTATAAAGTTACTTACCAATTCTTCAATAATTTTCCTTAAACCTTACGGTTGATAAGAATAGGTGCAGGCTCATATACAGTGCCAAAGTGAAACAATATTTATTTTACAACATAACAAATATTTAACATAAAGGCACACTTACAGATACACCCAACACGTACAAGACCGCTATACTAGTGTAGTGTATATGTGTTGCTATGTCTGTTATAAACAGTATTTGTTTTATAACACCGTAGCGATAGAATTTCCTAAATTAGATAATCCTGCTATAATATTTCTTATTCCCAGAAATTGAATAAATTAGAACAACATATACATTTTCGATTCTGTCTTTCTATATTTACCAATTTTAACAGTTGATTTGTGAGACGATTATATATCTTTTGCAATTTCTTTGATATGTGATAGAGGAAAAGTATGTAGTTAAATACTGTTTCAAACAAAACTCACCACAAATATATTTGTAAAAAGAACAACTAGTATTCGAAAATGTGCCAATATGAACCTAACCTAAGTCATTAATTCCATATATTAGCCAACTACTCACCCCTCCCTCTATCATATCTGTATAACAGGCTTTCAAAACACAATATCTTTATCCTTAATGTAAAGGAAGTCTGCCTAGTTAATATACACTACAATTTTCTGGAATCCCCATACTCCCAATTCGTAGTTTAATATTTGTTTCAAAAATACTTATTTGCGTTTCAATGTAAAAATATTTTTTTTAAAAACTACAACAAAAACAAAACAAACAAAAACATACATACATACATACATACACACCCTCACACACACATACATACACATTCACGGTATTTTCAGCTATTTTATCTTGTGTAATAAAGAATTTTCCATTATTTGCCATCAAAATACAATTAAGCTATCAAAATCTTCTATTGCGTATAACCACTGATATACCATTTCTCGGAGTCATTCAATTTACCTCCATTTCTGAAAACCATAAATTAAGGTTTTTTTCCAAAAATTTACTGGTAGCTTCTATTGAACAGTATAAAGTAACAAATTGAATTCAATATTTTATGTAAGTCTTTTGCAGACTCAGCTAATGATACTGTCTGCATACATTAAAAGGAAAAAGTTTAACATTGCAGTTCTATTGAAAAACAATAATAAGTTAAGATTTAAATTATAACCAGATTCATCTTTTCCCGTTTTACCTTTGAAACGGAATTAGCGGACTTAGCTGATACAGACTATAGACAAATTTTCTCCGGGTAAACTTATGTATTATGTATGTAGCAAAAACATGTGGCAATGGCTGAGTGGCAATGAACCATGCATCATGTGATCCCTTTTGTCCCACTTGCAATTAATCAATAAAATGATTTACGCGTCAAACGTATGGTATTACACGTGGAGATAGTACAATGCTACTCAAACAATGTTAGGGGTAAAGCACGACGAGACATTTTTGGAACATTACGTCGTGTCTAACGTCTACCTTCCGATAGGCCATTTACCCGATGCTGAGGGTAATATTTTTCAAAGTTTGGATTGTGACAATATAAAACGTTTATGTAACCGGGGGTGTATTGGGGTATGGAAATATAGCGCCAATTCTGGATTTGGGTTCGGTAACTTCGCTAATTTATTAATGGAATTAATAAATTCATCAATTGCACGTGGACCCTGTAAATATACACATACTTGGCTATATACAATCAAGGGGAATAACTCTTACGGTTATAACCTTACAACTAAAACAATTTATACGTTTAACCATTTGCACATGATGAAATGAATATATTAGATATTTCATTTAAGCGATAAATATAATCTGCACGTTTATAGATATACAGAGCGTTACGTTTAAAATCATTATAAATTACAACATAATATATACGTATATACGATAACGTGACATTTTGCCAAGTTTTATACATTCATACTACCAGAATATATATAGATTTTGGAACATAATTATTTCAATATAAAAAAAATATATGATTAGATAGATACCTCCATGTGGTGCATAGCCCAATACATGGCTAGACCATCATGACCATAGTCATCGGTGATACCTGGCTGGGGATGTTCTAAATTATAAAAGATAATTAACAATCAGAACATGAACATATATCGTCTGTAGACGATCGCTAATATATACAACAGTTCAAGCCAAAATGCGCGTTTGTTATAAACCATTGACTTTTCAAACTCATTTTATTAATACATGATAGAGTACAGTAATACCGTAAACCAAGAGTTTTGTTTGTAAGAAGGCAGGTAAACCAGCAGACCATAACATATCCCTATACATGTATACAATAAGTATAAAACTGGCGGGAATATTTGAAAGATTAAAATAAACGATAATAGTTTTTTTCAAGCAAATCTTTATTTGTAACAATATTTACATCATTAAAAATAAGCAACATATTTATATAATACAAAAGGTACGATATATATGTACGTATTATATATCGACCCTGTTACATTTAAATCATATTTGAATCGTCATCAATTTCATATACCTACCTCTTGTTCATAAATCAACAAGTATTTTGACAAAATCAGCAGTAAAATCCATCTTAAACAAATGTTTACATCTCCTAACGTAAACTTTCATGACCCAGACAAAACTTCCTGATGAAAGCGATCCTGCCGGTAAATAGAACAAGAGGCCCAAGGGCCTTAACGGTCATCTGATTATCTTGGCAATAGCTGTATAGGAAAATAATTAGATGTGGTGTCATGGTAGCCATCTTCAATCTGGGATCAACCAGAGATATAATAACACTTTGACAAGATCATATCAGCCGCATTTCATGTTTCAAGTTTCAGTTAAATTGCACTGGTAGTTCAAAATGTGTTTTGAAGATGGCATCTGTGGCAGCCATCTTGGATTTTGGATCGACATAAAATATCACAACACTTGGTCGGGACCATGTCAGGATCATTTCATGCAGGTTTCAGCTTAATCACACTGGTAGAACTTGAGAAGAAGTTCAAAATTCAAGATTTTGGAATATTTGACTCTCGTGACCTTGAAAGTAGGTCAAGGTCATTCATTTCCAAAACTTTGATAGCCCTTTATCTCAGCATGCTACTGACTAAATATGAATACCCTGGACCTTTCGGCTAATTAAAAGGTGTAGTTAAAAGATTTTAGCTTAATTGACCCCTGTGACTTTGAAATAAGGTCAAGGTCATTCATTTTTATAACTATGGTAACCCTTTATCCCTGCATGCCACCAGCAAAATATCAGTATCCTTGACTTTTGGGTTAGTTAACAAAAATCGTTCAAAGAATTTCGCCTATTTGACCCCTGTGACCTTGAAAAAACGTCAAGGTCATTAATTTTCACAACTTTGGTAGCCCTTTATCCCAGCATACTACAGGCCAAATATGAGTACCCTGAACCTTTCGGTTAGTAAGAAGAAGTCATTCAAAGATTTTAGTCTATTTGACTCCTATGACCTTGAAAGTAGGTAAAGGTCATTCATTTTCACAACTTTGGTAGCCCTTCATCCCAGCATGCTACAGGCCAAATATGAGTACCCTGGATCTTTCGGTTAGTAAGAAGAAGTCGTTCAAAGATTTTAGCCTATTTGACCCCCGGTGACCTTGACAGTGCGTCAAGGTCATTAATTTTCACAACATTTGTAGCCCTTCATCCCAGCATGCTACAGGCCAAATATGAGTACCCTGGACTTTTTGGTTACTTAGAAGAAATCGTTCAAATATTTTAGCCAATTTGACCGCTGTGACCTTGAAAGTACGTCAAGGTCATTTATTTTCACAACTTTGGTAGCCCTTCATCCCAGCATGCTAATGGCTAAATATAAGTACCCTGGACCTTTCGGTAAGTTAGAAGAAGTTGTTCAAAGATTTTAAACTATTTGACCCCCGGTGACCTTGACAGTAGGTCAAGGTCATTAATTTTCACAAGCTGTGTAGCCCTTTATCCCATCATGCTACAGGCCAAATATGAGTACCCTGGACCGTTTGGTTAGTTAGAAGAAGTCATTCAAAGATTTTAGCCTATTTGACCCATGTGACCTTGAAAGAACGTCAAGGTCATTTATTTTCACAACTTTGGTATCCCTTCATCCCAGCATGCTACAGCCAAATATGAGTACCCTGGACCTTTCGGTTAGTTAGAAGAAGTCGTTCAAAGATTTTAGCCTATTTGACCCCTGTGACCTTGAAAGAACGTCCAGGTCATTAATTTTCACAACTTTGGTAGCCCTTTATCTCAGCATGCTACTGACTAAATATGAATACCCTGGACCTTTCGGCTAATTAAAAGGTGTAGTTAAAAGATTTTAGCTTAATTGACCCCTGTGACTTTGAAAGAAGGTCAAGGTCATTCATTTTTATAACTATGGTAACCCTTTATCCCAGCATGCCACCAGAAAAATATCAGTATCCTTGACTTTTGGGTTAGTTAACAAAAATCGTTCAAAGAATTTAGCCTATTTGACCCCTGTGACCTTGAAAGAACGTCAAGGTCATTAATTTTCACAACTGTGGTAGCCCTTCATCCCAGCATGCTACAGGCCAAATATGAGTACCCTGAACCTTTCGGTTAGTAAGAAGAAGTCATTCAAAGATTTTAGTCTATTTGACTCCTATGACCTTGAAAGTAGGTAAAGGTCATTCATTTTCACAACTTTGGTAGCCCTTCATCCCAGCATTCTACAGGCCAAATATGAGTACCCTGGACCTTTTGGTTAGTTAGAAGAAGTTGTTCAAAGATTTTATCCTATTTCACCTCTGTGACATTGATAGTACGTCAAGGTCATTTATTTTCACAACTTTAGTAGCCCGTCATCCCAGCAAGCTACAGGCCAAATATGAGTACACTGGATCTTTCGGTTAGTTAGAAGAAGTCGTTCAAAGATTTAAGCCTATTTGACCCCCGGTGACCTTGACAGTACGTCAAGGTCATTAATTTTCACAACTTTTGTAGCCCTTCATCCCAGCATGCTACAGGCCAAATATGAGTACCCTGGACCTTTTGGTTTGTTAGAAGAAGTCGTTCAAAGATTTTAGCCTATTTGACCCCTGTGACCTTGAAAGTAGGTCAAGATCATTTATTTTCACAACTTTGGTAGCCCTTCATCCCAGCATGCTACAGGCCAAATATGAGTACCCTGGACCTTTCGGTTACTTGGAATAAGTCGTTCAAAGATTTTAGCCTATTTGACCCCTGTGACCTTGAAAGTAGGTCAAGGTCATTTATTTTCACAACTTTGATAGCCCTTCATCCCAGTATGCTACAGGCCAAATATGAGTACTTTGGGCTTACGGTTATTGAGAAGAAGTTGTTTGAATTAAAAGTTTACGCACGGCGGACGGCGGACGGCAGACAGCGGACGGCGGACGACGACGGACGGTGCATGATGACTATAGGTCATCCTGACCCTTGGGATCAGATGACCTAAAAAACGAATTACAAAGTCCCCAAAACGCTTGATCTGCCTTTACTTTTACTTGCATTCTTCCCGCTTGGATTCACGTTCCGTTTTTTGTAGTAACCAGCCGCCATATTTAAAACTAGGTCAAAATGTTACGGGAAGGATTCATCATATCTAAACCGCTAAAATATTTTTTTATGCCTCAGGTTATGGTTTTCCTAGATAAAAGGGAAGTACACATCAATGTTATCACTGTTACAGCAAGAAATATTGATATTATTGCACTTTTCATTACGCCTTCATCTGACGTCGGAAGCTGCATCAAAGAAATAACCCTTCGGAAATGAGAGTCGACAGTCAGCAAAATAACGTCTGATAACAAGAGATCCCAGAGGGATCTTGACGCCCACCAAAGAATGATCTCCGTCTGACAACAGAAAGAGGGATCTTTTCTCTGCTTTTCAAACTTTTACTCATATTACTACATAAGAAATTTGAGAAATATCCTTTCAGTACTTTCTGAGATATATAACACTAACAAACTTCAATTATCAAAATCCAAGATGGCTACCTGTTGGCCATCTTGTTGACCGATCGGTCCCAAAATGCAATATGCAGGTCCAAGGAGATCGCTTCAGTATTTTCTGAGAAATAGCGGTAACAAACTTCAACTATCAAAATCCAAGATAGTGGCTTGCAGGCATTCTTGTTGATCGAATGGTCCCAAAATGCAATATGCACAACTAGGCCCTAGGGAAACCTACATGTGAAATTTGAGAGAGATCCCTTCAGTACTTTCTGAGAAATAGCAGTAACAAACTTTAAGTATCAAAATCCAAGATGGCGGCCATCTTGTTGACCGTTCGGTCCCAAAATGCAATATGCACAACTAGGGACCTAGGGAAACCTACATGTGAAATTTGAGAGAGATCCCTTCAGTAGCTTCTGATAAATAGCGGTAACAAACTTCAAGTATCAAAATCAAAGATGGCGGCCATCTTGTTGACCGTTCGGTTCCAAAATGCAATATGTACAACTAGGGCCCTAGGGGAACCTACATGTGAAATTGAGAGAGATCCCTTCGGTACTTTCTGGGAAATAGCGGTAACAAACTTTAAGTATCAAAATCCAAGATGGCGGCCATCTTGTTGACCGTTCGGTCCCAAAATGCAATATGCACCACTAGGGACCTAGGGGAACCTACATGTGAAATTTGAGAGAGATCCCTTCAGAACTTTCTGAGAAATAGTGGTACAGACTTTAAGTATCAAAATCAAAGATGGCGGCCATCTTGTTGGCCGTTCGGTCCCAAAATGCAATATGCACAACTAGGGACCTAGGGAAACCTACATGTGAAATTTGAGAGAGATCCCTTCAGTAGCTTCTGAGAAATAGCGGTAACAAACTTCAAGTATCAAAATCCAAGATGGCGGCCATCTTGTTGACCGTTCGGTCCCAAAATGCAATATGCACAACTGGGCCCTAAGGGAACCTACATGTGAAATTTGAGAGAGATCCGTTCAGTACTTTCTGAGAAATAGCGGTAACAAACTTTAAGTATCAAAATCCAAGATGGCGGCCTGGCAGCCATCTTGTTAAGCGATCGGTCCTAAAATGAAATATGCACAACTAGGGCCCTAGGGGAACCTACATGTGAAATTTGAGAGAGATCCCTTCAGTACTTTCTGAGAAATAGTGGTACAGACTTAAAGTATCAAAATCAAAGATGGCGGCCATCTTGTTGACCGTTCGGTTCCAAAATGCAATATGTACAACTAGGGCCCTAGGGGAACCTACATGTAAAATTGAGAGAGATCCCTTCAGTACTTTCTGAGAAATAGCAGTAACAAACTTTAAGTATCAAAATCCAAGATGGCGGCCATCTTGTTGACCGTTCGGTTCCAAAATGCAATATGCACAACTGGGCCCTAAGGGAACCTACATGTGAAATTTGAGAGAGATCCGTTCAGTACTTTCTGAGAAATAGCGGTAACAAACTTTAAGTATCAAAATCCAAGATGGCGGCCTGGCAGCCATCTTGTTAAGCGATCGGTCCTAAAATGTAATATGCACAACTAGGGCCCTAGGGGAACCTACATGTGAAATTTGAGAGAGATCCATTCAGTACTTTCTGAGAAATAGCGGTAACAAACTTTAACTATCAAAATCCAAGATGGCGGCCATCTTGTTGATCGTTCGGTCCCAAGATGCAATATGCATAACTAGGGACCTAGGGGAACCTACATGTGAAATTTGAGAGAGATCCCTTCAGTACTTTCTGAGAAATAGCGGTAACAAACTTTAGCTATCCAAATCCAAGATGGCGGCCTTGTGGCCATCTTGTTAACCGATCAGTCCTAAAATGCAATATGCACAACTAGGGCCCTAGTCGACTCTCATGTTATTGGAGTAAGCTCCCAACCAACAGTAATATTTCCCCACCACTGACAATACTCAGCTATATAAAGATGCTCCACCGCCGTCAGAGCATAAACGATATCCATCATTTTAACATTAAATGCGTCTTATTAACACAAAAATACATATAGAATAATTTATTTTGCTTTTGGTGATGCGCACGCAATATCAGTAGAGGAGCGACGTCAGATCGCCGTAATACATCACCACTAGGGATAATGAGACATGCCGCGAGATTCCGGACAGAAAGAACAAGCAGACTGCGTGAACATGACGTAAAGTCGAACAGTTTTGCATATCGCTCAAGCCGATCATGACTGTATCGTTAGGAATCGACATCAAGTCGACCATGACGTCGACCGTATCGCGAAGGATATCGATCGTACCCAAGTCAATCATGACCGTGTCGTGAGAGAACCGAGTCATCTACCAGTAGTGCAAGGACCTATCACCATACCAGCTATATGTACTGGGACAGTCTGGAGGGAGTCTCTATCATAGCATGGGACATTTGTAGAGGTAAAGCCGAAAAGTTAAGAGTCACAAAATTTTAAGACTTTGTAAATATAACTTGTAAATACGATATTGTTTGCTTGTACGAGTGCTGGGTGAAAGAAGATGAAGTGTTGGAACAAGGACGTATATTAGAAGGATAAGTCACACTGGGTTTTGGGGAGTACAAGGCAGGAGCTTCTGTGTTTGTGCACTGACCGTGACGTTGGGCGACGACTGATTTCCCTTTGATACCCGGCGCAGCCTTTGATGTAGCTTGCGGGTACGAGGGTTACCGTCTTACTTTCTGAAGCGGGCCGTCATTTCATGAGCTGCCATATTTTTTTTAACGAAAATTTAAGACATATCCTCTAAATCTTCCGTCCTTAAAACAAGTTATAAACGTTGTGAAATTTAATAAACTTTACATTGGTGTCTCGTTTGACTCGATAAAACAAGTATTTGTTGAGAAAAACGGTTTTTATTCCCGGTTCATAGGCGTCATGGTGTTTAGTAATGTAAAGAGACGGACACGAATCCTTCTCACTTACAAATCCTTGGTTGGAAGTAGAAGGTTACGATTTTTCCTAGACAGCACGGCAAAAATGGTGATATTGTTATTTTAATTGAATCATCATTGTCCAAACACTGTCGTATTATCGATAATTAACAACATCGCACTAATGAAGTTATCCCGAACAACATCAAATGCCGACACTGATACTTATGTTTACTTGTTATTTTCCTTCAATTAACATCACATTTTACGACAAATGTGAAAATAACATATTTACTTGTTTAGAAGAAACTGTAGGTAGGTTATAAAGACATTGGGAAAGTAATTGTTATAGGTGATTTTGTTATAAGTGAATAGTCGGACAAATGAAGGCTAAAGTCGGTAAAAATGGTGTTAAGATAACAAGTATAATTTATTATGAAAAAATAAAAATAAAATTTCCAATCAGAATTGTACGGCGGCGTATTAGGGCCACTACAAAATTTTATTTATCTTGTACGTACAAGTTATTATCTTGTATGTACAAGTTAGTATCTTGTACGTATCCTGTACGTACAAATTACTATCTTGTACGTACAAGTTACTATCTTGTACGTACAACCTAGTATCTTGTACGTAAAACTTAGTATCTTGTACGTACAAGATAGTATCGTGTACGTACTTGTACGTACAAGATAGTATCTTGTACGTACAAGTTAGTATGTTGTACGTACAAGTTAGTATCTTGTACGTACAAGTTAGTATCTTGTACGTACAAGTTACTATCTTGTACGTACAACTTAGTATCTTGTACGTACAAGATAGTATAATGTTGAAATTCTCGGTATTAAAGGCTGTGGCTGTTTTACTATCACAATGGTATCGCATGAAGCTACATGTATACGTATATTACGTACCCTTTGTTTAAGCCAAAGGGGAAAAAAGAATACCTTGCGACATGTTGTGGAGTTGTGATGCTGTGATAAGTTTCCGAACATATATATGTAAATGTTTATAACGGAGTATTAACTATGATCATCATTTGGACCATAATTGATTTGTGTATATATATCTAATAAACACAAAAACACATATGAAATAATTTGTTTTGCTTTTGTTGTCTGTGCAATCAGTAACTCATTCGAATTAGGGCATAATGCCTAGGATTTTTTTCGGAGGCAGTTAATTATTTTCAATACTACTATTCTGAACTAAAATAAATGCTCAAAAAGTTCCAATAATGGCACCAGTGTGAAGTATTTAACTTTTATAATTGAAGAAAATTACGAATTTGTTTGCTCCTCTTTTTAATAGATCAAACTTATCATTCATCGGAGATGTATCATATCCATTTTATCACTAAACATATCGTATCTATAAAACAAGCGACTATACAGTTTTCTCGAAAGGAACTATACAGTGTCAGTTTCAAAATAATGCAAGTGACTATGCAGTTTCAACTCATAATCCGGCAATTTCAAAATACGATGGTGAAAAAGATATTGTCCTCATTAATAAACCTGTGATCGTGCTTGAAATGCAAAGTAGACAGACTATCTTTAATTACGAAAAATATCAGGCGGGGGACTCAATTCTGCGGTGATGAACAGCAGTTCAATTTAACTTGTATGTACAAGATATACCAGATACTATCTTGTACGTACAAGATACTATAAGTTGTACGTACATTACAACATACTATAAGTTGTACGTACAAGATAGTAACGTGTAAGTACAAGATAGTAACTTGTACGTACAAGATAATAACTTGTACGTACAAGATACTATCTTGTACGTACAAGATACTATCTTGTACGTCCAAGATACTAAGTTGTATGTACAAGATAATAACTTGTACGTACAAGATACTAAGTTGTACGTACAAGATAATAACTTGTACGTACAAGATACTAACTTGTACGTACAAGATAAATTAAATTATATAGTGGCCCTAATACGCCGCCGTAGCATTGCTCTACATGCCAAGGAAATCGCGGAAATCCCGAAGTTATCGTGACGTCACAATAGAAACATTGACGTTGCGTATTGGTTTGGAAAAAATAATCCCTTGGAAAAAATCAATGGAATCATAAGTGTAAACGTATTTCATTTTATAAAGTAGCCTGGAAAATTAATTATAAGCATTGAAGTCACTATTATTTAATTTCATCAGGTTATAAAATAAATTTTGTTTGCAAACTTTTGTGAGAATCCGCTACGCAGATTCACACAGTTTGCAAACAAAATTTCTTTCATTCCCCGATGAAATAAAAAAAAAAAGTGACTTCAATGCTTAAATTGAAAAGTACGAAGATTGCCGATGGCTATTGTAAGAAAATTTCAAAAGTGATAGAGATGAAGGTATTCATATCAACTTTTGACTATTCCATAGTATTGAGCACTTATTGCAGATCTGGCCACTAATTTACAAATGTAATACATAAAAATCAAAGTGCTCTATCAAAATTAGACCAAGGTATGTATATTGGTTAATATGTGTAACTGCTACACGTACATACATGTACATCTTGATTATAATTTTAGTTAATTTGACCTTTCGTCCTATCTTCCAGGTCTCTTGACTATGTCCTGATATAGTGACAGCCAAATACTGGACAATTCTGGGTAATGTTTGATTTTGTAAGGTTACTGAAAAAACTTCATTTATTCTGGTTCAATGACAACCAGATAAGAATTACGTATACGCCACTTATACTCGGGATTTTATAAATTAAGTTGAATCAAGAAATTTACAATAAGAAATTAAAATCATCAATAACAACAAAAATTCTTGTTTATTACTACTGAATTAGTAAATTTGTCAATAATAAATGCATGATTCAAATAAATTAACAATAGGAAATTAAAATTATCAATAGGTACAAAAATTCTTGTTTATTACTTCTGAATTCTTTAATTTATCAATAATCAATGCCTGATTCAAACTACAGAATTATATTAAATTTGCGTCACTATAAAGAGAATATACAAATCAAATTCAAACTTTTTACTTTACACAATTGTGATAAAATACCTCAATTGTGATAAAATACCTTTAATTAATATCAATTATCTATCTGTCCGATATGATACTCAATATAGTCCTTTAAATACAAATTTGATGATTATATTACATTGTATTTTTATACATAACACTGTACTATGAATCAATACTAAAAATAAATAAATAGCACAAAATATACATAAAGATGTACAAAATATCACAGACATTACCTATCCTTTACACCTTTTTTACAGACTTTCTAAAAAAATGATCATTTCTCACCATGTTGGAATATGTATCTAAATACTTTAATTATGAACGATTTATATTTCTTTGACTGAGAATGTGTTTTAATATCTAACTTAAATTCTTATCAAATAAAAACTACTTTCATAGGAAAGTGATATCAATTAAATTATGAAGCCGTAGACTGGCCACCAGTCTCTAGAATATTAAACAAATCACTAAAATTTGGCTTGATTATTTTTGTCTCTACTACATGCCTGATTCCTAAGTTTTAAACTAGGGGGAGATAATCTAGTAAAGAACTCTGCTGAGAAAGTCTTATCAGCAACTTAGGGTCTGGTGGCCAGTCTAATGAAGCCCATAATGTGTTGATTTTGTTTGCTATATCTTGTTTATTAATTGACGGATCGCCAGCTGTCAATCAAACCACACATGACTTTGCATTTTGTATTGTGTGTGCTACAAGTTTGCTCCGACATTGAATAGAAACACGACATTGAATAGAAACATGTGCGCTTGTGAGCATGAGGCGTGGCTATATAACACCTGGCGATCGGTCAATGCTGAACAAGTGTATCATTTTAACATGAAGCGGGTTTGCTTATTGTCACATTAACATCAGAGTATTCAAGTTGTGATCAAACTTCAGAGATCATATTGAAACTTCATCCTCATAATCATCTTCATAATCTTCATAATCATCATCGTCATCATCATCATCATCATCATCATTGTCATCCTCTTCTGATACCTGTTCTGAAACCTCATCCTTTTCACTGACTTTCCTCACACTATCCTCCTCCACCTCTTTTACATGAGTCTCATTATATATAGAAGGTATAGAGAAATGTACTGGCTGATCCTTAAACACCACCATAGAGGGGCTGTCCCTGGGGGCGGGGCTTGGTAGGGTGGGGGCAGGGGAAGCTGGAGGGGTTTCACCGATCTCCTTCGGTACCAGGAATTCTGATTTACAAACATTAGTAACAATGGCCTCATTCAAGTCCTCCAACTCAACAGCTATGTCTGCCAAACATTCATCCATAATATGGTCAGCAACTCTGTGATAAATATATGGAAAACGAAAGTTAAAAAATGTAGGGTTGTTAAAATGAACCAAGACGTTTTTATATGAGGTTATGTAATTAATTGTTATTATTTTATCAAAACAAAAAAACGTTTAAACAATTTTCAATTAAATGAGTCTGTATCATCCTGAAGGTATAATTGTAGTGATGTTTTTAAAGCAAAGGCTTTAATTTTTAGAAGATCACATTATTTCTTAACATTGAATATCATAAATTATAATAATTTTATTAGAAACTTTCTTTTTTTTTTGTTGCCACAAAATCAATGGAATTTTTTGGATACATTTAATTTGATACTTTAGCTCCATGGGATATTACGAAAGTTCCTAGACAAGAAAATCATGCTTTATGAAATTTAAACATACAGTATTCTCTCATTAACAAAATATTTCAAGAAAACCATGAAAGCTCCACAAAAGACATTTCACAAGAAGATTTTATGTTATTCTAGCAGTATATGCAAGTTAAACCTCGTCAATACATGGCACTCAAGTACATATATCAGTGACATTATGTATGTATTGACCATATCACATAACACTATACACTACTGTCTGAAGTCTCAAATTCATGATTAATTTAATACAATTAAATATAATTATAAAATCAATGGGAAAAGCCATAAGGATAGTGTAAACCTACTCTTCCATGAGCCTCCAGGGATCAAACTTTCCCACACGTTGGTGAGACGTTTTCTTGAGATACCTCTCATAAGCCTCAACTCCTGACATTATCCTCTCTCGTACAGCCTTGGGAATTGAAATCTGAACTTCTGGCCGAGACCTTGTTTCATAAGCAGATTCTTTTAGAGGAACATCATCAAAACCTGTCTGAAATCCAGTTTTCATTTCTGTGAACCTTGCTTCTGATTTCATTTTGGTAAATATGATTGGCTCATCCTCTGTGTTTTTTGTAAACTCCCTGAAAATTGATAAAGAGTTTATTTAATTTAATACCATTACTAAAATATAATGTGATAACCAGTACTTGTATGAGGAATAAAGAACAGTGTTGAATCAAATATAAGTCTTGGAAATATAGTTTGTTCAACTACTGGAATTTAAATCCCATTTAGATTTAGGTCTGGATCATCACTATGTGGTTTTTGTTTTTGATCGAAATGCATGCAAACAGAATTTGCTTTTGAAACTTGGAAGCTATTTTCATCTGCCTTTGTAATTTTCTAAACATTGATGAGGTTATTGTTCTATTGGGTGAATGTTCTTTAAAATAGATTGTTTTCTACACTAAAACATAGCACATGAGCAAATTTATAGAATTGAGAATATCTAACACTGATTAAACCTCAGCAGGTTCAAAATTTGTAGTGGTATACAACTTTATCATACTGTCACAAGTATCTATTTCATTTTCTTGTTATACACAGTTTATTTGAGATTTGCATAATTAGTACATCACGAGACAGGATACATGTACTGTACTAGCTTCTGATTGGCTACACACAAAGGCTCTATGCAACAATTATGCCCAGGGAAGCAGGTACTATTTGAAATGCACAAGATTGTGACATTTTTAGGCTGATGGGATAGTGCCCTCACCTTCAGTTGTGGCACTTTCCATCTTTTGACAATACAATGAAGCATTAGTACATCACGTGACAGAATACTGGATTCTGTCTACACACATGGGTACTATTTGCAATAGTGCCCAGGCAAGCAGGCACTATTGAAGTGGCGCAAAATTGAACGTGAATGTATTGTGACGTCACCATTACATAACGTCATTATAACGTTGCGCTTCAACCAAGACGTTAAGATGGCGGACAGGCTGTTGTGTGTGGGGATGGAAGCAAATGTTGCTTTTCTACAGAAGACAGTTCAGTCATGCTATATATTGATCTACTTTTGATCTTCGTGAATCTGAATCCCATTTTTATACAATAACAGATTTCTGCGACAATTCATATGTTGTACTTTTAATGTAAGACCGTGGTGTGGAAATGAAGACAGCATTGTGAGGTGTCGCTTGACATGCTTCTGTATTCACGTGCTTCATAGTATTGTCTCGTGATGGGATAGTACCCTCGCCTTTGGCTCAGGCACTATTCCATCCCTCGACAATACTATGAGGCAATAGTGCCCTCTCAACCAGGCCATAATAGATAGAGCCCTTTCATCCAGGCCATCACAATATGATTATGATTTGATTGAAAACTAGAAATGATGTCTCAGCCTTCAGATTCTAAGATGGCTGAATGGTACACAAGACAGGATAGATGTGGGTAAACATTTCATGGCGGGAACACAAAAATGTTAATATCTTAGATGTGGGTAAAACTGTCATGGCGGGGACACAAAAATGTTAATATTTAAAATACATTGAATCTATAACAAGGGCAGTTAACTCTATATATAGAACAATTCGAAAATACAGACATGTAACTTATATATTCTATACTAATGAATATAACTGACACATCATTAATACCTGTTTTAATTACTGTAAACCAATTTTCTGTTGTGTGTGATTTACTTTCGTAAATTTCACTTTTGAAATGGAAATCTTGCAACTAAATAGTCCGAAAGAAAATTGGCTTACAGCATTACAGACAACAATGTAATAACAGGCAAACTCCGACACAGACTTCTGCACATGTTCATTTTTATGAGTTATTTGATAGCATAGTTACCTGTGCATGTTTTTCTGTATAGAACGTGGAGGGATGGTGTGTCTCGTGATCTCCATAGCAGCTGGGGCTAAAGGTCGACCAGAATCTGTACATAACAAAAATAGTTCATAAAACAGAGTAAAAATGAGGTCTGAATCATGTACCTTACGTTGGTACCATGTTTTTGGAGGGTTTGAAAAGGGAAAATAACAAATTTCTGTAAAGGATTCACCAATAGGATTGTTTCTATCTACATGTAATATCAAAGAAACACAATTAAACAAAGCATGACAATTTATTGACTCATGCCCTATCCGGGCCTCGGACTCACGATTTACGGCACCCAATCGCCTAGCCAAACATATCTGCGCCTTCTACCACTCGCCACATCCACATCCCCATATGTTTTTTATCTATATGTAGCTACATAGAAAAGGAACAGCCAAAGTGACTAGTGAGCCTGCATTTCATTACTGTAACAATATATACTTAGCAAGGGTATATATTTCCTTAATAACTGGATAACAACATTATTCACTTCTGTATCCCACAACATCTTTACAAGATCTACTACTTTTCTACACAACAGTCATGTTTAATACAGAAATAGTACCTTTGATGGAAGGTTTGGTTAGAGGTTCAGTCTGGGAGAACTCTATTGTAGCCCATCTCCGTCTTATGTTGTGGCGTTCCTCCTGTATACACAATAAATACTAAATGTACAACTGTATTTACGTTACCAGACACAGTTAGAAAGACCATGCCACACTAAGTTGAACATTTGCTACATAACTAGACCTCATAAAAAGAGACCCACAGGCCCTAACGGTTATCTAACAACCTTGGCAACAGTTGTGTAGTAAATAAATATATATATGGTGCCATGGTGGCCATCTTGGATTTCAAATCAACCCGAAAATCAGAAGCAGTTCAAAATATATAAAGTTTACATACGGCGTACAACGATGGATGAAACACAATGACTATAGGTCATCCTGACCAATCGGGTCAGATAACCTAAAATATGACCACTGCATTCAATGTCCCTAAAAAGACCTGTATACCAA
Source organism: Argopecten irradians irradians (assembly GCA_004382745.1). Taxonomy (NCBI): domain Eukaryota; kingdom Metazoa; phylum Mollusca; class Bivalvia; order Pectinida; family Pectinidae; genus Argopecten; species Argopecten irradians. The sequence goes on from SAYR01003782.1 coordinate 950,666, forward strand.
TTTTGACTGTAATTTAATGATTTTTAAATGTTGAATCTTTTAGAAATATATATTGTAGTTACATATCCAGAAACAGAAAATGCTTAAGATCTATTATGTTGATCGTAAACCACAGGAATTTCCTATTTATTGATCACTTAAATAAATCATACAATAAATGAAGTACCTCATAATGTGTGCACTACTTTTATGTCACCTAGATCGAGGATATTCTTTATTGTATTGCCTGAATGGCTTCACATTGTACACTGTGTCATACTAAGACTTCTTTTGAAGACAAGAAAAAATAAACAAGACATATAATTATCAATCGAACAGGAATAGTACGGCAGGACAGATGGACAGAAAGAAGTACAATGTATAAAATTCATTATTACTTCTACATGACAATGAAATAAAATCCTATTAAACATCCATATATTTTTGTCATGTAATTTTATAAGCTTACCTCCATTTGTTCCAGCTTGTACATTAAATTCTCCAGTGTGGGGCGGTCCTGAAGAGCCGCTGCCTTTTTCTCCGCCCTCTCCTGTCTTTCCAGGGCCTGGAACTCCTCGGCAGTGTCCGTTATTACATCCTGTAGTATCATCTCCGTAAGTACATCTCTACGCTCCTCAGGCTGGTTATCATAGAATCAATAAAACAATATAAATCCAAGTCACAATTTTACAACATGAAGTTTGAGCATACAAATTAGAATGTTTGTCATCACACTTACAGCCAAACCTGTCATATAATTATAATATGAATATAAAAAAAAAAAAAAATTCTTTGTGTCCCAAATGGCAGGTTTTTACACATTTAGATCTATCTATTGGGCCATTTGAATACAGTTGAAACTTGTTATCTTGAAATTCAAAGGACCAACGAAAATTATTTGATTCATCTGGAATTCGACTCAAACGTAATGTCATTAGGTTTGATCAGAATGTGGTTTTTAACGGTCCTTATCTAATGACTATTACAGCTTGGTATATGCCTATTACCGTGATCAGCACATTATATTGATTTTCCTAACTTATAAGGTTTTTGATTATATGTTTTCAGATGTTTTTGGATTTTTTTTTAAAAAACATCAAAAAAAACTTGTATTACGATTATATGATCGTCAGGATAATAGGCATGCACCCTGATTTCCTGTAGGTGGTATACTGACTTCAGTGGTTCATACAACAAACTTATATGGAATGTAGTACAGTATAACTTGTCTAAACCGGATGTGAAGGGGACCAGTCAATTTGTTCGGTTTATACAGGTGTCCGGTTTATAGAGGATAGAACCTTATCACAATATGTTCACATGGAAATCATCAGAATAATTTTTTATGACAGCACAAACATTTATTCTCACATATGTACCTGGTAGAACACATAAATCCATCCTATGTTTTCTTAGTTTCTGAGGTGTACATGTACGATCCATTTCTCTCGGTATGCTGCATTCAAATGAACTCTCAGAAGTTATGTGTATGTTTTATTGTTAAAATTGACCGTGAAAAGTATTCACAAATACAATGTACATGTAACAAAACCATCGAATGAAAAGTGAAAAGTTGTCACTACATGTGTATCTAGCCCTTAGTATACTGGTAGTAAATCCCCTTAGGCGCCTCATGATCAGTCCAATGTTGTGAAAACATTGCTGCCGGTTTGCCCAAGTTAATTTTACAAAGAAAGGTATAGTAACATTACCTAGACAGCTCCGGTTTTCAGAGTAGACAGGTTCCGGATTATGCAGGTTTAAAGTACTATAGTTTATTAAGAAATTTGCCGGGACCAAATAAATTAATCGGTATAGACAAGTTTCCGGTTTGTACAGGGTTCGGTTTAGACAAGTTATACTGTAGTTGAACAAATAAAAACAATCATCTTTCTTATTTCAGAATAAAATGGTCTTTCAAAATAATAATATAGCAAATTAAATAGTTTTCACATACTGTAACAGATTACACACTCCGTATACATTGTATATTTACGTAATTGATTTTTGTTAATTTGAAATTTTGACTGAAATTAAATTCGAGATAGCGACTATTTTTTTTGCTGAATATCTGTTCTAGGGACCAGGAATCGACTTTGACTCAACCGGAGTTTTGAGTCATTGAAATTTGAGTCATCCGATCTTAAAAAACATATACAAAGATGGAAATAAAACGGGACTTCAAAATTAATTTGACTCAACCAGAATTTTGAATCAAGCGATTTTGAGATAATGAAAGTAGACAGTATAAAGACCATTTTATCCTTATCTCCTTTGGTGGGCTATATATAGATTTTATTTTTGTATATCATAATTCCAAAGGATGACTAGGTATAAACTATTGTTTTAATATTTTGACATCGGAACAAAAGGATGATAACTTACATTAGTGATCTCATCTTCAAGCCCATGCCTAAAATTCGGATTAGATGCTGCAAGTAACTGTTCCTGGCGACAAGCTATCTCCTACAACATAAAAGTACAGAAAATTTAGTCAATGAAATAAAGGTATTATTTATTTTTTAGGATATCATTAGAATTCCACATGCATTTTAAGATAAGTCATAAATATTACTTAGCAAAAATTTACAGTCATGGACTCTCTCAATTAAAGTAAGTTTTTCCACCAATCAAGCTGTTATCACAAAACATTTTCAATGGATTATAAGACTCTTTCATATGTACACATGGAGGATAGGGGTATTCCACCCTCGGGGTCAGAAAATGTGGTAAAACCCGAGGCTTGCCGAGGGTTTTACCACATTTACTGACCCCGAGGGTGGAATATCCCCTATCCTCCATGTGTACATATGAAAGAGTCTTTTTCTCTCATATCATTACCAAATTTCCGTTAAAATACCTGCCGGGCCATCATTTTACTTCATTTTTCCCGATTTTTTATTACATAATTTTATGCTAAAACAAAAAGATATCCTTGAAAAGCATACCCGTTTTTGGCAAACTGAAAGTTTGCGTACAAAATAAGATCGTTTTGTTTTATCTTATCTGGGTGAATGTATAATTCTCTGAAAAATATTTCGTGGCCTGACCGACTTTTTTCCTATACCCGATCACATGGTACACGTTTGCGTACATCCGCGAAATATATAGTGCCAATGTACAAAACAAAAAACAATCAAAGAGAATAGATTGATTTTGTGTGGCACATGTATTTCAGTTCTAACTACAAAATTGTTGTCATTTTGAAGAAACGTAGCAGTAATTTTCATTGTTTTGTCACTTCAGTCAAAGCACTGCGTCATACGTGATGTCACGACTTTCGTCGGAATTCCATTCATATATTGGCGGTCAAGGCTACTCCGAGTCGGTCTCGATCACCATGATCAGACGATGTTTTGATTTTGGAGCTTGTTTTGTTGTATCAACATTTTTCACAGTTGTTCATATATGATCCAGCGAACATGATTTCGATACGAGTGTCCGACCTTTGTTGTGATACAGGATTGTACGTATTTAAACGTGATTCTTGTTTAGAAGCGAAGCGGAGGACTGTTCTCGCTCAGATGTTAGGCTATCGTACATTAACTATAATATGTGGTTTTCATGTTCGACAGCATGTTTGAAATCATAAATTTGTGTCTATCATTCAGAGTTCTATAATCATTTAGCGATTGTGTGTGTTGTCAGTAAGTTAACAGAAACATGCATGCTACAGTACGAGACATGATAGTCGGTCATTTTTGGACTTAGGCCTAACCGGATGTCGTGACACAGGGGCACGCAACACATTCATTAAATGATTACGCCTAGTAGATATACATGTATGTCATATTCTAATAGGATACGATGCACGCATGATCAAAATATTATATATGTTAACAGCATTTACGAGCCTCTGTGCAACAGGTAGGCCTAGATGGCATATTTCAACAGTTGTCTCCATGTAACACAAATTAATCTTACATAGCTATCTTACATGGGCAAACTCTATATAATATAGCCTGATATGAGAGAAAATTTTATCTAAACTTACAATAAAGTTAAATTCTTACAAGTTTTGTATAAGTTTGTTACTATAAGTATTCTGCTATCATGATAACAGGCATTGGAACCTTGAAATGCATAAACATTATGTTGATTTCATGACAAACATTTTTTTTCATCTCAATGAAGTGACCATGAAAGATTTTCCGACAAATTACCAATAGCCTGGCGCAGTTGTCAGGTACCGATAATAAGTCGGTGGTTTTTCTCCGGGAACTCCATCTCCTCAACCTGATACATTCATAAATGACCCTGGTTACTAATAAGATATTAGTTATAATAGAACCAAATTCACCCTTCTCTAGATAGGCTTACCTCTGCTTGGTCCAGTAAAGGCTGTAGCCTCCTCTGGATGGCTATCTCTGCATTGTCAACCATTCTCTCTGTCGGACTCCGTGATCGTGCTTGTCTGTAGATGTAAATACACATTATATTCTGTGTTTGCATATTACAGAGTTATCTGCCCTTGTGAGTAGGTATTGATTGTGGCGTCATGTGTTTGTGAGAATAATGACATACTTTTCTGAGAAAACAATATTGATTTCACTCACAAAATAATGACATCACATTGGACACCTATCTCAAAAACTATCCGCAAGGGAGGTAACTGTAGTGTAATATGCAAAGACGGAATAGAGACAACACAAAACATACATCCTACAAAAACCAGAATATGATAAAGATCACTCAATGACCATTATACAAATATATTAATACTTAGTATTGGATAAAATGATTTTATATTAAATTATGAAAATACGAGTTAATTCCAATTCTTGGTATTTTATCTTAACACATTGTCATTAGATGTTTACAAATCGATAATTAGAAAAACTCAACAGGATATACAGGAATTCAAAACGTTAAATGCCTAATTAGATGAAAACTCATCAGTTCAACTAGAAAATTACAGCAGCATAAATATTCCAACATATTTCAGATTGATATCCCAGTAAATAATTGACAAAGAAACTCAACTCAAAGGAGTAGATATATATGATAGGACCAGTATTTGGCCTTAATTTTTCAGGCCGAAAAAGATCAACTCTGATACTCTCATACTTGCCATTCATCAAAACATAACTTTTTATAACCATGTACACGATGTGCTCCACCTATGACGTCATCAAATTGATGATTTTCCTCTTCTCGCCAAATTTTGCTAGAAATTCATCATCTTTAGGTTAGAAAAGGCTTGAAATGGATTTGGCCGCCACCTTGGAGCAACTTTATATTTTGCATGGATATGCGTAAGTACCCGATACACAACGTGTGAAAATCTCTTTCTGCTCCACGAAGGCGGCCACATTCATTTTTAGAGACAACCACTCAAAAAGTATGATTTTTCAAGGATTTTTCTGAAAAATGGCGGGAAACTGCATGTTGATGACGTCATAGTGAACATAGTTAGCACATGCGGGATATTTTCGGGATGTAATGTGTTAGCAAATGTATTCAACAGTTTTATTGCAAAATTTTTTGTTTTTTTAATGGAGATTTAATTTTGGGGCCATATTCGAGTCTTAACATACCTTCTCCTAATATGTTACTAATCTGACTAGATTTGATTTAAAAGACCACATTTACAATGCATCCTGTGTTGTAGCTTACCTTTCCCTTCGTGAAGTGGCAGAATGCAGCTGTCTGCCTTTCACTGGGGTCTTCTTCTGAAACGTTAAAACAAACAATTAATAACAGTTATAGGATTGACTCTTGATTCTGTGTATTTTGTTTTGAAATCAATGTTAAATGTTAATATACTTTTCACTAATTCAATCCAAGAAGATTTCACCACAAGATTATATTGATTACTGGATGAAAAATCTACATTAATTTTTAAGTGTTTTGTCGCAAACCTTTCCCATCTGTTCCATGTCATCAGGAAATAATGTTCTGAAACAAAGAATACAAAACAGTGAAATAAATATACATTAAGCCTCCTTATCATAAAAACCATACAGTTGTTGTCTTCTCTAGCATAATGAAATATATCTATTTTATTGATAAAATTTTGCTGATTATCTTCCCTATCAAACACGCCTCAAAAAAATTCTGAATAATAGATTTTAAATTGTAACTATAGACATTAAAAAGCTTCTGTCTTTGTGACAAAATGGCTTATTATAATAGGTATTAACCATTCAATATTTAATTTGGTAGTGTTTCACTCTATACATTTACTCTATCATGGCTTGCAGGTTGGTTACAACTTACTTGACCAGGTCTCCGTCCAACATGTCCTGGATGAGGTGACAACGCTGCAGCGCCGGACTCTGTGAACGAGTTCTTCGCCGCCCTCCTTTAGATGGAGTACGCCCAGACCCTGCTGGTCGCCATGGCTCTCGATGTTGTCCAGGACTCATTGATCGCTCTCTTTTTAGTTTGAATGAAAAATTATTATGGCCATGGTTTCTAAAATTGATTATTCATAATTTATTTTTTTAACAAAAGGTTTTTTTTATATAAACATTTTCTTATTTTAAATATAAAAAATGACTTTGTCATGGTCTCTTCAGTTCTCATTCAAAATAGTTATCTTTTTATTTGGTATGAAATTTCAAACTACTCGCTGTGTATCATTTACCCACTGTGAAAGGGGAGGTGACACTAACTTGATGACTAAAATAAATTTTCCACATAGGATTTACTGGTCTCTTTTATGATTAAAAGATTTTAAATTTCTGAAGAAAAAATGCCCAACATATGTACATATTTACCTGGATGGAGTAGGGGGAGCAGAAAAGGATCTTTCCACGACAAGGTTACGCTGAGGAGTCACAGACTTGAGGTTTGATGAGACTGTGGGATCGGCAAAGTGACAGTCAGCATTCACTTGGACGGTAGCCCTTTGGGCACGAGCTCTCTTCTCCTGCAAACACAAGACCATGTCAGATTGAATCAGCAGATAATCTCTTATAGGAAGTCATATCCATAGTGGGATATATTATACTTCTAAAGTGAATACTGCAATGAGCTGACATTTACAATTCATATATAATTATTGGGATTTGTATGCCTTATTTTGTTAAGATAAAAGTAAACCTGCAGTAATAAATTTACAAAATTTTATAAATAACAATGTAAAAAAAATACAGTGGAAGTCGGTTAATACGAACTCGAAGGGACCGAAATAAAACTTTGAGTTATCCGAGTGTTCGAATTAAGCGAGTTCTCAATTAAGTCTACCGACGATCTCTTTACATGGTAATAGATCTACTTGTTCCGAGTCGTAAAATGCGTGAGCAAGAAAGATATAAAAATCGTCGATGATGATTGCAAAATTATAACAATAAAAGCGAAATAAACCCAAAATATCGATTTACAACTGCAGTCACAAATAACTTACGTAACTGAGACACATTGTTCATATTAGGAAGTTACGTAGAAAGTAATTCTGCGCATGTCAACTCATGATCAAACGATGGTGTCTGGTGAATGGTGTAAAGTCTATTTTGCCGAGTAAAAAGTTCAAAGCGCTAACATTATTCACACCTATAATTGTAGCATTGCTCTATAAAAACAGTGATCGTATACGCTTCAAGTTGTGATTGCATTTGAAACACAGTGCCAGGTGGCTAGAGATTAACGTTAGTTCCGTCCGAGTGACCACACCATACATATGTGATAGGCGGCGGATCGCGAGAGACCTGTTTTTATGATGTCGCCATTTCAGTCAGGGTAATGTTTATGTAAGTAATGATTATGTACTTCAACTTTACAACTGATTATCGCTGACGATTGTTGATATAATATAACTTAGGTTCATTGCTAAACATTAAACAGTTTTTCCATGTTTTGTAGTTGTAAGCGGCTTTTGAAATGCCGTGTTACAGAAAAATTTTAAAAAGATATCGGCATTTCAGCGATCTCGGTGTCCAAAAAAATCTCAATTCGTGTTATACGAATATCTAATGTATGATTTTTGTCATTCGGACCAAAAATTTACTTCGTATCATCCAAATTTTTTGAGTTTTCCGTATTAGAATTTTCCAAGTTTGTTAAACAAAGATAAAGAAGGAATTCGGCCGGGACCGGCATAGTACTTCGTATTAAACCGGGTTGTCGAATTATCCGAGTTTGTATCAAGTAAGTTCCACTGTAATGTGAAATGAAATTGTAGATCACATTACATGTACTGCCAAAATGCATTTTAAGCGATTTTAAAATTAGCTTTGTAAAATTCAAATATATACATTGTAAGTATTGTAATTCTCAAAATGTAAGTAATTTTTACTTAATACATGAAAAATATGGCACATTCAACTTCATAGGAAAGTGGACTCCAGTTAGAATTAGAATTAAAACAATAAAACGGTTAGAATTACTTCTTTGTCCCAGATATAAACTATAGGAACACATGACAGCTTTCAGTACTTACATTAACAAACACAAACATGAATGCCTACCTGTAGTTTGCCTGGTAAGATGAGACTTTTAGCCGGGGCCTGTGATGGTTGGTGCCCCGAGACTTCCCAAGCCATTCCAGCTTTGCCTCTCTTTAGCTCTCCTGCCTCCACCAGGGCGGCGATACCAGCTCTCATGGCCGCTTTCCTATCTGGTGTCCCCTCCATTACAACTAGTAAAGTTATGAACATTTGTTTAAGTTAAAAACCAATTAATAAGTTCCTTTCAGGTGTCCCTTCCATCACAATTAGTAAAGTTATGAATATAAATTAAAGTTAAAAACCAATTAATTTTATAGGTAAATAAAAATATGTAAATCAATGTTGACTCTGGTGCACCAGAACATTTCTCATTTAATACACTTCAATATTTAGTATAGACCTTAACATATAGTGGAATGTTTTCTTTTTGATAGATTGATTTAATCTCAGGCAATACTTTTTTTAAGATCTAGATACAGCATATCTAGTTCACTCAAATACAAGTTCTATTCAGTTCTGATATGAAGTATATGCTCATACAGTAGGTATCGACAGTTTAGATTAATTTTACATTTTTCATTTTCTGTTCTATAAGAATACTTATCAGTATATTGTGGCACTAAATTTTAGTAGCTGTAAAAGGTTATTTCAGTGTATTGACTGTACTCTGTATAAGAAATCATTCTGGTCATTCAGGTGAGCTGCTTCTCACCTTTTCTAGGTTTCTCAACTTTTCTCGATCCTGCCGTAGATGGTTTGATAATTCCTAAAGGCAAAATAAACACAATTAAAACTTAATGGGATAGTATCAATGAAGTTTTAATCTATGTGTGGTTAAATTATATCCACATAATAACAAATATTCAGGTCAATACAGACACCTGACCCTAATGGTGTTCACCATTAAAACTTTTGTCCTGATGTCTACTACTGGGGTAAACATAGTGAAATTATTATATATCTGGGTTTATCATACCGAAAATCATATTTCATCTACCAACTGCATTCAATAGAAAACAAGAAACAAAATCAAGGTGAAGAGTAAAGACCTTTCATAGGTTTGTTCTCTTTGCCCACATCTCTTCTCTGCACTGGACGACCCCTCTGTGGGGGGTCTTGACGAGTAAAAGGACCACGAGGAGGTTCCTTTATCTTGGTAACAACAGGTTTGGCGACCTCCTTCTCAGGTAAGTCTTTGCACCATGCTTTGTTTAGATCCTTAAACGAAAGAAAATTAACTGGATGAATACAGGGCTTGGTATAGGATTTTTGAAACATATGCATATTACTTAACATCTAATTATAATACTGCGAGTTATATTCCGAAATTAGAACAAAAAATTGAATGATTTAAATCAACAAAGCACTGTAATAGTTGTAGTGTCAATTAATTTTGTAAAATATTTTCTATCAGGACATGCAACATTAGGAATAGAAATCTTCATAACATACATGTATGTAATCTACATTTTTATTTTATAAGTAACAAATAACTATGATATTACGGAAAATAAATTTTAATCATACACTAATAAGCAAGATATTCATGAATATAAATACTTTTTATAACACACAAAAAGTCATAAAAAAGCAGGTATCACCAAGGTTACTTCTAAACTTACATCGACCTTGTCCAGCATCTTAAGTAGGTCGGCCTGTACACTGGACTGTTCCGAGGCCATCTGGTTACTGAGAAGTGTCATTTGTCTAATGAGGAGGGCCAGTTCATGGTAGGTAGCAGGCAGACCTCCACTTAGGTCTGTATGGGGTAGGTTAGCAACGAAGGACTGGATCGCCCGTATAGCTCCACGGTGAGCTGCCGCAAGTCTGGCAGAACTACGACTCTGAAGGAAAAATCACAAGTCTGATAATGATTTGTTTAAGAAGGACCAGCAATTATCATGTTATATGTAGAAACTTTTCTATGGGCCTTATGAAATTGAAATGAAAGTAGGATAGTATATAACAGTCACATTTTCTTATATTAACAAATTCCCTTTTGAAATAATGAAATTAAAGGTTCTCGTGTTTCATATACTACATATATTTCATATGTACAAATTGCTTGACGAATGTCAAGGTGAAATAGGATGCAATGCATATGTGTTGCCACCACAATTAAGTCTAGTACAGTATTCCCTACCTTCTTTGTATGTTTTATCTTCTCTGGACCGAGGCGGATACATTCGTTCTGTAACTCACGGACCTGCTGTCGTAGCATGTAGAGCTGACGGGAAGTTCGAGTTGCCAGCTCTTCCATGCGTACATGCTTTCGCTGCGCTCCCTCCTCCACCTCAAGGTACCCATCCTTCGGGCGTTGTTTGGAGGATGGTTGTAAGAAGGACATGTCTTGATCTGGCATGAGAAATAACAAACAGTTTATGAAACAACAATTAGATGAAAGGTACACAGGTACTTGGTCATCATTTGTGATAAAGACCATAATCTGTTTGGTTTACATTTTATGGTAATGCATAAATTACTCTGTGATAAGTAAAGGTTTATACAGCAGTATAGCATCAGCAGGAGAGTAATTATATATAATCATTTTCTTACCCTGAATCTCAGCCTACGTTAGCTAGAGCGTAAAACTAAACCTAAAGAGAAGTTACTTGTTCCTAGAAATCCCAAGTGTTTAACATAACAATGATACATGTATATTCCTCAACTAGACTGAGAGTTTTAATTCCCTACTACTTTATTAATTTATATCCTGAATTTGCATTTAGGTTACCTGCCCATATATGTAGGTATTGATTGTTACATCATGTCTTTTTTAGCATAGCTTCACATTGTTAAGGGAAAACGACGTAATATTCGCTCACAAGTGATAATGTCATAATCAATACCTACAAGCAAGGGCAGATAACTTTGTAACTTTGCAGAGAAGAAATGCAGTCACTAGCTGTTAACCCGATTATGATTCAGATTGTCATAGAAAGCATTACCACTCATTGCCCTCTGTTCTATTATCTGTATTTGTTGTAGATATCCCTCCATCTCGTGCTGTAGTCTCTCTATCTCTTTCTCCGGTTGGTTAGACGGAGCTGTACGGGGAATAGGATAGAGCGTAAAGTCTGTGTCTCTTGATGGTGGTGACTGTGATGATACTGAGAAAAAAGATTTACAGAATGATTTCAGGTTGTTAAAACTTTTGAAGGTGAAATAATATATGAGTTTTTCATTACAAGTACATATTGCATATAGCATTTTGTATGTGTTTTGTATGTATATATATATATATATATATACATTGTACTAATAAAATGTAAAATAATTTAATACCTACATACAAACACAGGTTTACGATGCGCAAAAAAAATACTAAAAAAATACTAAAAATACTTTTTTGTTTGCGCGTCGTAAACCTGTGATACAAATAAACCACATTGCAGCTGGTATGCATTTTATTAGAATATCATCTGCCCAAAGATATGCAATAAATACTATAATGGCATTTTGACAATTTGTGTTCTTGGTAAATATATACTATAAAACAGGGCTTACAATTATCATTTTTTTATCTGTTTGATTAAACAAAAGTTGAACTTTATAATTATGAATTGTTTATTAGCTACTTGTAGATCTTGGTCTTTTTAATGCCTTAACATCTGTATTATTGAAATCTAATAACAGATGACAATAATAAATATGAACACCTGTATTGACTGTGACATGAATATGGTTAGCACAATGTATCATATATACCTGGCATGGCCATGTCTGGTACTCGGCCTCCCCCTGGTCGAGACAGTCTTGGAGGAGTCTGTGTTTTGGCATTCTTTGGACTACGATTCCTGTCATGCTCTTTTATCTTTATATTTGTTTTGCTTTTCACTGGTTGACGACGCATCCTATCCCTGGAGGCTCGATCCCTAATCACTTTTGTTTTTCCATAGGTTTTTGGAGAAGGGGAGCGTGACCTTGTTCTGGTTTTCCCAAGTTGTTTCCTCATATTTTCTTCCTCCTTTTTCTTGCGTATATCCCTCTGAGCCAACCTCATAGCTATGGACATTCTATCCTCCGACATGGAGGACAAGTTTAACCCTCCAGACACATCTGGGTTAGGGTGACCGTGAACTCCAGCATGACTGACCGGGAAAACTACACCTGGAGGGCCTCCCCCTTTATCAATCACTATGGGGTTTGGTCGGTGAAATTTGAAGGCCATGTTCTGTACATTACTGGGAACATCTAGATTAAACTGCAGTTGATTTTGTATAGGATAGAATGCCATATCTGGAAGGAAAGCAAAATCATAATTATTACAGTATAGCTTTGTCTTTATATATATGCATTCACACATTACATACCTGTCTGTATGCATGTAAACGTAGGGCCATTTTCGATTTTAAACTAAAATGTACACAACACGACAGTCTGATGCCTTGACACCTATAACTTGTAGATGTTTTAACAGTTACATTACCTTTACAAAATTAATGTGTAACCTGATAATTATATACAATATTACCGTCGGTATCGAGGAACTTCTGGTGGGCAATATCAACACGACTTAATAATCTTTTAAATCCTTGATCAAAAGTACTAGTGTCTCGTCGTGCTATACTTCAGTAGGCTCTAACGTTGATGGAGTAATTATTGTGTAGCTTGTGTCAGAATATCTCGGGCCAATTTGAACAGAACATTAGAGTATACATGTACGTATCGTTTGCGTGGATTGATTTGCTACAAATCAATATTGACTACGTAAATATATGAAATTATTTTGCCTTTCGTCAATCACGAGAAACTGTGATACAGTAACGTATGCAAAATATAGGATATTCAATGATTCGTACTTTTTGTCGACAAGCACAGACACGAACCACGCAAAACAGAACGTAGGTTTGCAAAGAAATCCAGCATTCAAACGCCTAAAAACGAATGCATGCAATTATAACACACACCTTACTTATTATATCAATAAATAATGACATAACAATATCCTGTAAAATAACCAAAAACTAAAACAATTGCTACACACAGTGATGTTAGCTTACCGTATTTGTTGACAAATTTTTGAAAAGTGCAACTCCTTAGTTTCGTATTTTCGCTTAGGTACATGAAAAATAAAGAAAATAATAATAATTTCTAGTATGAAGATTGTTGGTAAAATGTAATAAAAAATAAGATATCAAATTTTGAGTTGATATGTGATATAGACAAACTTGTATTTTAAAATGTTTGAGTAAAATGTCGCTTACTCTACCATTTACCCTTTTTAACAATCGCGAGTTATTTCCCTTTAACCATCATACAAAACAGCAGTAGACTATTTTTTTTTGTTTACATCAGAAACAGATATTAGGGAGATTGGCAACTCAACCATTTTTACGATCGGCAGATGTACCTTTGTATGTGCTCATGTTTTTTTTGGTCACACCAAACCATGATATAATGTTTAAACTTTGTGTTGGTGCAACAATAGTTAGCTAGGAAAAAGCCTATTTATAAACAGAGGGTTCATCTGCCTGTCAACATAGATAATGTACCCAAATTGATACCAATACACGTAGATTTCTCTTATATGACATTTGTTGTTTGGTATGTTTCACTTTTTCTGTTTTGTTTTCAAAAAGAGCATACAAACTTTATTTTGATGTTTTGTTTTTCTTATTACAGTGCTTATTTTTATTGTTAGAACGATTAATATCATGTCTCGAAATTTCTAGTTTTGTCACATGATGTGTACCCAAATTGATACCCAGCGAGAAAAAATGTATAAAATTAAGAAAATTCAATTTATATAGATTTTTGTGATTTTACTTTATAAAGGGGACGTTGTTGCATTTATTATAACAAGTTATACTGAATACAGTTATGCATTTTACTGTAAAAATTGTGTTTTCACAACAGTACCTGTGCTAATTTGGTACTCTGTAACACCACACAAAGACTTGTGTGATATTTCAATGATTTAAATTCAGTTTTCTGTGGCATTCACATAGGCTTATATAGTTCCAATGTGGTGTGTATGTCAAAAGACCACTATCAATTATTTTTAATGATTGTAAAACAATTCAATGTAAAAAAACTACAAACATAATTATGAATCAATCAAGTTACAAAATACATGAATCTAGTAACAGTTTTAGTAAAAAATAAGATGGGGATATAACGCTATACAAAGAGCAATTTGCACCTGACTAAATAAAAAAAATCATGTGTAACTATATTTTATCTATTTCAGTGTTTATATCTTAAATTTCATTATTTAAGAAAAATTTCTTTGAGAAGGCCTTACGCTTTGAAAAAAAACACTATTATAGTACAACTAGCAATTGTCGCACGGCCACATTTCTAGGGAATAACACGTTTCAGACAGAGTTATCAATTTCAAAGTTATCTTTCAGAGAAAATAACAAAAATAGTTACATAAAACGAAGCGTAATTATCAATAAAGGATGCATCTTTGGTATCACCACTGAGAATGAGGTAAACTTTAACAACACAAATGTTTTAGGTATTTTTTCAATCAGTGTATCAATTTGGGTACAATGACGTTAATATAATGAAATGGCGTGATTACGAAAGCCGATTGGGCTCATTTTTCACATGATTCCCTATAACGTGACGCTACCCAAATCGGTACATTTTTAACGTGAAGCAGGATTAGGATTTTCAGTTGACAATCTAAGATTTTCAGTTGACAATCAAAGATTTTCAGTTGACAATCTAAACTGACGATAACAGCCCGAATAAAAGTTAAGGTGCATGAAAGTACATTTAATTTGTAACTGTGACATTCTACATGTGTCAGATTTGTTCCTGTTACTTATTTTCTATAATTAAACATGAAAATAATGATACCACATATTTTAAAACAAGAAAAGAAATTGCTGAATATAATATTTTTGACAGATTAGTGACTTAAATAAACTTAAAAAGATAGAACTTTCCTTAAATTAATTCAAACATTTTTTTTCGTTCTAGACATTTTTTACTGATCAAATCAAACTTAGGTGTACCAATTGGGGTACTCCAACCTGCTGAAACACAGGGCTGGACAGGATATAAAAGCCCTTTATTTATAAATATACACTGCTGACAAGTAATCAAATCATGAAATTAAAACTGAAGGCATCTATTTGTGGAATTTTAAAAGATTGGATTGAAGCACACGTTTGAAAATTTCAACAATCATCTTCAAAAAGTGTACCAATTTGGGTAGAGCCACGTTAGACTCTAAAAAAAAAAAACAGAAAAAAACAGCAACAACAACAAACAAACAAACAACATTGATAACCATGCAAGTACATGTAGATATTCACATAAATACTTGTACATACATATAAACAAAAACATGGCAAAAATGACCAAAAAGTGTCCAAATTCTAAATTTTTATAATTTATGCGTATTTTGGATGGTTACAATGGCAACTACAGCGGCAGAATTAGAAAACAATTATTATATGTTAAATCAGAGATGTACTAAATATGAAAAATACAACAAATTAATCACTAAATAACAGTTTCGAAAATTTGATGGATTTGGGGGCCAAAAAGCGACCAAACTATACATACATGTAGTCCTACATGAAGTCCTTTGTCGTAACTTATTTTTTCTGTATTTTCTTTTTTTCTTTTTCATTTTTTTTTAAATATATAAAAGTCACATCAGATACCAGCACACAAATCATTTATCATCTTCATTCATCATCATCATCATACATATGCCCACTCAATATACAATGTTATTCAGTAATTAATACAACAGTAGCAAACTATAGTTGATTATCATTCTCACCACTCAATAAACAGCATCACTATAGCTTCACACTAACATCATCACTCAATTCACATCATCGTCATCACCACGATTCATCATCATCACCATCATCACCAACATCACCATCATCATCATCATCATCAGTATCACCATCATCATCATCATCACCATCATCATCACCACGATTCATCATCACTCTTACAAAAAATCATCACTACCTGTATTTTCATATCATAATCGATGTTATCACATAAATCATCTTACAATACATCACCCGCATCGACATCATCCATAAAAATTGATAATTATACAAGGTCATCACAGTACAGTTGTCGTAATTTATTGATTTTTTTATATCTGGTTGAATATGAAGAGGTTATTACAGTACACTAAATCATCTTGAACTTACGGCGGTGTCAATGTGAATAATTCGCAACACAATCCGTGTATTTTTATTTCCCCAAGTTGTAGGCCTATTGCCCTCGTTATTTCCTCCATTATGAAGACAAAATGGAAGATTACATAAATAGAATAGCATTCATACACTATTCAGTGAACATGGCGTGGAGTGTGCATATAATGATATAAGTGACGTGACAATAGTTGAATACTTCGGTGTATAACTACATTTTGTAGTTTTTATGGCGAAAAAATGTTAAGAATTTACATGTATGAAGGAACACAGGTACTTTTATAAACAATTGCAGCCAATAATGATCAGCCAGTTTGATGACTCTTAAATATAAAAAAAAACGCAGAAAAAAAACAACAACAGACAAACAACAAACACATTTGGATAACAGTAGAGCAAGGTTAAATGATCGAGTATTAACAAATAAAAACTTGTGATGCAATATAGAAGCAAAAAACTGGAAAATGACGAAAAAAGTGTCCAAATTCTAAATTTTTTTTATAATTTATGCGTATTTTGGGATGGTTAAAATTGCAACTACAAAATTGCAAAAATTGAACGAGATTAGTTGATAAGTATGTTAATATAAATATGAAAATTACAACAATTAATCACTAAATAACAGTTTTGACAAAATTTAATGGATTTGGGGGAAAAAGCGACCAAGGAAAAACTATGACCTAGCAATGAAGTTTGTTGTCTGTGATAATTTATTTTCTGTATTTTTCTTTTTTTATTTTTCATTTTTTTTTAAAATATATAAAAGTTATCATCATACAGATCCAGCACAGAAATCATATTAATCATTATCAATTTCATGTAATCATCATTCGATAATCTATATCCCACGACTGAATATTCACATCGTTATTCCAGTATTATACAACAGAGCAACAGATATCTCAACTAATAGTTGATTATCATTCTCATCACATATCAAATAAACAAATATAATAATGCTTTACACTCAACTCAATAAACGATCAGATAGTTACTTAAAGCTGCATTATAACAGCATACTATAGTTCATCACAACTCAATAGACAGCATATTATATGTTTAAGCTCTATCACTGCAATAAAAGCATCACTATTATAGCTTTAAAATGCATAACAGCATCACTATGGCATTTCAATTCACAATACAATAACAGCAATCATATAGCTTCGACGTGCATCAAACTACATAAACAGCATCATAAGTTATCACTTCATAATCAGAATAGAAAAACATTCTACATAATAAGCTTCACTCACCCTCATAAACAGCATACTATAGTTCAATTCTCAGCACTCATTAAACGCATCAACTAATGCTTCACTCACCAACTCAAGTTAATCAGGATAACTTATAGAGCTCACTCCACTCAATAACTAAGACATCATATAGCTTTAATCACGATTCATAAACGCTAGCAATCATAATAGGTTCAATCACCAATCAATAGAACAGCACACTATGTAGGCTTCAACTCACATCGTCATTCAATTATAAAAGATCAGATATGGATAGCTTGTCACTCACTAAACTACAATATACAGAGCATCAGACTAGGATTAGGTTTACTCATACCCAGTCCAATAACAGCTCACGTATAGCTTCACTTCAGAATTTCAATAAATCAGAATACTATGAGTTTACTCACCATCATAACATCATATTAGCGTTACTCACAAACTCAAGTAACACATCAACTATAGAGCTTCAATCACCATCAATGAACAGCATCACTATAGCTTCATTCACATCAATAACCATACTATTATGCTTTACTTCCACTCATAACGCATCATATAGCTTCACTCCCACTCAATAAACAAGCATGACTATAGCTTCATCACACTCTTAATTAGTCATGCATCATATAGGCTTACTAACTGCAATTCGCAAATACTATATGCTTCACTACTACATCATAGAACGCATATATGCTTCATCACCATCAATTAAAACAGCATTACTATAGCTTACTCTACAATCAATAAACAGCATAATATGGCTTTATACCAACTCAATAAGCATACTATAGCTTTCATAAATCAAGTAAACAGATCATATGGTTCATCACATCTAATAAAAGCATTATATTATTCGCTTCACTCTACGACTATCAATCACAGCATATATAGTTTAACTGACCAGCTCAATAAATCAGCATACTATGAGCTTCACTCACCATCATTAGCAGACATAGATTATAGTTAACTCACAACTCAATAAACAGCATCATATGAGCGTTACTGCCCAACTTAAATAAACAGCTACTATAGCTTTACTCCAACTCATAACAACATCACGTATAGCTTTACTTACAATCTAATAAACAAGATACTAATAGTTTCACTCCAACTCAATAAACAACATACTATAGTTATTGCACAATCATAAACAGCTTCACTATGCTTCACTCGACTTTATACAGCATCCTATAATGCTAGCTCCCCACTACTCAATTTATCAACATCATATGTTCATACCCACTCAATAAACAGATAATATAGCTCACTCGCACGCACTCGAATAAACAGGCTCAATATAGCATTCACTTCAAACTCAGAGAGCTAGCATACTATAGCTTCACTCACCTATCAAGTAACAACATCACTATAGCTTCACTAGCCGACTAACAAATATAAAAGATCATATAGTTCAACTGCACAATCAGTAAACAGCTCAACTATAAAGTGACTTCACTTCAAGAACAGTCATTAAATAACAATTCAGTATTAGCTTCAATCAAATCATGAAACAACATCATAGTTATTAAACTCAATAACAGCATTTAAACTATAGATTTCACTCCACAACTCATAATCTGCATCACTATTATTAGGCTTCACTACACTCATTTAAGCAGGAAACCACTTAAGTCATCGTCACACTTAGGACTATGTATAATTCAATAAAACGCATCACTATAGTTAACTCACACTCATTAAAACGCATTACTATTGATTTCATCAGCATCAAATAAAAGATCTTTAGCTTTTACTACACATCAATAAAGCATCGGACTATAGCTTCACTCACAATCAATTAAACAGCAATATAAGCTTTCATAACAATCATGAAACCAGTATCGATATAGCTATTTCCTTCACCATCAATAAACAGAGCATCAATATTAGTTTCGAACTCACATCCAATAAACAGATAAGTGATAGGCTTTAAACTCATCACTCAATTAAAGGATAGGATTGTATAGTTTCCACCGAACTGCATAAACAGATACTATAGCTTCACTCCAATGGGAGATAATAATAATATATAAGATCATATAGCTATCACTCCAACACTACAATAAAACAATTCATATAGGGCTTTCTTCTAAGCAAAACTCAGTATTAGCTTTCACTTCACTCAAACTCATGAAGAAATGAATCACTATATGTTATTAAAAATCAATAAAAGCATACTATAGCTTTCATCACAGTCATAAACAAGAGAAACTTATAGGCTTTTATCACAACTTTCAGAATACGATCACTTAGCTTATTTCAGTCACTCAAATATAACAATTTACTAAGTAAGTTTACTCACTAACTCAATTAACAACATAAAGCTATAAGCTTTTCACTTCATCCACTCAATAAACAGTCCTATAAATGCTTTAATTCACACTGGGATATACACACACATTCACTAAGTAAGGTTACTATCACTCAATATAACAGTACCATATAGCCTTTCATCACACTAAGTGTAGCAAATAACACATCACTATAGGCTTAAACGTCCGAATCTCATAAAAACATACTAATAGTTAACTCCACATTCATAAAACAGCATCACTATATGATTCATACCGACAATATAAATCGACATCATATGGCTTCAATTACCCTCAATAATTCGTCTATGCATACAGTTATAGCTTCACTATCATCAATAAATCATACATTCTGATAGGTTATACTCACACACTTATAAAAAAGATTCACTATAAGCTTCAACTCACTCATTCAATTATTACAACATCAGTATAGCCTCACTCACACCAATAAACAGAAATCTATAGTTTTCTCACACTCAATAACTAGGAATAACTATAAGTAATCACATGACATCATAACACATTCACTATGCTTCACTGCGGGCACTAACTCAATAAATCAACATTACTATAGGCTTCATCACAGCGTCATAAAACAGGCACCATATAGGTTCATTGCAAACAATAAACGAAGATACTGATAGTTACTCACTGATAGAATAAACACATATTAGTTTCAACTCAACACACAATAATACACATATATAGCCATCCTCACTCACTTCAATAAACAAAAATCAACTATGTGGGGAGCTTCACATGCAACACTTAATATACAAGGTCATAAATAGGGTTCTAAAAACTTATAACACAAATACACTATAAGCTTCACTTAGAACTACAATAAAACAGCATGAGAAACTATACTAATAAAGGCTTCACTCACCCTCAGTATAACACATCAACTATGGCGTTGACACTGAACACACTTACAATAAAACAACATCACTAAGCTTCATATCAGCAATTCATAAAACAGCATCATATAGGTACAGTTATTCCAACTAGGGACATACTCATTCGATCATATCAATATACTTGAATTTATCAATCAATGTAGTGGATAAAAAGAAAAATTAATAGATTTTAGATAGTTGAAAAAATGGTATTATTTCATAATAATTGGTAATCTCGGATTTTCATTTTAAATTCATTAATTCTCAAACAATATTATAGATATGATAAGCTCACCCATTGTGAACATATTTGACACCATAAAAAATGATATTTTACCCGGTATCATCTGATAAGCAGGTTAGATCGGGTTTATTTTTAAGTTGGATTTAGTGTATAATTGGGGGTTGTTATTTTGAAGAAGGTTATTTAAGGGTAGAAAACTAAATAATTTGTTTGGCAGAGTACTATTGGGGGTGTAAGAATGTTGAAAAGATGTCGATCAAAACAATTTTCATGTTTTTTATTTTATATTCCAGCATTGTTGAGGTAAACCCGTTTTGGTCATTTATAGAAAATTGGTAGCTGATGCCCTCAATTGCTATTTTGATTGTAGAAAGAACGGTGCGGTTAACATTAAGAAAGTTTTAGGATCATTAGATTTTTTTTTATCTCCTAACTGACTTTTAATCTTCCTAACATGATATCCTTGGTTCAACAAAAGTAGTAGGACGTTTCTTTTAATGGGGCACTTTAAAGTTGGCGCGTTATCGCCTTGTTGAGGAGGAAAGGGTAATAAGAAGGGAAACGGCTTTTGGGGTTCTGTTCTTAAGCGGATGGGCAATAAAATCACGGAAAACGTCTTATGTTTAACAAGTTGAAAGTTTTATATACGTAGTAGCTGTTAGGAGTCCGCCTACATTGGTGCAAGGTGGAAACTGAGACATAAAGGTTGGGGTACTGGCCGTTGTTTCCGTTACTGTTTTTGGAAAACGGGAGGTGGGGGTGTGTTGCTTGGTGTCTGTCGATTTTAGGTAGAGCCGTTTGCCCCTCAGTGTGATAGCAAATCCTATACAGGGACTTCTAATACAAGAAAGACAACTAACATTGCAAGATATCAAGAAGTAAGGCGTTTCCGCACGCTTTAGCATATGATCCAACGGAAATAATCTGGCGGGACAAATGGTGATCCTCGAGTGTTTTCCTTGCCCTGACGCTGTTTTGGAAGGATACGTTTAATTAAATCCCCCCCGGCTGTTCTTTTTCTCCTTCTGGCGACAAAATGGAACGTTACCTCCATTAGATTACATTGTATATAAGTAGTACACTATTTCACAAGTTGAACTGAGTATGGAAGTTGTGGCTTTATATAGGCGGTTTTCAATACGAAAGTATTTAGAGAATTTGGATTTTTCACTCGAGTGAATTTTATTTTTTAAAAACGTCCCAACAGGCCGTTAGGAGGTGGTTTTGTTACATTTCAAATTTCAACGGAGAGGAGCATTTTTACTTCAAATTTATTCCTGTTGCGGAGTGGTGTGCTTTGTTTCTCACACAACTGTTTTTCTTCCGTGATAGGCAGTTTTATTTTTTAATAGGAGGTGTTCGGGTATGATCATTAGGAAGCGTCAGTGGATTAACCTGTGGTATGATACAAGAATAACTTTAATATGCAAAAAAATTTTTAATTTGGTAATTATTTTTATTACTTTAAATATATGATTATAAATACATATTCTATAAAATATGATAATAATGTATTTGTATCGAAACACAGGTCATAATGTCATATCTCTCTTTTAAATATATTGGGACAGGGGGCTATATTGGGCAAAATTTAAACAAGTTGTGTGGCTTTGGAATGTGACGTAATTATATATCCCTGGCTGGATGTGTTCCATAGATCTAGGAAACTTCTTAGTTCAGGGTGTATGGGGTGGGAGTAAGGCACACCTTTGGTATTTTTTGGGGTTTCGCTAACAAGTGAGTATAAGTACAATAACGGGCTTGGTTGTTGATGTTATTGTGAAAGATACATTAATGGGGTTTTCCCGAAAAAATTAGACCGGAGCGATTGTTTTGGTAATATTAGGTTGGTTCATGTTTTTGATACGGTTTTTTGAAGTTGAAAGACATAACAGGTTTTGATTTGCGATAGTGATGATGGGGGGGCCGGTATTGATGGTTGTTTGCTGGTGACGATCTTGGTGTTTGAGTGGCGTTTCGACAATAGTTTCTTCGGATGTTTTTGGTTTGAGTTTATTGTTGTAAATGAGTTGTTAATATATCTGGATTGTATTCTTAGTGTCCGGAAAAGTTGGTACTTTTGAAGAGGATAATAAATGCAAATATGCAAGTGATTCGTAAAAAGAAAGTTTTTACAGTAGTATGTTACCGAAAATATTTGTGATGGGAATGATATTTTTTAAATAAGGTAAAGTTGCCTGGGTGCCAATTAATAAAAACATAATTTTGTTTTATTAAATTATGAACCGGGTTACAGAGATTTTTATTAATACTGCATTAATTGATTGGGGGCATACGTTACAAATTTAAACATTATGTGTACTCAAAAGGTCTTTTGCCAGACTAATGTGTTTAGGAGGACTTTTTCCATTTCGCTAGAAAAGGGTCACACTGGTTTTTTGTCGTAGCCAAAAAGTTTTTATTTGGGGCAATAATAGATGGAAAATGATATATAGGTTCACGGGGTCATAAATTCAGTTAATAATAATTTAGTGTAAGCGGGTGTTTTATAGGATTGGTATATAGATGAGAAGGAGCTATAAAGGTGTGGTTGATGATTCGGCTAGTAAATTTCTGGAGGGTGTGTTTTCCGTGTGGTAAGATATCCGGTCCCCCTTTGCGTAACAATCATTTGTGTTTTTTTTCCCCCATCTCCTGTTTCGATTGGCCGCCAAAGGGTTAAGAAATAAATTATAAAATAACGACGGTGGGGTGGTGTTTGGAATGGGTTCTCGTTATAAGATTTGTGAGGAATCTCGGGAAGTGGACGGAAGATATATTTTCGGGAGAAAAGGAGGGGAGGGAGAAGTGTAGGGGATTTAGGAGGGGTGTATTCATTTTTGGTGAAACATCCAGTAGAAGATTTTAAAGTCGGTAATAGCAAATTTTAGGTAGTTTATTTCTGAGGGTTGGGTTCGAAATTCCCGGTCCTGGGCCCGCTACATTTTTTTCCTCCTACTCTGTACTTAGAATGTAAGTGACAATACAGGACATCGGACCTTGACTTTTGGTTTGTGAGAAATTTTTTGAAATGCACATGAATGTGTACTTGTTCAATGTATTTACACTGTAATTACATTGTATAGCCGTGTAAATTGAAGGGGGGTTAGTTTTTTGTTATTTGTTGAAAAGCAGCTGGTTTTATTATAATGGAAGTTAGGAATGAATTCCCATAACATATACTGCATTTCTGATTGTAGTCATGAAAATTGCACGTTTTTAGCTGAGGCTGGCATCTAACAATGCTAGATTTATTTGTCCATGTTTGTATTAGTGGTGGGGATGATAAGATAGGTGTGCAAAATAGAAGCATGTATTAATATGGGTATGTGTTGGCGAGTGGCAGGAGATATGGTAGAACCTTTGGATAAGTTTTTGGATGAAAGGGCAGCGGTGATGGGGTTTTAAAGGGGGTAGCTCCAAGGCGCGGGGGGGCCTTACATTTTTTTTGGATTTTTGATACCCAGGCTTGTTTTAGTTTGCGTTCACGGGGAAATTCCAATGGTATCTCTTATTCTCTTTTTTGAATATTTACAGATAGCTTAATATCTCCAACAATTATTTCCCTGTGTTTTCAGAGTAACACATTTGGATAGCCAAGGCTAGTAACAAATATATAAATAGAAAAAAAAAAGTTTAAAACACTGTAGAAGTTGTTGTGAAAAAAAAGTTGCGACCACTTTAAGACGTCATAAGAATAATTTATTTTTAATGTTTTGTCTAGAAAACTAGTCATCGCCTCGATTTTGTCTAGAATTTATTACTCTTTTTTTCAGAGTCGAAATTTTAGCTTTTTTTTTATGTGTTGTGAGGATTGATTGAATTAACTCCATACCTTTAGAATTAAACTCTCTAAACACTTTGTTTGTTAGTATGTTTGCACGGTAATTTCGATTTACATAATTGTTTTACCTTATGAAGGTCTACTTGCATTACTATGATGTGTTCTAAATGTGTAGCAGTTGTAATATTCCTTTCCATATTGA
>SAYR01003782.1:975882-1032718 GCA_004382745.1 Argopecten irradians irradians
TCTTCTCAGAAATATTACGTTTGAGTTATTGTTGCGATGGTTACACTACAGTGCTAATGGTTGTTATCAATATGCAAAGGTAAAAATTCTTATTAAAAGAGGCCAAGCTACGTTTTCGAAACGGGCCTTTAAATTTTAAAATTGTAAATGTAAAAGCCGAGATCAAATTATTTTGTCAGAGTCGCTACATTTTTAATTACCATCAAAACCACACACCTATGATTATCTTTCTGAAAAAAATATTGAAGTTAAATAAAATAGTTAATGATGCATATACGCGGGTCTCGTCTTATTGTTATCCCGCCGATCGTCTGAGAATACCGCGCGGGTATGTAGTTGACATATCACCTGCGGCAGCGCAATATAATAAGAAACAGCGAAAATGATCTCCAAAGTTATTATCTAATTTACGCAGGAAAATGCTGCATATTTTTGGTGTTGTTAATCATCTTAGACATCGATATGCATTTTCTTGTGTTATTAATGTTTTTTAAAAACTTTTAAATATTGCTTGCCGGAAAGGTAGTGGCTTTAAACCATTAAGTAAAAATTTGACAGTTCAAACTAACGTGGTAAGCTGAAGCAACTTCGCTATCCAAGATACTCAGTCATACTAGGGAGGTATCGTATAGTACCTTGTGGCTAGTGAAAGTCGTACTACGGAGAGTACTCTTACTATTACACTTAACTAACCAAGGGTTTCAGTCTAGAAGGGAGAGTATTCGTACTGAGTACCTTGGCTGTGCAAGTCGTACTAGGGAGAGTACTCGTACTGATTACACTTGGCTCAACCAAGGGTATTCAGTGATATAGAAGGGAGAGTATTACTGAGTGATCTCTTGGCTAGTGAAGTCGTACTACGGAGGCAGAAATATGTAATTAGCTTGTCACGTAGAGTAATAGATTCACGTAGTTATAATCTAAGCCAAGGGTTAATTTCAGTTAAGAATACTTATGCGCTCCCGTAGTATGTACTGAATAAAGAACGGCAACTTGGTACGTTCGTAATTAACGGTACCAGCGTGTAGATCAGTCATTCTGTGGCGATACACCTGACCTCCTGCCGTAGTAGCTCCTTCGGCTAGCTGCAAGCGGTAAGCTTCTACAGTTACGATAACTGTGTAGGGACTTTTTCACCATACCAAGGGATATAACGCTGCAGGATAGTGATATAACTGCCACAACTTGTAATCTAATATGATAGTCGAATTATTACACTTGGTCCTGGTACTGACCAAGGGTAATACAAGTGTAAATCTGAGCTAGACTGTCATTAACCTTAGTGGAAGTATCCTGTGAGACTTTCGATACTGAGTACCTTGGCTAAGTGAATAGCAAGGGTACTCAGTAGTCCGTATACGGAGAGTATGTACTGAGTACGATTGAGCTAGCGAATAGTGTACTCTAGCGTGACGAAGCTTATCTATGACTATACCGTCGGTGTATTAAAGCCTGGCCTAAACACGGGTATATCAGTGCATACTTAGCGAGGTTAGTATCTGTACTGAGTACATTCTTTTGATAGACGCGAATCGTAATAATCGGGGTATTTCTTAACTCTCCGCGTACTAGAAGTACTGTAATACCTGTGGGGCTAGCGAAAGTCGTACTACGGAGAGTATCGTACTGAGTACAACTTGGCTAGTGAAAGTCGTACTACGGAGAGTTATCGTACTTGAGTAAGCTTGGCATAGCGTAAAGTCGGTAACGGAGTAGATTATAGCACTGAGTAACCCTTGGCTAGTGAAAGTCCGTACTACGGAGAGTATCGTACTGAGTACCCTTGGTAGTGAAAGTCGTACTACGGAGAGATATCGTACTGAGTACCCTTGGCTAGCGAAGTCGTACTACGGAGATTATCGCACTGAGTACCCTTGGCTAGTGAAAGTCGTACTACGGAGAGTATCGTACTGATTACACTTGGCTAACCAAGGGTATTCAGTCATAGAAGGGAGAGTATCGTACTGAGTAGCCTTGGCTAGCGAAAGTCGTACTACGGAGAGTATCGTACTGATTACACTTGGCTAACCAAGGGTATTCAGTCATAGAAGGGAGAGTATCGTACTGAGTACCCTTGGCTAGTGAAAGTCGTA
Organism: Argopecten irradians irradians; assembly: GCA_004382745.1. Lineage (NCBI taxonomy): Eukaryota > Metazoa > Mollusca > Bivalvia > Pectinida > Pectinidae > Argopecten > Argopecten irradians. The sequence goes on from SAYR01003782.1 coordinate 977,976, forward strand.
CTACGGAGAGTATCGTACTGAGTACCCTTGGCTAGTGAAAGTCGTACTACGGAGAGTATCGCACTGATTACACCTGGCTAACCAAGGGTATTCAGTCATACTACGGAGAGTATTGTACTGAGTAGCCTTGGCTAGCGAAAGTCGTACTACGGAGAGTATCGTACTGATTACACTTGGCTAACCAAGGGTATTCAGTCATAGAAGGGAGAGTATCGTACTGAATACCATTAGCTACCGAAGTCGTACAGCAAGTTACGTTCCAGAGGAAGAAAGTTATAAAAAGAGGGCGAAAATTTGAGAAGCAAATATGCAGTACTGTAATAATACAATGTTTGTATACGCTCTGGTACATAATGAAGCTGCATAATTGATATTACACAGATATGTGCCATTTTGATGTAATTCATTAATCAATAAGTATGATATGCACTAATTGTGAATTAAGAGTACTATCAACATCCACTTGGCGTGTAGCGCACACCCTCTCATTTAATTGTATGGCATCGTAAAACCTTATTGTCGTAACACAAACTTTATCGTGGCACATGATGTACAACGCGAATCTTATCAAAACATATCTTGCGCGACCCGTATATCTAACGCGAAAACTGAAACCTCAATTGTTTCAGAGGCGAAACCTCGATAGCAAGTCAAACCTTTATGGCCAAAATCGCAAAACTTCGTTTTACGTGTATATCAATTGAATGTTTCGCGTTACGGACATAACTGGTTTCCTATGTAATACATAGGCAATTGATTCAATCATATGGGCCCAGTCACTGGCTGTATGTTTCGTGATACATCAACTTAATAAGTATTATAACGCGAAGCTATAGTGATCGAAGCATGAAACTTCACAAGTTCGCGTAAACGCTAAGCTTTTGTTGATACAAATGATAGACACTTCCCCAGTTTGTAACGGAAACTTTGTTGAATACCAAGAATGACCTATAAGTCGTAACGCGAAGATTGTTGTACGAAGGACGAAGCTACAAATTCGTAACGGAACTTTTTGATATGGGCCGATGGATGAGCTTCAAAAGTTCGTAATGCGAAACTTGTTTGATACGTAGGAAGTAGCTTTCAAAATTTCGTAACGCGAAAACTTTGGTTATACGAAGAATGAAGATTCAAAGTTCTGAAAACGGAAACTTTGTGATACGAGGATGAAAGCTTCAAAAGTTCGTAAGCGAAAGGTTGTTGATACGAAGGATGAAGCTTCAAACGTTTCAAAAGTCGTATCGCGACAAGTTGTTGGTGCAAAGAGAAGATTCAAAGTTCGTAACGTGGAACTTTGTTATAGAGAAGGAATGAGGCTTCAAAGATGAAAGCGAAATTTTTGATACGAAGGATGAAGTCTTCAATGTTCGTAATCGCGAAAGGTTGTTTTGATACGAAGGATGGATGAAGCTCCAAAATTCGTAAACGCTAAGATAATTTGGTGCGAAGGACGATGTTCAAAGTTCGTACCGCGAAAGGTTATTGGTGCCATTAGAGAAGATTTCAAAAGTTTCGTAACGGAACGTTGTTCTATAACGAAGGGTGAAGCTTCAAAAGTTCGTAACGCGAAACTTATGTTGAAAACGCCAAGATATGGTGCGAAAAGATGAAGCTTCAGAAATTTTCGTAAACCCAAACTTTGTTGATGCGAAGAGTGACGCTTCACAAGTCGTAACGCGAAGTTGTTGTTGTCAGTGTATGTATTATGAAGGTCGATCGCGAAACTTCGGTTGACTTAGTACGACAAACCTTCATAGGTTCCAAAACACGACATCTCATTTTCCGGACACTAACCTTAATGATATCCTGCGAATTTTAATCTCCGTTTCACGAAACATAAGCGGCATTGTTGCTTTTGAATAATCATTCAATGTTCGAGAAATAAATCACAAAAAACATAAAATTAAATCTGTAACGAGACATGAGGTAAAATAGATTTCAATACAATTAATTCAGTTGACTAGACTTTGCTTTTATCAGAGATACAAATAAAAAGGACTGGATTATTTAGGCAAATTAAAATATAAAGATAATGCAACAAACAGAATCTCTGATGTTTGATACAATGCGGTTGCTACATATAAACAGTATCTTTGTGCTGTAACAACAACGCTCCGGTTAATGGCAGTTCCTTTGGCGACATTGGTTCCACGTGAAGCCCCATGTAAAACACAAACGCTCCCGTATATTGGCGATTCCTTGCGAGCTCTGCATTCAGTGAAGCCCACTGTAATACTAACAGCTGCAAGGAAACAACCCAACAACATCTAATTATATTGTCTATAGACGAAAATCATCTCCACAAAACAGGAAATATTTTTTAAAGATAAGATTCGAAGACTACGTTGTCATAGCAAACTTGTCAATGCCTAGCGAGATAAGAGAAAGTATATATTATATCTATATTACAAGAAGTTTTTCTAGAGAAAATGTGAGCGCGAGAGTCTGCGCGTTTAGTAGTTAAAGCGAGAGGAGGCTAGTAACAGCCAGTTACATTTTAATGTATTCAGTCCCTGGAGTACACGTATAGAGCGGGTTGTCTCTGGGAAACTATCAAACGGTACATAAGATGTAAGCTTTACTAGTGTGAAACTACAATATACATAGACTGTAATGTTGCCGTAGTAGTAGGATTATTCACGATTATTGGTGAACTATGCTAAAGGAATCTTGAACGAAAGGCTAATTCACTGGCAATATACTAATACAATTAATCAACTAACATAAGAGTTGTCTTTACTGGAGATTGCTGACAGGTACCAAACAACAAAATCTGTTCGTGTGGACTATAACCGTTTATCGTGGTGTGGAAACCATTCCCCGGGGGTAAGGATGCCGGTCCCGGGGGAGAATTGTAGTAGAGTAAATACCGCCATTACCACTCGGGCTCAACCTCGATCAGCGTCTGTACCTTTCTTCATTTGTGTGATTGCCATTGATAATCGGAATTATGTCCTTTCATTCGGGAGGTCAGTATCATTTAATATAATTAATTAAGTTAATATTACTATTGAAATTAATCACTGTAGCTGATTGTAAATATATGCACTTCAATGTTCATAATAATACAATATAATTATATACCCAAAAAGTATGATCCAGTGGAAAAGAACACGTTTAATGGACTTAAACACACTAAAGTAATTTAAAGTCAGTGTTTATGTATCTTTATATCTATCCTAACTTCCTATACAGAGAGTATTTTTATTTCTTTTTTTTATCTATTTATTTATCCATTAATTTTATGAATAATACTATGATCATATTCGGCAATTAGCAGAGCGAAATGGAGTTCAGATGTATCGATAAATGTTTTTATATTTCGAATCTAACATTGTATAACGATCGGCTTGATTGGACCTATATATATGCTAGTTTAGTTTGATGTAAATGTTCTGTGATACGCGCCTGTAAGGTCACCACAACTGTATACTGGAACACCCACTGACCATCGGGTATATATGTTAGACATATCATACCAAAGATTACATACATACTCGGTAAAAGTGGGTTTATTTTAAAAAGCTCATCTACTTGCTTACGATTATATGCAGTCAAACTGAACCTACTTAATTATCAAAAAATTTGAAATATTGGGTTCAATTCTTCGATATAAGTGGACATACATTACACGTCTGTTCTCAGCAGATCATTAAATTTCTTGGCTCTAATTGGATGAATTTTGTGTACGCTGCGGCGTATGTGCTGATATCACTGGCTGTGGACATTCTCAGTACTAATCGGTACAGCCGGACACTCGCTGTCGGAGTCCCCGCTATATATAATAGATGATCAGGACTTTAATCCCAGAATGTTTGTAACCAATTACTCTAAGGCATTGATACACTTCATACAAGTCGTTATACTGAGACATGGTGTGGTCTATATTTTGATGTAAGATTATTACTTCATGTATATGTTAAGAAGAAGGAGTCTGGTCAGATAATATCCGACGTAAAAACGCAAGTTATACAGCGCAAAAAATATTTCGAAAGTTTGTCTCCCATGACTTATACAAATGATTTAAAAACATTCTGGTCGATATTCCTTATATCAGATGTAGTTTTAGAAACTTGCCCAACTATTACATATACTGCTATCTATATTTTATCTACTTAATATGATCGCTCAACGGTTGTTGAGACCCATATTGCAGAGTTAAAACAAAAAATACATGGATTATTTGATATCAATTTACGAAATGATTATCTTGTTGATCATCGGTTCCAACATCCAAATGACAAACTAGCGCATAAGGAGCTTTATCATCAATTTCTGATAATAAGTCTTTGAACAGCATCTTGCGAAATAGTGGTACGGTCCTCAATTATTGAAATCCAAGATGGCTGCTATCCGGCCATTATTGTTAAACAAAATGCAATATCACAATAAGGGTATTAAGGAATCCAGCAGTATGGAATTTGAAGACGATCCCTTAATACTTTCTGATTAATACCGGATAACACAATACAATTGCAACGACAGACGACGGACTTGGGTAAAATGTGCAGTTTTAGAACTCCATCTGATGATATGGGCTAACAAAGACGGATGAAACGCATATAGCCTAATTCCTGACAGGAAGTAGCCTAGCAATGATGCAGTGCTTTATTGATTGGTTGAATTTTGATATTAAACACCAAGCTATCTTTTAAGGACGTGCCAGAGGGCAACTGTCCAGCATGAGATTCGAAACTCGCACCCAGAAAGTAGAGGGGGCTTAGTAGCAATATTCAGAAATTTAACCACTCGGCCGAAGGTGACCCCCAATAAGCGCGATGCATATACTAAGTTTTGCGGTAACCTTAGTACAAATGATAAGATCATTTGTGAATTATGTGTAAGGATACACATCGTACCACTTATAAACATTACACAGGTAATTTGTAAGCCGGGGACGAACGTTTGATAGTACGAGCATTCAACATCACATTCAGACTGCCTGACTAGAAGGCCTTATGATAAACACTTGTGTAGGTCTCCTGCCTATTATTCATCTGTTTTAGCCATTCATTAAATCTCCCATCATAAACCGCGACTGTTATATAGCGCTTATGGTACAGTTGATATGCCTTCGTTCAGATGTGAAGTGTGGACTCTGACCTCCAGAGATAGCCAGGTCGTTGGATTTGTTTATATAAATCATTATCACTGCATATGATACTCGAATTCAGTAAACTCAGGAAAATCAGAATGGCCATGTGGACTGGACAAACAGTCTGCATTATATTTAAAAAAAATTAATATTCGGGTATGATTAATTTTAAGTATCTACTACATGTCTGATTAACTAGATTAAATAATCTAGTATTAGAGAAACTTATCAACAAACTGAGATAGATGCAGTATGGTTTATGTTATTATCCAATGGCATAACTTTTATGTTTAAATGTCATATAGAAATCATTTCATTCAATTTAGATTTCCAAGGTTCGTTACAATTCCTTAAAATATTTATGAAAAAAATTAAACTAAATCTGCACGTAAGTTATCCCGTCTCTTCTGTGCTATTTCTTTATATGGAGCACGCGTCTGTTGTCTCATGAAACGCATTTCTGATATGATGCTGACAGATTGGTTCTCATCAGCATCTCAAACTCACCACAGGGTTCAAGTCGTATAGATATATATAAAACCTCTTTCTGAGTTAAACAATTACACATACAATGTTTGACTGATAATATATAGATTCATAACCTATGTGTTAAATGAAAGTGTCGGTGTAATCCTTATCACCAGTCCTAATGTCTAATCATGTAATGAACATCTCTGCTCGCTTTGCTTCGGTGTCTTCGACAGCATACTTCAGTGATTAGCCTATAAAAAGGGCAACAGTTCACTATACAAGAAAGACAAACACGAAATTCCGCAGTCTCCCAAATTATGCACCACCGAACTTCTACACTAATAAATGGGAGGCCGTTTCTTACATAACCCTCTGCTGTTAATAGACGTTATATTAATCAAACAAAACATGGCAACTATCGCACATGACATGCGTGCCTTATATCGGTATTAGTTAGTTAATCTTTGTTACGGTTTATATAACACGCACGACGATAATAATCCCCAAAAGAGTTTCGAGTGATAAGTGAAGGCTTATGTTCATAAATAGCAAGAGTACAAAATAAAGATAAAATGACAATTAAAGTTCAAAGAAGTATTCATTTAATGAATTCTTGTGTGGAATGTTGATTTTTTTGTAAAGATCATCCAAAACGTGTTGTTTTTTCGCCAAAAAGGTATGATACAAATTATACATTATCTACTGTATGTTACTTAATTTATCATCTGAGAATATACTTAGACTCTACTAATCAAGAAATCATGCAGTCATTGATGGAATTGTATTAGATGGATGAGTTTATTTGAAACTGGCAGATAAGTTATTGTACACCCATTTCTTTAACATTAGAACACTTTAAACAACTCGACATAAACATCACAAACTTGGTTTAACATAATATTAATATCTGAATACACAATCGTAATCCAACCAAGAGATCAAACGATCATTCTCTTTACGCTCTGCAATACATTTTAGATTTTTTTTCTGCCCAGAATGTCCTAGCTTGAGACAAGCGCAGCTCGTCACTTGTGAAGTGCTTTGGATTCTCTCTGCAGAAACATGCATGGTATACGCTTTCAATATGAAATCAGTTGGAGAGCGTGTAAAGTTTATTACCATTACAACAAATCTCTCGGGGAATTTTGATGAGAGCAGGGAGAAGAGCGTAGAATTTCAAGCTTGTTTCGACGTATATTATTCGGCAGGGGTCCTGGTTTTGGTGTTTTGAAGTGCTATTTTGTAATCGCGGTTGTGAAGAATTATCCTAATTTGCAATGCATTGTAAAATGTGTATTTTAAATGTTACAAAAACGCATACAAAGCTTTGGAGTAGGCTATGTCAGTGTCCTTATCATATATAATATTGGTGTGCTCTAGGGAGATTTATTTCTTTAATTTACATGTTTTCTGTTAGTGTTAGCTACTGTAGGTTTCAGGGCTCAACGGCATTTTTTGGTGAAACCTTGCCCCATATATCACAATGTTCAGTAGTTGCCCTCTTTCTGTTTAACCATTTGGATGAGTAAAGTAAAGGTCCAAAGGGTAATGGTCAAATGCAATACATGGTTTGATTCTTTTATTTTTTTGTTTATAGCATCAGAGACCATAGTAGCTCCTTATTAAGTTCTCCAGGAGGGTAATACACAATGTACCGGAGCTTTGGTTGGTTATACATCGTAGGGATTCGGGATTCTATGATAAGCATAGAATCTTAACATATGTACTCAAATGCACTGAGTCTGTGATAGCTCGCCGAATATCCAGGGATCCCGTGGCGCGGACACTCGGCGATATATATGCTTCATCATCAATCTGGTATTTAAAGGACTATCTTCTTTCCATATGTCGGGTGAGTGCTCTATACCTATCTGAAATTGCTGTAGATCGAATGCTTTTACATCTTTAAAATGGTACGCGTTAATGGAGTGTCTTATATATCTTAATTCACAAGAGCTATTGGTTGAATGTTTGCTTTTTTTCAAAGTATTTCAATATGCGTACATAAGTGCCGACTATGTTAATAGAAGATCTTTGAGTGTTTTTATATTAATCAAGAATGCGGCTGGTATTATACTTTTTATTCAACTACTAATCTGTTACATATACTAAAGTATCTATATTGATATTTGGATGTCACATGTTTATGTTTAAGCCAAATCAAAAAAAATTTTAAATAATTAAAATCTTCTTCTCCATTCTGTTATGGATAATGTGACACATCCATAAATTAAGCGACATGTTCAGTGTAATACTTTAAAAAAGGGGGCAAGAGATACAATATACACGGACACAACGATATACCGCGGCGCTCTAAAATACAGACTTTACACACATATTTTTTGCACACATGGGAGGCAGTTTTTTTGTTTATTAGGATTTAAACCAGTAATTAACCATAGCCACATTAATCAATGTCATTTGCCTTCTGACTATACATAATATACTACTACCTTACTGTATGAGAATTAATATTAACGGTCTATCAGGTGCTGTCACCTGCATAAGTCAGTCATTACAACGTTAATTCTTACTTTGAATACTTTCAATTGCCCGTCAATGTATATTGTATATTGCATCTACCCCATTTTTATTGAATGATGCGGTTAATGTTGATCTGAAAGCTTAAATAACATTATATAGAAAAATGCTACTGTTGCATGTTTTTTGTTGTGCTTACCTCCTTGTAAATATGGAAAGTATTTTACTCTTTAGTAACATTCATTGAAGCATGTCATCAACAACAAATATTAATGTTAACCATCGTGCTATGTCATTATTATGTTATGTCAAGGGGAGCAAACGCATGTATTAGTATGTGCTTTCACTCACTGATAAAAAGGGTGAGGCAGTGTCAAGGAAAACTAAGAAGGAAAATTCAGTTTGGAAGAAGAAAACATGATATTCCACCTTCCAGTCACCTGTTTGCGTGCACGAAGTAGCAATTCTTTCACGACTGAACAGATCAAAGAAAAAATTAAATGTGGTGAAAGGCAACGTACTAGTATTTTCACGACATTGGGTAGAGAGGTTTCATTATTTATCTTATTCTCTGCACACTTCACTAAATTGAATCTGACATAACACGAATTAGGCATTAAAATGTTATTTACATAATCGTTTTACTGCTGTTAATGAAACAATTAAGCAGAAGTGTAGGCTGGCATTCTCACCAGGAATTTGTTTATAGCAGCGTGGGTGCGATTAGTTTAGTGTTAAAAGAAACGTATACACTGTTAGGGATTATTTGCGTTTCTCAAGACGAAACAATTGATGGCTTTTAGAAGCTTGGTGCAAAGACAAGTATTAAGAAGAAGGGATAATTAAAAACAATGAGATTCAAAAAAGATTTAGAAAAATATATTTAAACTTTGAATACATTGCCTAGAATGGGCGATTTAATCACGTCTGGTAAACAGAGATGCGCGATAGTGTAAATATAGTTTGGTTTCTCGAAGTTACAAGACTTTTATGAACATTAGAAGGAAATGGGCGGAATCAACACAAGTCAGCAGGGAGGTGCAAGAAATTAAAGGAAAATTTGACATACAGAGCATGTGTGACGGTCTACAGTAATGGAGGTTTTATTTCAGGGTTCAAGGGAGGGGTAGGATGAGGCGAATGGGGGGGGAAAACAGAGATGGGGGGAAAGGGGGGGAAGGGGATAATTATGGTTCAACTTGACCTGGAAAACAACAGTTATTCTTCCTGTTCAGATTGTGAACTGTTTTATTGTACATGTTTACAGTAGATATCCAGCTGCTACTGTTAGAACAAGAGTGGTACAGATCTTCGTCTACAGTGACTAGAGGGCTTGACCGTTTGAATAGCAATTAAATCTCAACAGAATGATGTTTTGAGACTAATGATCAGTGTTTTAATGGAATACCTTCTATACTCGGATATTCCCAGTATAGGTCGTTATTTAATGCCTTGCCAACATCTTCCGATTGTGACTTGAGACGAGAAAATTAAATAGTGGTTTTTAATTTTGCAATATGGGTTTTAAGGTAGATATTATTTAACCATTTTCAGTTTTCGCGAATGATTATTAATAGCATTATCCGCGATATGTAGAAAATATTTATCTATGCTTAATAATCATTGTACGGCATTTTATTGAAATATTTTCATAAAGCCAAGTCAGATTATACACTTTGTATTTAATATTTCCCTAAATGAAAAGTCAGAACAACCGAATTATTACAATGCATTACGGGAATCAAGATCATGCTAGAGTGTTCCTGATATCGTATAAATATACTACAGACGAATAAAGAATGCTATTGCGTTGCCGAGATTATGGCGTTACAGAAATTACTGAATTACCATTTTCAAATAGATATTAATTATATATATTCGCTTAAAAAGAGTAGTAATAAATTTGCATCCTAGCAGCCATCAATCTGTTTGATCGTTCATCTTTGAAGATTCGTGGCCATGAAATGTTCCCCTTCTAACAATTTTGCATTAATCCACTTTTTGTTCAGCTGCATATTGTTTTCACCTAAGCACTTGAAAACGTCTCGCTTAATACCTTTAGTAAATTGGATTCTATCATAACAAACACTCGAGCTATATCAATCGCACATAGGTACATGTGTATATATTGTTGCTCGCGAAGATGGCCGTAATGTGGGGGGCCCGAGATCATTACCGGACATATCCACCCTTCAATGCTCTGCGTACGGATTCACATCGGTAATACTATTTTCATGATAATCTCCAAACAATATTTTTTGCTTATTGATTGTTCTTGTTTGAGACTTCATTTAGGAATTCAGTCGTGATTTTTTCTTACAATTTTTTTTATCAATGGTTCGGATATTTATAGTCAAGCTTATTGTTTCTAATCCAACTTTTGGCATCATACTATTACTTATTAATGACATTATCCCACCATACAGGAAGAACATAAATTTTACTTTTTTTGAGAGATTGTTAACAAAGCTATACGTTACAGTATGTCAATAACTACATGGGAGAAACTAATCAAAACATAATTTTTGTGTCGCTAGATTCTAGGTTATAAATGTTGTTGAGATACTTGTAACTTTGGTGGTGCAACGTTGAAAATGGACCGCAAGGTAAATATGAACCCTGCGGCGTTGCAAAATGGATTCGTGACCCTATAAGCTGTCAGGTTTGAATGGAATGAGGCCAATTTAACAGGATCCAATTTTCAAAAGTACGAACGGCTTGTGCATTGTAGTGTAACATACATACCTTGCGTCATCGTCTACCGTAATACTGTACTAGTAGAAAAATTAGCGATTCCCCAACACATTTAAAGTCAGCAGGTGCGATATATTGTGTATACTTGGCACCAGGGACAGTTCCCTTCAGATCAGGTTTGATTGTTGTTTGGCTTTGATACATAACAACAAAGTAGGAAAAGATGAACAGATACGAGGGAACATCACTACAGGTGTTGGCACCACATACCAGGTGTGGTGATTACCACAATAATGTACCAAAGTAACATTTCCTGTCAGATGTTCTTAAAACAACAGAACCAGTGTTAGAAACTTCCCTTGGGGGGGAAAATTTTAAAAAAAAAATGGGGTTCTTTTCGTCTAGGCCTAGTTTTTCAGCGAAAATTGCAATGTGAATTGCTACATAGACGGTAGTTGCACTTAGTGAGTAGAATAAAATGTCATCAATGAAATTTAGATATGTGACAAATATGTTATAAATGATACTTCGCCCTAGGCTAAAATACAATAAATGCATTAAATACTATTGCTACATTGCGGTTTTGATTTTTTTTTGCTTTTTGTTTTTTCTCTATTATCCTGATATAGTCAACAGTCAAAATTGCAATCCACATGAATTTCTCGAATTTCGTTGGCTTTTGTTGTTTTGTCCTGGATCAGACCTTGGCATTCATATATCTTAGATATTAGTAAGATAGCACTGGGAGGCGAGAGCGGAGCGAGAGAGAGAGAGAGAGAGAAGTTTTGGCTATAACTTTCAGATTTTTCACCGTGCAATTCTAAGTAATAAAAATCAACGTCTTCGCTTCACTTTCTTTTGATGCCCCGTTTGATCTAATGACCTTCGGAAAAGAAAATCAGCCAGACGAATCCGTGATGTGTATCCAGTCAGCATCAGTATCTAAGACGATTTTAATGAAAGGGTGTTCTGTCTGTACAAACGAGTACAAAGACAAGTACAGCTAATAGGTTTGTTCATGTGTGTGGAAATGACATATATCCGGCATCAGTAGTACAAAGAATGCTTTTCAATTCAACGCTGTAGCAATGGTCAGTAACTCGGATGAAAGACAGCAGATCTAATGGAATGATTTAACTCAATCACACGATTTTTACCAATGTCAGTTACCATGGTGAAGGCCAGTTGTACTAACAGAATTGAGGTTGTAGCAGTACGCCTGTGGTTATAATGATTTTGGCGTTTTGGTTACAATCATACAGGTTTTTTGATAGTTTGTACATTATACTTCCTATTAAAGCCGGGTCATGTACAACAGGCTCCCATGCCCGTGTGTTTCGTGTATGACGTGTGAGTGTGTGTTTTTATAGAGACTGGCGGTATATTAGTGTTATTCTTGGAATAGTGGAACTCTTGCCATTTCATAATGGTATGGTCACTCAACAAACCGCGAAGACACCATTATACTGAAACGGGCGAAGCAAATCGTCCCACTTCTTTATGCTGAGCGCTAAAACAAGAGCAGAAACTTACCACTGAACTGAACACTGCAATATTGAAGATTAAGCAGGGGAAGAAATTGCAACTTTATTGACCTATGGTATGCAGTCAGGAGAACTAGAGGTGCCATCCTTAAAACGCGAGCGCTCAACTCGAGGCGAAAATGTGCGCTGAGGTGAAGGTGAGACGTTAGGAGTAGGCAGATAGAGGTATCCTTAATTTAGTCGCATTTTTACGATGATGTAATGGATGACAACGATCAATTCTAACACCCACCTGCAGGGCACTGTGAAAGGCAGTATTTTACTATCAGAATGCTTACCCAATCAAAAGCCTGTAACAACAGTCGGTTGCTACGGTAGAGGCCAGCTTGTCGTTTCCTTGGCGATAACACGAAATAACAGTTCGTCTTCAAAACGAAATATTGTACAAACTATCACTGTAAAGCGCAGTTTTTACACGAGAACAATTTATTGTGAATGAATAAGGATATTGGGTATATCGTTCTTCAGCATGTTTTTTTTCAGGTAAAACGAATCGGTGTGACTAATAATAACACATATGGTTCTCGTTTTGTTGCTCGCTGTGCGTGCTTTTAAAACCCCCAATTCCGGTAAATCTACAGATGTTCAGTGAGGATACATATCTTTTACTATCAGTGGAGAGTGAATGTTTTTGTTTTTAACCTGTTATTGTGTACTACTTGCATGTGTTTAATTTGTCGGTATCATTGTATTAATTACAGAAATAAATGCAGAACAATTCACTTCTTAATCATAAACCCGTTTAAACGTGAGTTAACAAAATTATGCAATGCGAGGGATGTATACGGAATTTAGATTGAAAAATGATTTGATTTCCTTTTCAACATTTGAATTTGATAAAAACGGCTTTGTTTTTCTTTTTCTAAACGTTGAGCTTGTTTTTTTCAAAAGTGAAATGTAAGAAATGTAAGAGGTATATCTTGGGAGAAACAGAGAAATATAAAAAACAACATGAGGTCGCCATGCTGGGTACATTAAGAGATAAAATAACCAGGTAAGTTGCACAGACTAGTAGATAGGTGTTATAAATCATACCCGTGGCGCGCATTGCAAGATCATTAAATGAAAGTAAATTTGGGATAATTTTTTTCGCTTCTTTCTAACGTCTCCCTCGATACATCACTTTTTGCCATTGCGTTTAGCGTTCGCCCTGTGGAAATCGAGGCTCTGAGGCGTCTCTGGCCGAGATACATGGTCTCGGTATTTTGGCGTTCATCCTCGCAGTGAGACAACACGAATATAACTGAAAAGTTCGCTATTACAAAAGAGAATAACAGCGAGCGTACTGAGTCTCCAAATTGCACAGTACTTCGCAATGCTTCACACAGAGGCCGTTTATCTGAATGACTTAGTTGTATTGTTTCTAACATTCATAAAAAAGATACAAAGTAACTTGTTCAGCTGAACTGGCGGAATCGATTCTAATGGCCTGTTTTCCTTGAGAACACACTGAAAAAAATCTCGTACTTTTTTCATATCTAAATCAGTTTTTTTCTTAGTGTTTTTGTTGACCTCTGAAGCAATGAATCTGTCAACATCAAAATCTTCTAATGAATCTTTGTCTGACAAATATGGATCATGGGGCTTATCAACTGGGGGTGTTAATGTACTCTGAATGGTTTCCGATATCGTGACAGATCTAACGTTAGTTTGTGATATTGTAACGTCGCGACCTGGGCATGACGGTATGACGTCGAACCGATACCGGGCTTCAGTTGCTATTTTGCCTGAATCAAACTGAATTTCAAATCGGTCGAAACCATAATTAGTGTCTGCCTTTGAAATAGACTTGATTACTCCCCTTTCCCCGTCACATAGCTTCACTCTGTCGCCAATATTGACCAAATCTTCGTCCATCGCAGCCATGATGTTGACGTTGAAAGCAGACGACGTAAACATTGATCACGTGGGGTAGAAAAAGTAGTACCGGTCAAAGGTCAATTTCTCCACCAATCAAAACGCCGGAAGGTTATATTCCACTAGTGGAATATCAATATATATAATCAACGGTGTGTACATATAACCAATGGCCTGAGAGTTGAATTAATCGACACATTGTGGTAGAAAATGATATTAGTGACGTGACAATAGTTGAATACTTTGGTATATAACTAGTTTTTTATGGCGCAAAAATGTTTAGAATTTACATGTATGAAGGAATACAGGTACATGTATAAGCAATGGCAGCCAATGATCTCTTTCTCAGAACTATTACGTGGAATTATTGTTGCGATGATTATACTACAGTGCTAATGGTTTGTTATCAAAACGCAACGGAAAAAAATATTCTTATTAAAGGCCAACTACCTTTCCGAAACGGCTTTTAATTATAAAATGTAAATGTAAAGCGAAATCAATAATTTTGCAGAGTCGCAAAAGTTATTAACTTACCATTAATACTACACACTCATCATCATCTTCTGAAAAAATAATTGAATTAATAAAATGTTAATGTTCATAACGCTGGTCGTCTTATGTTTCCCGCCGTCGTCCTAAATACCGCGCGGTGTGTAGTTGACTATCACTGCGCTAGCGGCATAACATGTAAATGAATCTCCACAGTTTTCCTATATTACGCAGGAAATCTTTCATATGTTTGGTGTTGTTACTTCATCTTAGACCATCGATATGTATTTTCTTGTGTTAATGTTCTTAAAAAACTTTTAAATATTGCTCCGGAAAGGTAGTGGGCCTTTAACCATAAGTAACAAAAATTAGTGATTGACAGTCAATAACGTGTACTGTACTGAGTACCCTTGGCTAGCGAAAGTCGTACTACGGAGAGTATCGCACTGAGTACCCTTGGCTAGCGAAAGTCGTACTTCGGAGAGTATCGCACTGAGTACCCTTGGTTAGCGAAAGTTGTACTACTGAGAGTATCGCACTGAGTACCCTTGGCTAGCGAAGTCGTACTTCGGAGAGTATCGCACGGAGTACCCTTGGCTAGCGAAAGTCGTACTACGGAGAGTATCGCACTGAGTACCCTTGGCTAGCGAAAGTCGTACTACGGAGAGTATCGTACTGATTACACTTGGCTAGCGAAGTCGTACTTCGGAGAGTATCGCACTGATTACCCTTGGCTAGTGAAAGTCGTACTACGGAGAGTATCGCACTGAGTACCCTTGGCTAGCGAAAGTCGTACTACGGAGAGTATCGCACTGAGTAGCCTGGGCTAGCGAAAGTCGTACTAGGAAGGGTATCGTACTGAGTACCCTTGGCTAGTGAAAGCCGTACTAGGGAGGGTATCGTACTGAGTACCCTTGGCTAGTGAAAGCCGTACTAGGGAAGGTATCGTACTGAGTACCCTTGGCTAGCGAAAGTCGTACTAGGGAGGGTATCGCACTGAGTACTCTTGGCTAGCGAAAGTCGTTCTAGGGAGGGTATCGCACTGAGTACCCTTGGCTAGCGAAAGTCGCACTAGAGAGGGTATCGTACTGAGTACCCTTGGCTAGCGAAAGTCGTACTACGGAGAGTATCGCACTGATTACACTTGGCTAACCAAGGGTGTTCAGTCATAGAAGCGAGAGTATCGTACTGAATACCATTAGCTACCGAAGTCGTACAGCAAGTTACGTTCCAAAGGAAGAAAGTTATAAAAGAGAGCGAAAATTTGAGAGCAAATATGCAGTAACTGTAATATACAATGTTTGTATACGTTCTGGTACCATAATGAAGCTGCATAATTGATATTACACAGATATGTGCCATTTGATGTAACTTCATTAATCATAAGTATGATATGCACTAATTGTGAATTAAGAGTACTATCAAACATCACTTGGCTGTAGCGCACACCCTCTCATTAATTGGACTGCATCGTAAAACCTTATTGGTCAGTAACACGAAACTTTATCGGTGGGCACATGATGTACAACGCGAAATCTTATCAACACATATCCTTGCGCCGACCCGCATACTAACGCGAAAATGAAACCTCATTGTTTCAGAGCGGAAACCTCGATAGGAAGGTCAAAACCTTTTGGCCAAAATCGCGAAACTTCGTTGTTACGTGTACTTATCAATGAAGTTCGCGTTACGGACCATAACTGGTTTCCTATGTAAATACATAGGCATATTGTTCATATCCATATGGGCCCAGTCACTGCTGGGTATGTTTGTGATACATCAAACTTAATAAGTATATAACGCGAAGCTATAGTGATCCGAAGCATGAAACTTCACAAGTTCGTAACGCGAAGCTTTGTTGATACAAATGATAGACCTTCCCCAGTTTGTAACGCGAAACTTTGTTGATACCAAGAATGAGGCCTATAAGTTCGTAACGCGAAAGCTTGTTGGTACGAAGGACGAAGCTTCAAAAATTCGTAACGCGAAACTTTGTTGATACGATGGATGAAGCTTCAAAAGTTCGTAATGCGAAACTTTGTTGATACGTAGGAAGTAGCTTTAAAATTTCGTAACGCGAAACTTTGTTGATATGAAGAATGAAGATTCAAAAGTTTGAAACGCGAAACTTTGTTGATACGAAGGATGAAGCTTCAAAAGTTCGTAACGCGAAAGGTTGTTGATACGAAGGATGAAGCTTCAAACGTTTCAAAAGTTCGTATCGCGAAAGGTTGTTGGTGCAAAGGACGAAGATTCAAAAGTTCGTAACGTGGAACTTTGTTTATACGAAGGAATGAGGCTTCAAAAGATCGTAACGCGAAACTTTGTTGATACGAAGGATGAAGCTTCAAATGTTCGTAACGCGAAAGGTTGTTGATACGAAGGATGAAGCTTCAAAAGTTCGTAACGCTAAAGATAATTGGTGCGAAGGACGATGTTTCAAAAGTTCGTACCGCGAAAGGTTATTGGTGCAAAGGACGAAGATTCAAAAGTTCGTAACGCGGAACGTTGTTTATACGAAGGGGTGAAGCTTCAAAAGTTCGTAACGCGAAACTTTGTTGAAACGCCAAAGATTATTGGTGCGAAAGATGAAGCTTCAAAAGTTCGTAACCCAAAACTTTGTTGATGCGAAGAGTGACGCTTCACAAGTCCGTAACGCGAAAGTTTGTTGGTCAGTGTATGTATTATGAAGGTCGATCGCGAAACTTCGGTGACTAGTACGACAAACCTTCATAGGTTCCAAACACGACATCTCATTTTCCCGGACACTAACCTTAATGATTATCCCCTGCAGAATTTTTATATCCGTTTCACGAAACATAAGCGGCATTGGTTGCTTTTAATAATCATTACAATGTTCGAGAAATAAATCACCAAAAAACATAAAATAAAATCTGTAACGAGACATGAAGGTAAAATAAGATTTCATATACAATTAATTCAGTTGACTAGACTTTTGCTTTGATCAGAGATACAATAAAAAGGATGGAGTTATTTAGCAAAATTAAAAATATAAAGATCAATGCAGACAAACAGAATCTGCTGATGTTTGATACATATCGGTGCTACATATAACAGTATTTTGTGCTGTAACAACCAACGCTCCCGGTATATTGGCGATTCCTTGGCGAGCTCTGGTTCCACGTGAAGCCCACTGTAACAACCAACGCTCCCGGTATATTGGCGATTCCTTGGCGAGCTCTGCTTCCACGTGAAGCCCACTGTAATAACTAACAGCTGCAAGGAAAACAACCCAACCAACATCTATTATTTGTCTAATAGACGAAAATCATCTTCACACAAAACAGGAAATATTTTTAAAGATAAGATTCGAAAGACTTACGTTGTCATAGCAACCCTTAGTAATGCTAGCAAAGATAAAGAGAAAGTATATATATATACATCATATTACAAGAGTTTTTCTAGAGAAAAATGTGAGCGCGAGAGATCTGCGCGTTTAGTACGTAAAGCAGACGAGGGGCTAGTAACAGCACAGTTACATTTTAATGTATTCAGTCCCCTGGAGTACACGTTAGAGCGGGGTTGGCTCTGGGGAAACTATCAACGGTACATAAGATGTAAAGCTTTACTAGTGTGAAAACTTACAAAATACATAGACTGTAAATGTGTGCCGTAGTGTAGGATTTTTCACGATTATTGGTGAATATGCTAAAGGAGTCTTGAACGCAAATCGCTAATTCACTGGAATAACTAATTCAATTAATCAACTAAAATAAGAGGTGTCTTTCTGGAGATGCTGACAGGTACCAAACAACAAAATCTTGTTCTGTGTGGAATATAACCGTTTTATCGTGTGTGGAACCATTCCCCGGGGGTAAGGATGCCGGTCCCGGGGGAGAAGTTTGTGAGGGTAAATTACCGCCATTACCACTCGTGGCTCATACCTCGATCAGCTGTCTGTACCCTTCTGTCATGTGCTGTGATTTCCATGATAATCGGAATTATCCTTCTACAGTTCGGAAGGTCAGTGTTAATTATGTTTAATCAATTAGTTAATAATTAATATAGAATTATCACTGTAGCTGTTTGTAAATATATGAACTCCAATGTTCATAATTATTTTAATATAATTATATACTCAAAACGTATGACCCAGTGGAAAAGACCACGTTTATTGGCCTTAAGCACACTAAAGTAATTTAAAGTCAGTGTTTTATCTATCTATATATCTATCTATCTATCCTATCTACCGATATTTTCATTTCTTTTTGTTAGTTTATCAAGTAATGCGTTGAACAATTTTATTATCGTATTCGGCAATTCAGTAAACAAATGGAATTCAGATGTATCATTAAATGTTTTATATTTTGTACTAACATTGTATAACGATGGCTATGATTGGTGACCTAGTTTATAGAATATATATGTTCTATAATACTCGCCCTGTAAGGCCCCACATACCTGTATCACGTGGCACACCCACTGACCATCGGGTATATATGTTGACCATTATCATACCCAAAGATTACTATACATACTGGTATAAGTAGGGCTTTATTTACAAAGCTCATCTAGCTTACGATATATGCCAGTCAAACTGGAACCTACTTAATTATCACAAAAATTGAAATATATGGAGTTCAAGTTCTTCGATATAAGTGGAATACATTACAACGCTGTTTCAGCAGATCATTAAATTTCTTGGCTCTAATTGAGATGAATTTTGTGTCGCTGCGGCAGTTGTGCTGATATCACTGACTGTGGACATTCCTCAGTACTAATCGGTTACAGCCGACACTCGCTGTCGGAGTCCCGTCTATATAATAGATGATCAGGACGTTGATCCCCAGAATGTTTGTAACCAATTACTCTAAGGCATTGATACACTTCATACAAGTCGTTATACTGAGACATGGTGTGGGTCTACATTTTGATGTAAGATATATTACTTCATGTATAGGAAGAAGAAGGAGTCATTGTCAGATAATATCCGACGTAAAAACGCAATGTATACAGCGCAAAATATATTCGAAAGTTTTGTCTGCCATGACTTAATACAAATTATTTAAAACATTCTGGTCGATTAGTCTTATATCCAGATGTAGTTTAGAAATGTTGCCAACTACTTACATATACTGCTATCTTATTTTATCTTACTTAATATATCGCTCAGACGGTTGTTGAGACCCATATTGCAGAGCTTAAACAAAACTCATGGATTATTTGATATCAATTACGAAATGTTTATCTTGTTATCAATCGGTTCCAACATCCAAATGTACATCTAGCGCATAAGGGAGCTTATATATCAATTTTGAGATAGAGTCCTTGAACAGTACTCTCTGCGAAATAGTGGTACGGTCCTCAATTATTGAAATCCAAGATGGCTGCCTATCGGCCATATTGTTAACAAAATGCAATATGCACAATTAGGGTATTAAGGAATCTCAGGCATGTATGGAATTTGAAAGAGATTCCTTAATACTTTCTGATTAATACCGATAACAATACAATTGCAAACGGACAGACGGACGGACTGTGGATAAAATGTGAGTTTAGACCTCCATCTGATGATTATGGGCTAACAAACGACGGATTGAACGCACGTATAGCCTAATATCCTGACAGGAAGTAGGCCTAGCAATGATCAGTGCTTTTTGATTGGTTGAATTTCTGATTAACACCCAAGGCTATTTAAGGACGTGCCAGGAGGGCAACTGTCCAGCATGAGATTCGAACTCGCGACCCAGAAGTAGAGGGGCTTGTAGCAATATGTCAGAACATCTTAACCACTCGGCCGAAGTGGCCCCAATAAGCGCGATGCATATACTAAAGTTTTGGCGTACCACTTAGGACAAATGATAAGTAATTTGTGAATTAGTGTAAGGTACACAATCGTACCACTTATAAACATTACACAGGTAATTTGTAAGCCCGCGGACGAACGTTTGAAGTACGAGCATTCAACATCACATTAAACTGCCTGACCTAGAAGGCCTTATGATAAACACTGCTGTAGTCTCCTCACTATTATCATCTGGTTTTAGGCCATTCATAAATCTCCCATACATAAACCGCCGACTGTTTATATCAGCGCTATGGTACAGTTGTATGCCTTCGTTCAGATGTGAAGTGTGGACTGACCTCCAGATAGCCAGGTCTTTGGATATGTTTATATCAAAGTCATATACTGGCCATAGTGATACTCGAATTCAGTAAACTCAGAAAATCAGAATGGCATGTAGACTGACAACCAGTCTCCATATATTTAAAAAAAAATTAATATTCGGGTTGATTATTTTAAGTATCTACTACATGTCTGATTCAAACTAGATAAGATAATCTAGTATTAGAGAAACTCTTATCAACATCTGAAATAGAATGCAATGGTTTATATGATTATCAATGGCATAAACGTTATGTTTAAATGTTCATATAGAAATCATTCATCAAATTAGATTTCCAAAGGTTGTTACCAATTCCTTAAAACTATTTATGAACAAAACATTAAACTAAACTGCACGTAAGTTATCCCATCTCTTCTGTGCTATTCTTTTTATGGACCCAGCGTTGTTGTCTCCATGAACGCAATTCTGATATGATGCTGACAGTTGGTATCTCATCAGCATCTGAACTCACCACAGGGTTTCAATTCTATAGATATATATAAACCTCTTTACTGAGTTAAAACATTACACATACAGATGTTGACTGTATAATTATAGATTCATAAGCCTATGTGTTCAAATGAAAGCTGTCGGTGTAATCCTTATCACCTGTCCTAATGGTCATCATGTATGACCATCTCTGCTCGCTTTGCTTGGTGTCTTCGACAGCATACTTCAGTGATATAGCACTATAAAAAGGGCAACAGTTCAACTATACAAGAAGACAAAACACGAACATTCCGCAGTCTCCCAAATATGCACCACATACTTCGTACACACTACATAAATGGGAGGCCGTTCTTACATAACCCTTGCTGTTAATAAGACGTTAATTTAATCAAACAAACATGGCCACCTTATTCGCCATGACATCCGTCCTCATATGGTATTAGTTAGTTAATCTTTGTTACGGTGTTATATTAACACCAAGAACGATAATAATCCCCAAAAAAGAGTTTCGTGGATAAGTGAAGGCTTATTAGTGTTCTATAAATGCAAGGAAGTACAAAGATAAAGATAAAATTGACAGATAAAGTTCAAAGAGTATTCATTTAATGAATTTTGTGTGAAAATGTTGATTTTTTTGTAAAGATCATCCAAAACGTGTTTGTTTTTCGCCAAAAAGGTATGATAGCAAAATTATACATTATCTATGTTGATGTTAGCCTTTAATTTATTCATCCCTGAGAATATACTTAGACTCTACTAAATCAAAGAAATCATCAGTCCTTGATGGAATTTTAGTGATGGATGAGTTATTTGAAACTGCATATCAAGTATTGTAACCCCATTTTGCTACATTAGAACACTTTAAACAACCTCGACATTAAGACATCACAAACTTGGTTAACATAATATAAATGCTGAATACACGAATCTGTAATCCAACCAAGAGATCAAAACGATCATATCTCTTTAAGCTCTGCAAATACCATTTTATGATTTTTTTTTCTCCCATGAAGGTTCCTAGCTGCAGACAAGCGCAGCTCTACTGTGAAGTGCTTTGATTCTCTCTGCAGAAAACATGCATGTATACCTTTCATATGAAATCAGTTTGGGGAGAGGCGGTGTAAGGGTTTATGTACCATTACAACAAATCTCTCGGGGGATTTTGATGAGAGCAGGGGTGAAGAGGGTAGAATTTCAAGCTTATTTCCGACGTATATTATTCGCAGGGGTCTGGGTTTGGTGTTTTGAAGTGCTATTTTGGTATCTCGGTTGTGGAAAGATATCCTATTTGCAATGCATTGTACAAATGTGTATTTAAAGTGTTACAAAAACGCATACCAAAGCCTTTGGAGTAGGCTATGCTCAGTGTACTTATACATATATATATTGGTGTGCTCTAGGGAGAATTTATTTCTTAATTTACATGTTTTCTGTTAGTGTTAGCTACTGTAGGGTTTCAGGGCTCCAACGGCATTTTTTGGTGAACCTTGCCCCCATATATCACAATGTTCAGTACGTTGCCATCTTTCTGTTTAACCATTTGGACGAGTCAAAGTAAAGAGTCAAAGGGTACATGGTCAAATATGCAATACAATGGCTTTGATTCTTCTTTTTTGTTTTTGTTTTTTTTTTTATACCATCAGAGACCATAGTAGCTGCTATATTAAGTTCTCCAGGAGGGTAAAACACAATGTACCCCGGAGACTTGGTTGGGTTATACACGTGGGGAATTCGGGATTATAATGATAAGCCATAGAATCTACATATGTACTCAATGCACTGAGTCTGTGATAGACTCGCCGAATATCAGGGATCCCGTGGCGCGGACATTGCCTTCTCAACTCGGAGATATATATGCTTCATCATCAATCTGGTATCTTAAAGGACTATCTTCTTTCAATAGTGTCGGGTCGAGTGCCTCTATACCCTATCTGAAATTGCTGATAGATCGAATGCTTTTACATCTTTAAAATGTAGCGTTAATGAGTGTCTCTATATATCTTATTCACAGAGAGCTATTGGTGAATGTTTGCTTCTGTTTCAAGTATTCAATATGCGAACATAAGTGCCCGAACTATGTTTAATAGAAACGATCTTTGAGTGTTTTATATTAATAACAGAATGCGGCTGGTATTTTACATTTTTGTTCAACTACTAATCTGTTACATATACTAAAGTACTCTTATAGTGATATTTGAATGTCACATGTTTACGTTTAAGCCAATCAAAAAAATAAATAATTAAAATCCTTCTTCTCCATTCTGTAATG
This sequence comes from Argopecten irradians irradians, assembly GCA_004382745.1. Classification (NCBI taxonomy): domain Eukaryota; kingdom Metazoa; phylum Mollusca; class Bivalvia; order Pectinida; family Pectinidae; genus Argopecten; species Argopecten irradians. The sequence goes on from SAYR01003782.1 coordinate 1,001,454, forward strand.
GATAATCTGACAACATCCATAAATTAAGCGACATGTTTCAATGTAATATCACTTTAAAAAGGGCAAGAGATACAATATCACAACGAGACACAACACGAATATACCGCGGCCTCCCATACAGACATTTACACACACTATTTTTTGCACACATGGGAGGCCGTTTTTTTAAATTGACCATGGCTGTTCGTAGGACTTTAAACCAGATAATTAACCATAGCATCATCTAATCAAATGTCATGCTCTTCTGACTATACATAATATACTAACCTACCTTCATTGTAAATGAGAATTAATATTAACGGTCTATCAGGTGCTGTCACCTGCAGAAGTCAGTCCATTACAACGTTAATTTTACTCCATGAATATCTTTAATTAGCCCGTACAATGTATATTGTATATTGCATCTACCCCCACTTTTATATTGAAGATGCGGTTATGTTGATCTGTAAACTTAAATACATTATATAGAAAAAAGGGGCTGATTGCAGTGTTTTTGTTGTGCTACCTCCTTGTAAATATGGAAAGTATTTTACCTCTTTAGTACCATATCATTGAAGCATGTCATCAACACAACAAATATCAACAGGTAAACCAATCGTGCCATTCATGTTATGTTCAATGTCAAAGGGAAGCAAAACGCATACATAGGCATGTGCTCAACACATGATCAAAAGTGAGGCGGTTTCAAGGAGAAACTAAGAAGGACAAAGTCAGTAAGGAAGAAGAGAAATCATGATATTTCAAATTCAGTCACCTGTTTGCGTGCACGAAAGTAGCATTCTTTCACGACTGAAACAGATCAAAGAAAAAACAAAGTGTGGTGAAAGGCATACGTACTAGTATTTTCACGACATTGGGTAGAGAGGTTTCATTATTATGCTTATTCTCTGCACACTTCACTAAATTGAATACTGACATAACACGAATTGGCATATAAAAAGTTATTTACATATCGTCTTTACTGCTGTTAATGAAACAATTAAGCAGAAGTGTAGCTGGCATTCTCACCAGGAATTTGTTTATACAGCGTGGTGCGATTATGTTTAGTGTTAAAAGAAACGTATACACTGTTAGGTTTTTGCCGTTTCTCAAGACGAAACAATTGATGGCTTTAGAAGCTTGGTGCAAAGACAAGTTATAAGAAGAAGGATAATTAAAAACAATGAGATTCAAAAAGATAGAAAAAATATATTTTAAACTTTGAAATACATCTGCACTAAGAAATGGCGCGATTTAATCACGTCTTGTAAACAGAGATGCCGCGATAGTGTAAACTATAGTTCTGTTTCTCGAAGTTACAAGACTTTTATGAACCATTAGAAGGAAATGGCGGAATCACACAAGTCACAGGGAGGTCAAGAAATTAAAGGAAAATTTGACATACAGAGCCATGTGTGACGGTTACAGTAATGGAGGTTTTATTTCAGGGTTCAAGGGAGGGGTAGGATGAGGCGAAGGATAATTATGGTTCAACTTGACCCTGATGAACAACCAGTTATGATTCCCTGTTCAGTTGTGAACTGTTTTATTGTACATGTTTACAGTAGATATCCAGCTGCTACTGTTAGAACACAGAGTGGTACAGACTCTTCGTCTACAGTGGACTAGAGGGCTTGACCGTTTGAATAGCAATTAAATCTCAACAGAATGATGTTTTGAGACATATATGACAGTGTTTTATGGACATAACCTTCTATACTCGGATATTCCACAGTATAGTCGGTTATTTATGCTTGCCAACATCTTCACGATTGTGACTGAGAACGAGAAAATTAAAATTTAGTGGTTTTAAATTTTCGCAATATGGTTTTAAGGTAGATATCATTTAACCATTTCTCAGTTTTCGCGAATGAATTATTAATAGCATTATCCCGCGATATCGTGAAAATATTATCTATGCTTAAATAATCGATTGTACGGCATTTTTTTGAAAATATTTCATAAAGCCAAGTCAGATTTACACTTTGCATTTAATATTCCCTAAATGAAATAGTCAGAACAACCGAATTTTTACAATAGCACTACGGGAATCAAGATCATGCCAGAGTGTTCCTGATATCTTATAAATATATTAACAGACGAATAAAGAATGCTATTGCGATTGACCGAAAGATTATGGCGTTACAGAAAATACTAAATTGCCATTTTCAAACTACGATATATATATATATATATTCCTTAAAAAGAGTAGTAATAATTTGACATCCATAGCAGCCATCAATCTGTTTGAATCGTTCATCTTTGAAAAGATTCGTGCCATGAAATGTTCCCTTCTAACAATTTTGCATTAATCCAATTCTGTTCAGCTGCATATTGTTTTCACCTAAAGCACTCAGACAGTGGCTTCATCATGAAAACGTCTCGTCTCATATTTACCTTCTAGTAAATATGGATTCTATCATAACACTCGAGTCTATATACAATGCACCTAGAGTACATGTGTATAATTGTTGCTCGCCGACAGATGGCCCAGTAATGTGGGGGGCCCAGAGATCATTAGCCGGAACATATCCCACCCTTCAATGCTACTGGCGGTACGGAATTCAACACACCGGTAATCAACTATTTCATGATAATCTCGAAACAATATTTTCTGCTTCAATTGATGTTCTTGTTTGAGACTTCATTCAGTAATTCAGTCGTGCTTTTCTTACAATTTTTTTATCAATGGTTCGGATATTTATAGTCAAATGGGTGCTTTGTTTCTTATTTCATATTTTGGCATCATACTAATTACTTATTAATGACATTATCCCACCATACAGGAAGAACATAAATTACTTTTTTGAAGAGATTGTTAACAAAGCTATACAGTTAAAGTATGTCAATAACTACATGGGAGAAACTAATCAAAACATAATTTTTGTGTCAGCTAGATTCTAGGTTATAAATGTTGTTGAGATACTTGTAACTTGGTGGTGCAACGTTGAAAAATGGACCGCAAGGTAAATATGAACCCTGAAGGCCGTTGCAAATGGATCGTGACCCTATAAGCTGTCAGGTTTTGATGGAATGAGGCCAATTTTCAACAGGGATCCATTTTCAAAGTAACAACGGCCTTGTGCATTGTAGTGTACATACATACCTTGCGTCATCGGTCTACCGTAATACTGTAACTAGTAGACAAAATTAGCGATTCCCCACAACATTAACGTCAGCAGGTGCGATATATGTGTATACTTGGCACCAGGGCACCGTTCCCCTTCAGATCAGGTTTGATGTTGTTTCTGGCTTTGATACATAACAACCAAAGTAGAAAAGATGAACAGATACAGGTGACATCACTACAGGTGTGGCACCACATACAGGTGTGGTGATTACCACAATAATGTACCACAAGTAACATTTCCTGTCAGATCTTCTATAAAACACCAGAACCCAGTGTTAGAAACATTCCTTGATTTAAGAAATGTTCGTACTAGGCCTAGTTATTTCACGAAAATTGCAAATGTGCAATTGCATACATAGACGGTAGTTGCACTTAGTGAGTAGATAAAATGTCATCAATGAAATTTAGATATGTGACAAATATGTTATCAATGATACTTCGCCCTAGGCTAAAATACAATAATGCATTAAATACTATTGCTACATTGCGTATTTGATTTTTTCCTTTTTGTTTTTTTCTCTATTTCCTGATACTACTAACAGTCAAAATTGCAATACACATGACATTTCTCGAATTTCGTTTGGCTTTTGTTGTTTTGTACTGGATACACCTTGGCATTCATATATCTTAGATCTTTAAGTAAGATAAGCACTGGGAGCGAGAGAGAGAGAGAGAGAGAGAGAGAGAGAGAAGTTGGCTATAACTTCAGATTTTTCACGTGCAATTCTAAGTAATAAAAATCAACGTCTTCGCTTCACTTTCTTTTGATGCCCCGTTTGATCTATGACCTTCGCGAAAGAAAATCAGCCAAGACGAATCCGTGATGTGTAATCCAGTCAGCATCAGTATCTAAGACGATTTATGACAACGGGTGTTTGTCTGTACAAACGAGTACACAAGACAAGTACAGCTAATAGGTTGTTCATGTGTGTGGAAATGACATATCATCCCGGCATCAGTAGTACAAAAGAAATGCTTACCCAATCAAAACGCCTGTAGCAATGGTCAGTAACTCGGATGAAAAGACCAGCAGATCTAACGGGAATGATTACTCAATCAAAACGATTTTAACAATGTCAGTTACCATGGTGAAGGCCAGTTGTACTAACAGAATTGAGGTTGTCAGCAGTACGCTGTGGTTATATGATTTTGGCGTTGGTTACAATCATACAGGTTTTTTGATAGTTTGATTCAATTAACTTCCTATTAACAGCCAGGGTCATGTACAAACGGCCTCCCATGCCGTGTGTTTCGTGTATGACGTGTGAGTGTGTGTTTTTATAGGAAGACTGCGGTATATTAGTGTTATTCTTGAATAGTGGAACTCTTGCCCATTTCATAATGGTATGTCACTCAAACAAACCGCCGAAGACACCATTATACTGACAACGGGCGAAGCAATCGTCCCACTTCCTTTATGCTGAGCGCTAAACAAGAGCAGAAACTACCACTGAACTGAACACTGAATATTTGAAGATTTAAGCAGGGCAAGAAATTGCAACTTTTATTGACTATGGTATCGCAGTCAGGAGAGAACCTAGAGGTCATCCTTACAAAAGCGAGCGCTCAACTCGAGGCCAAAAGTGGTGCGATGAGGTGAAAGTGAGACGTTAGGAAGTAGGCAGATAGAGGTAAATCCTAAATTTAGTCGCCTTTTACGATGATGTAATGATGACAACAGATACAATTCTAACACCCAACCTGCAGGGCCACTGATGAAAGGCCAGTAGTACTATCAAGAATGCTTACCCAATCAAAACGCCTGTAACAACAGTCGGTTGCTACGGTGAGAGGCCAGCTGTCGTTTCCTTGGCGATAACACGAAATAACAGTTCGTCTTCAAACGAAATATTGTACAAACTATCACTGATAAAGACCAGTTAATTTACACGAAGAACAATTTATTGTGAATGATAAGGATGATTGTATATCGTTCTTCAGCATGTTTTTTTCAGGTAAAACGAATCGCGTGTGATAATAATACAACATAATGGTTCTCGTTTGTTGCTCGCTGTGCGTGATTTTAAACCCACATCCGTATCTACAGATGTTCAGTGAAGGATACATATCTTTTACTATCAGTGGAGAGTGATGTTTTGTTTTAACCTGTTATTGTGTACTACTTGATGTCGTTTAATTTGTCGGTATCATTGATATTAATTACAGAAAACAATGCAGAACAATTCACTTCTTAATCATAAAACCTTTAAACCTGAGTATAACAAAAAATTATGCAATGCAGAGGGATGTATAGGAATTTAGATTGAAAAATGAATTTGATTCCCTTTTCAACATTTGATTGATAAAAACGAGCCTCTTGTTTTTCTTTTTCTAAACGTTGAGCTTGTTTTTCAAAAAGTGAAATGTAAGAAATGTCCAAGAGGTATTCTTGGGCAGAAACAGAGAAAACTATAAAAAACAACATGAGTCGCCATGCATGGGTACATTAGAGATTAAAATACCAGGTCAAGTTGCAACAGACTATTCAGATAGGTGTTATAATCATACCCGCTGGCCGCATTGCAAGATCATAAAATGAAAGTAAATTTGGGATAATTTTTTCGCTTCTTCCTAACGTCTCCCTCGATACCACCTCACTTTTTGCCATTGAGTTTAGCGTTCGCCCCTGTGAGAAATCGAAGGCTCTGAGGCCGTCCTCTGGCCGAGATACACCATGGTCTCGGTATCTTTGGCGCCATTCTCCAGTGAGACAACACGAATATACACTGACAAAAGTTCCGCTATTACAAAGAGACATACACGAGCGTACTGCAGTCTCCCAAAATGCACACTCACTTCGCACATGCTTCACACGAGAGGCCGATCTGAAATGACCTTAGTTGTTAAGAGGATTTTACTCCCAATCAACGATGAAGTGGTAATGCTGTATATTTATACATTTGTTTGATTCTCTTTATTCTAAGCTTCCGGTATACTACATACGCAACTGACAAAGAGGTGATGTTGTCTCTTCACCTACATGTGCTGCCATTGACAGCATGAACCTCTCCTTACATGATTGTATATTTAGTTGGCGCCATGCACCCTCCCGCCGTAAACATGTTACATAACGGTACTGTTGTCACGCCATCTTGCATTACGGAATCACAAGTCCAATGTGTAATTTACTCCTACATACACCAGAGAGTGACGCCAAATATTCCTTGGTGATAGTGCCTCATCTAGCTCATCTCACTGCAGGTGGCTATAATGAGAAAAAAATCTAGTAAAGCTTGGTCCAGATTTAGTCTAGTATCAAGAATATATTTTTTCTATTAAATAATTTTAGCTGATAACATGAATACATATTTGAAAAAACAGGGAGTGAAAGCCTTTACTTTGTGTTCGTCAACAGTTTTCAATGTATAATGAGAATCCTCCTTGATTCCATCTAAATCAAGCGTCCAAAATCCATCCGAAATTACATACAACGATCAGCAAACATTAATTTCAGTATATACATTGTATCTGAATTTCATTACAGATATCTTTAGTAGCACTTATTGTTTCATTGAGATATTACTATATTATAAATGTGCATAAGTTTTCACGATTTCAATTCAATTCATTTTTTTTTGCATTTTTACATCCACAAACAAGGATCGATAGCAAATTAAAAAATAACGTAACATGTATCAAACAACAATAACAATACCAATAAAACAAAAACAAATTATGTATTCAACAAGGCCGCTAAAGAGGCCCAAAGAGGCAGAAGTGGTGGCTTATTAGATGACAATAACTTTACTAAATTTTCATAGTTTGTGAACATAGAATTAATTTTGTATGTAGTTAAGAAAGTGTTTCTTTCAGTAGAATTTACTGTACTATTGAGGATAAAGTGAAGTGAGCTTCATCCTCTAAAATATTGCAAAATTTGCATAACCGGTGCTGGCGAGGTATCTTTTTCGTCCTACCAGCTTCAATTTCTAGGTTGTGATTGCTGGTAGGAAGTTTTGCTAGCAATTTTCGATTTTCAAATTTTGCAAAGAAAGAAAATATTCCTCGTTATATTTTGTTTAAATTTACAGGGAGACAAACCACGAATTCAGCTGATCAGCCAACCAACCAACCAACGTTATCATTGACCATAATTCATCATTTATGTAGTTGGTAGTGACGTATGATTAATACAAGGGGTATTATAGTGTGTGTGTACATATATGAAATGTTCATTATTGGGGTATTTCAGTTTTAAACACATCCTGAACTTTCTTTATAGGGATATTGAGATGTGAGGACGTAACACAAAACAAAACAAAAAAATTATTTGAACCTTCAAATAAATGTGTATCAGAATACAACTAATATTTGTAAGTCTCTGTAACCGTTGTGAGAATTCTGTATGAAACGCTATATAGCAAAAACATTAAAACCAACGAACATTTTTACACAACAAAGAAAATCCTGTTATACATGTACAGTAAACGAGGACGTCACAGCTGTCTATATTTACATGGTATGATTAGGATGTCAGTACACCCCAATACGTCCTAGGAGGTATTTTTGTCTCGTTCTCATGACAGTAGATGTTGCTATGACGGCGAAATCTTGATAACAATCCCTAAATTCCGGAGATGTCTGTAGCGCCTCATCTTCAGGGTTGGTAGTACAGTTGTTGACACTTGGATTAAAAGTGTTACAAGATACCGCAATGAAGCTGTACTCCTTTCCCTCAACGAAATCTCTGCGGTATGATTTAGTCAACTTTTGTATTGACAATGTCACAGAATCGTCATATTAAGCATCCTACAGATTCAGGTCATAAACATTCATCAACTTGTCACATTCCTAGGATGTCCAAAATATCCTTGGAATCGAGATTTTCTGTTTGTAATTTTTGCTTTGGGGAATACTTTTGTCAAGGAAGCTGTACTGTAAAGTCTCTAATATCTATTTGTTAAACAATTTATCTTTAACTTAACATAAAATAAAATTTATCAAAATAAATAGAAGTAAGATCATATTATCTTTATCGGCTTCAACAGTAACTGCATATATGTAATTACCTTACTCTGAACTTCAAATATTTTAGTTGTTTTTTTTGGTTAAATTTTTTCTTCAAATACATAATTATATAGTTCAAATATGCGATTTCCTTGATGTTTTAAGAGCTGTATGAAGTACTGGAATATGAACCTTTACCTTTCTCTGACCTTAAAATATAGAAAAATATATGGTCGTCTTTATGGCTTACAGAACTTGGTTACGTTTGATGTTCACTGCCAACTCTACCCTTAAAGTTCGTGTGAAGTGAAGGTCCCGAGGTTTGGTTTGTCGGATAAATCTGATGGATTCATCTGATGAAATACAGATTTCACTGAATAACACACACGATCGTCTGTTAAATAGACAAATAAAAAAAATGGCCGACAGCTGTGGAGACACCTGTGGTTAGACGTGACACTAGCCACGTGAATTGTGGGATATGTTTACACGGATATATCCGTCATTTCACCTCACTTAACCTATTCGCCCTGAGCGTGAAGGTTGATACAGACTTCACTACATATCAACTGCTCTTATACATCTACAGTTTGCATGAGTGATATAGCATGGATCGCCATAATGCGACGGGATGGGGTGTGTTGCTTGGTGTCTTTGGCGGCATGCTTCAGTGATAAACATTGGAGGCCGTCCTTACATGACACTGGCTGTTAATATGACGTTTATAAATCAAACGATTAAGCATTATGCAATGGGTACCATATCTGCTATTACAAGGAGGCACAACATGAATATACTGCAGCATCCCAAACACACACGCACTAACGTTGCATGCAGAGGAGGCATTTTGTATATAATAATAGAACGTTACATTTAATCAAACCAAGAAAGCAACTTGTCATGTGTGTTAATTGGATATACTTGTAGTAAACAGGAATATTATCACTTGAACAAGAAACTTTATGTCAAAACTTCTAACACATGTAAACAAACATTTCATTTGGTCTATGATGATATTAGAGTTACCACATTTATGTTAATTATTTTGTCACTTGCTCTTAGGCGTTATATATGCTTTTAAATATTCGAATATATCTTTTAAAATAGAGATTCGAGACACTTAATACCAGATATGTAGCATGTACATGTATAATGACAGACATCAATGGGTAAAAATATAGGATAAAGTCGGACATTTTGTTTTTATTGTGAACCTCTTATCAACAGCCTTCAATGTAGGGGTCACGGTGGCCGAGTGGTTAAGATGTCTCGACATATTACCACAAACCCTCCACCTCTGGGTTGCGAGTTCGAATCCCATGCGGGGCAGTTGCCAGGTACTGACTGCTAGCCGGTGGTTTTTCTCCGGGTACTCTGGCTTTCCACCACCAACAAACCTGGCACGTCCTTACTTGACCCTGGCTGTTAATAGGATGTTAAACAAATAAAACCAAACCAAACCTTCAATGTATGTGATGCGTTACTAATTTAAAAATAATGACCTCGATCATTATTTATTATACCCGGGTGAGATAATACCATATATATGGACCTCAACAAGGGTTCATCCTCGATACCCCAGAGGTCCCCATCACTTACGATCTCTGCACAACTGGACTATCTCATAATAAAACTGAAGGCAGCTCAGAGGAAAAAATCTGAACCAATCACAGGCCAGCAAATATTTTCTTTGAAGACTACAGAGAGAGCGGCGCTCAACTTCAAAGCCACACAGTCAACCACAGTGTACCGTTATGCGGCTCTTTTGATGTACATGTACATAAAATGACTAAATTACCTGTTCTGTTCTGTTGCCTCCAGTTTACTATGAGATATTCCAGAGGTGTAGATATCGTAAGTGATAGGAACCCCTGGAGTATCGAGGATGCAAATGTCCATTATTAATATGAATGTGTGTTTTAGATGGCTCATTTGGAACAATAGGTGGCGAGAATGGTACCTGTTGTTGTCCTAACTGCATAATTACATAGGGTGACTTTATTTAGGATTTTTCTCTCTTCTTGTTAACCGATGTTCTTCTTTATCATGTTTCCTTTAAGGCCGCCTCTTGTTTTGGTCATAAGTTGAGAGTTCACCTTTAGGAGAAAGACTCTTGGTTCTTGTCGAAACAGACCATATAGTCCATAAAATGGTAGCTTCTGCTTCTGCTAACTTTTAGCATCACGGGTGTGGGACGATTGGTTTGCCAGTATTCTATTATCATAAAAAGAACATAACACAACATATTGCAAACTGGGGAAATGTCAAACTAGACCGCTACCTCACTGACACCACTATACAACAATGAACACAAAGACTCGGTCACAACTTGGACAAAAACCACTTGAACACTCATTTTGAATATATATTTTATAATACACTAAATGCACTTCCACGGCGGAGGACGCCCATACAGTGCTGTAACCATAGCAATTAAAACTTCGGTTGGTACACAGACTATTACGTAATGTCCTAATAGCGAACAGAAACACACACATTCCACAAACATGTAGAATTGGAACACTAACTTGACTTGTTTTACGGTTGCTATAAAAGTACGAGGAACCATCAAATCGTCTTAATAACATAACAAGGGCCTCAGTGTTTCCTTTAATTTTGTATTTGACACCCGGGACAGTGACGGATATATAATTTACATATATAAACAGTGAGCGTTTGTAAAGCTTCTAACGAACAGCCTGTTTCTAATTTGATTCTGATGTAACCGTGACGTACGATACATGTATATATATATAATTTATGCAAATATGATGTACTTTGAGTTTGTAAATAACTCAGTTTTGATCCTGCAGTCACAAGAATGCGGATATAGAAAATGGCGAGCTTTAATCGAAGGTTAAGCTCACGGAAATTATGTTTTGTCTGCTAGCAAAACGAATTACCACAAGTAATATGCATATTTCCAATTTCGCCTATGTTGTAAGCATAAACAACAAAAATCATTCAATCATTCATAATTAACTATACCCCAATTTTAAAGCGTAATGTTAACAGCCGACATGCGTAAATTTCCCTCAGTAAATGGACTTATTCCATAAACCATTTGATATATAGAAAAATATTTTAGTATACGTTACCAATTAGTAAATGGAAGAGATCAATCATGAGGGAAAGGGAAAATCTTGATAACTATTTCCGTTTACTTATATGAGATCAAACATGCACGTGGAACTGATTATATAGACATCGGGAGCACGTGCGGCCACGGGATATATATTACACTTGTAACATGCCAGTGTAATAACTCTTATCCTGATAATTACTAATTAATGTAGTCAAGGTTATGAGCGAGTCCCTCCCACTCAAGGCTGACGACATAATTATCATTAAGATGGCATGTCAATAGGGGGTTCGGGAATTAGGTCATGTTAACCACACGGCTCTATCCTTGTAAAAGAGCTGCAAGATTATAGATTTCAGATTTGAATCCACTCTCCGACATACAAGTATAAAACAGGGTCACTATACATAATATAGTCATGCATGTATAAAGGGCACATAGAGTGACAGTGCATAACAATATGTATTAGTGATGTACATGCTCAATAGTTTTGTTTTCAAAATATTCCATATGTTTGTCTAAACAGTTATGTTGCATGTAGTAAATAGGCCTTTCATTTTGTCATTTTAATAACACTATGTTTTCTATAATAGTAATCTCTTCTACTATTATCTATGGGCCAACCCAATAACCGAGGTTTTAAGATACATTAACTCCGAGTAGCAAAAACCACCACTCACATGTACAGTCTCGATTTCATATGGGTTTGTTCCAATCAAGGCATAGAACCTAGAGACTTCCGCTCTGAGGCGAACACTGAATTCAAGGCGATGCCAAGGGATACTCGAAAAATCATTGAGGAAGATTTAAAAAGATAATCTGTCATACTAAGTTGGCAGCAGATATACTAAAGTAATGTCTTACCTGAACGGTTATTTAAGTAATAGATGTGGTACCAAGTTAAAATTCTAACACTGAGTAAACTTAGCGAAACGGCATAAACGAAATCTCTTTTGCAATAGTACATGTACATCTTTGGGTTGATTTTGTGGTATCATTTTATCAGCAGCCGATGAAGTTTACTACATTTATTGTCCTAAATTTACGAGAATATCTTCTATCACTGTCAATGGAGATATACATGGGTGTTGTGTTTCCCCTTAGTCTGATTACCCGAATCTGGTTTTGAAAACAAATATCTCCAATAATTAGTGTTAACATACTGACGTCCTGGAACACGACTCCCCTCGTTACTACACTCACAGAATGGGAGGACGGCTTTATAGCGTAGGCAATGTGTAAAATAACAACGGTATATGTAAAATTGTTTGTTAGTTAGTTGGTTGATTGGTTGGTTGGCTTAACATTCTAATGGCACCAATGGTCATTTAAGGTAGCCTCCCAGGTATACAATGTGCTGAATGTGTGTTTTGGGAATATAAAAGTTGTATTTCTTGTCATTTTCACCATCAAAAACTCTTAAAAAATATACAGTGTGTGAATATGGATGCTTATATATGATGGTTCAAATTCATGAAAGCACCAATGTATTATTGACATAGTGGTAAATGTCAGAAGGAATATCACACGTTTTGAAAGAACCGCCACAGTCAACGCCATGTTTCAAACTGTCGAATGATATCGGAAAATCGAGTTACATCACGTGACCGACATCGGCGATACCCGTATATATAGATCGGAACCTCCCGAGCCGTATCACGTGGTCAATATCGACAATATCCGTACAGATCAGAATAGATCGGAACAGTTCGGATACATCCGAGCTATTTTAAACGTGTACACGTTGAAAATCAATATTTAATTTTATTATTTAGTAATTTTGCGAATACGAACTTTACAAAAGTCGGTAAATATAGAAAGTTCAAAACTAAGAGAGGCAGAGAAAATATGTAGAACACTAATACTTTTTCTATGCCATTTTTACATTTTTAATGCTGAGCTCTAGATAACAGCAGAAACAAAAAAAAAAACAAAAAAAAACCAGCGATTATGATTGAAACACTAGTATCGTATGTTACCAAAATAACAACAAAGAACATGAATAAACTCTCTTTCTGACCACTGCTTGAAATATGAAAATAAAAATAACATAAACTAGCATGTTCTGAAATAGAGCAGCATTATTATATACAATTAAATCCGTTTGTGGTTTTCGTGACAAATACATATTTTTGACAAAACATTTCTCAAGGTTTTTTTGTCTAACTATGCGAGAGTTCAGTCTAGGTTTATTCGGTGCAAATAATGTGTTCGCTTCCAATATCATTGCATACAATTTTAGAATATCGGTCTCCATTCCCGGCATTGCTTCTGTCTGTTATGAAGTCATCGTGATGCTCAGGATACGCATCTGCTTTATCTGACTTATAGAATCACATTCTTGATGGTAACGAAACACATATGGTAAGGACCCAGTGCTTCAAATAAATAAGTAGAAAAGAAGGATCATCTCACAGAAAATCCTCACAGAATTATCTCATAAAATCATTTATGAAGATAAACGAGATGTGCAGATTCTCGATTCTGGGAAGATTATTTCCCACTAAAGTATTTTATTTGCTTTACATACGGCACAGGTTTTACATACATATGAGTATTATTGGTGTGAGGGAAAAATGCAGAACAGTAAAATTTTTTCTTAATGCTGATGCTACTGTAACACAAACATCCTCGTTGATTGTGAGACTGTCTTTCCTAGGAATATAAGAAGACACACTAATATCATTTTGTTTTTGTCTAATTTTGGTTCTTATAATGGTTATTACCACGCTATATACTATCAAATTTGATATCTGGTAGTAACTTGTAGTGCACTTTCATTCTTTCCCAGTGTAATTAGCGTAATTTTATCATAGGTCTGAAGACTACATTCTATGGTTCTATTCAAGCAGTGATATTTGCGCAAACAGAATATACTATCTGAACACTTCCCCCACACCAAACTAGGATGAAAAGGTATCTCTTTTAAATTATCCATGTTTTACGTTAGGTCCCATGAACGTAATGGTTTCCGTTTGTGTGGGCGAGATAAAGTTGACACCCTAAGATACAGTCTTTCGTTGGATATGTGACAAACGCCAGATAGCTGTCTGTTGGCCATGCTATCGCCATGCCCCTGTCGAGGTGATGGCTGCCGGAGTCGGGTTCCCCTCGCCAAATATCTTCATTCTCCTACTGATTGCATTGTTAGGAGCAGTAGGTGGATATCGCAAAGCTTGAAAAAAGGATATTTATCCTGGCTTGGTAAAAATAAAGATATTTGTAAACCATTTAGCAAGATGTATTACCTAAAAAATAAATATGATTGGAAATGGGTTTTCTCGAATTTATTTGACTGATTCGAATAAATATGAAGAACAAAGTACAAAAGTAGTGGAATTTCGGATTCAACACTTGTAACCTGATTTCACATATGCTTGGTCTTTGAAAAATAATAAGTTGAACCACGTTATAAATACACATTTGAAATCGGTCGTTGTCAAATTATGTGAAACTGCGTTCTATCATGTTAAAGAAACAAAATTATTCTATTAAGAAAATATGTTTCATAAATCTGTATTTCAAGAAGATTTCAAAATGGTTTGTAATCTATTTCGATAGCTAATTTTGGTACGTGTGCCTGTGACTGACAACCAATCACAACATGGCCATTAGATTATTATGCTCACTAGTTAAAATAACATTAATTTATCTGGCAATGTCTATTATAGGAAAGTAAATTGCCAATATATGCAAGATCAAAATATTCTTGTCAAGTCAAGTCAAGTCATGTAAATTTTATCTTAAGTCGGTACATAGTTAAAACACATGACAACACAAGCCCATGTGGGCTTTTACAACCGACTATCTTCGATATGTCATTCACTGCATCTCACGTTTTGCAATTCACATACCTTTGACACAAGGAAAATCTCTATGCGCCATATTAAATGGATGATTCATCTATCAAGGTTAACATTTTTTCCTTTGAGACGGAAACCAGATAACTGTGTGTCAAAGGTGTTTGTGTTATTTTAGAAAGCATTTGTAGTTAAAACGTCAAAAAGCGCATTTCATAGATAGGCAACTTAACAGGAATGTAAGGCAATACTCACACTAAAGATATCTTCGAAAGAAACTGACAATCCCAAAGCAATTGGTGAAGATTGTCCCAGGGGTATCATAGTCGACCTTATCTATCTCCGTTTGTTTCCCTGCACGCACTGAATACAGTGCGTTAAAATTTACCTACTGTCAGCATTGCATTAAATCTTAAAAGGCGACTAAACTTAGGGTTTTGTCGTTTTTATGTCTAGTTTTAGTGAATGGTAAACCTTTGTGTTTAATGTTCTCAATTTTATTTACAGTTTTCTTATTTCAGTACCGCCGTAATGTTTGTGGTTTCAATACCAGACTGCATATTTCGATACATTCGTAACCTTTGTATTAGCAATATTCTATGTTTTATATCGTGGCAACCATATTTAATACTCTGTTTTTCCCATTTTATTTCTAAACTTTTAATTGCAGTGCCCTGATCCCTTGTGGTAGTCTTGTTTTATTTATAATATGCTGATTCGTCAGGTTTTTGCCTTATTTGAGGTTGTTTCACTACCTTATATTAGGAACACTGTAAACCATATTTCATATTTTCTGTTTAATTTTCAGTGTCCTGATCCCTTGGGGTGCTGTGGTATTCGTGGTGGGAGTAATCTGCCTCTGTATCTGTGTCTGCCTCTGTCTCCATGCCTACTGCATATTCCAACTGTCGGACCAGGAGACTCAAACAACGGTAAATGCATACATTGTATTATTCTTTAGAACAAATTGATGTCCTTCAAAAAACATAGAAGATCAATAAGATGGAATATCTACTGTTTTGTGTCTTAGTAGAGCAGTTAGAAAACTTAAATAGGGATAAATTATGCTTATTTGATGTAAAAGATGCTCAAGCATTTGGGAAACTTAAATAGGGATAAATTATGCTTATTTAATGTAAAAGATGCTCGAGCATTTGAAAAACTTAAATAGGGATAAATTATGCTTATTTAATGTAAAAGATGCTCGAGCATTTGGGAAACTTAAATAGGGATAAATTATGCTTATTTGATGTAAAAGACGCTCAAAGTAGAGACGTTTGATGTTTTACTAGGTACATGTAATATCCTTAATATCATAAGTTCTTACAATGGCAATGAATGAACTTATCGTGAATGAAACATAAACATGAACATGAATCTGAGTGTTAGTAAGAATAAACATGAACTCCCTTCTCTATAGAATTAAAGAACGAAGCATATTACCAATATATCATATACTTTCCAATCAATGACCTTGACGTACATTAAAGGTCAAATGGATAAGATGTGTTATGACTACATAACTTGTCCTAGAACCAGAGAGTAACCAATATGCTCTAGTAATGTAGTTCCGCGAAATTTTATTGGTGAACCAAGATACCTTTGTTTTAATCGAGTTTTTTGATATTGCATGACTTCTATCAACTTAGTTCATCCTTTCATGGGGAATAGGGGATCGGTTAAAACATATAATATAAAAAAGATAGGCAATGTCCGCGCTACCACTTTGTATGGCATGGTTACGGCCTCGTCTAGTTAGCCAATTAAAATTTTAATCTTATTTTTTTAGGATGAAGCTATCATTATTTCATCAAAGGATTCCGAGCTGTCTCCGACCTTCACGGTACTGGATAAGAAGCCACCGCCTGGGCCGGATCATGGAGTGAGGAATGGACGTTACGGTGGGGGAGTAGGGTCGATGGCTAAGAAACAGGTGTCAATATCCCCGGGAGTAAGCATCCCTATACAGCATGGACCACAACAGGCTCAAGTGTCATACGTCCAGGCTAATAGGGGCTACCCCCAGACTGGGGTCTATACGTCATCAGGGGGACAGTCCAACCAGTCGTCAGGGCAACAGGTGTCGGGATCTCACGTGCAGGGGTCAGGAGGATATGGTGCGACACAAAGTGGAGGACATTTAACCGGAAGTAGTGCAAATCAATACGGAAATAAACAGATGTCAAGCGGAAATGACCTGTCGCATAGTGGAGTCAGTGTCAGTAATATGTCCGGAAATTACAGCGGAAGTGGTGGTCACGTGACAGGAAATTATCCCCAACACAGTACAGGCCCCCATGTAAACATAGGCTATTCCCAATATGGCGGAGGGGGACAACTATCCCCCGGTGGGTACCAGGCCAGTAGAAGTGGTACTATGTCGTCTGTCAGCTCGCGCGGACACAGCCCTGGATACGGGTATCCGCTACAGGCAAATCAGCCGACTCCTTATAGCACACTGACGCAAAAATCTGCCACGCCTGTCAGTGTCTCGCATGTGCAGCATGGTCAAGTGACAAAACAAACTGGTGGATATGACGAAGATTATGACAACACAGCCGAAACAGTCCCGATGATAGGACATTCGCAGCAACAAAGCAGTCAGTCATGGCGGCCGTCTGGTTCGTCACGTGATGACGTCGACGTACCGGAGCCTCAACCATTGGTTTATCCTTCAGAGAGACGACCAATGACATTTGAGCAAACGTCTACGTCAAAAATGAGTATATATGATAACATGTATGCGTTAGATAAGCTGGGCGAATGAGTGAATTAGTGTAAATGTTACAAAATATACAATAGTATCCATGTGGTCAGCGTAGAGTGTACAGCTTACTGCTGTGGCTGTAGTCCAAATGGACATATACTCCAATGAAGATGACCATCCATTTAGCGGCCATACCGCCCAAAGGCAATGGTTTGTTATTGTAGTAGTTCTGTGAGCCAAATTTAACGACATCTTCCAATATATCATCTATTTTGGCGAACGTTATGCCAGCTCGCATCCAGAGCTCATTGTGTTCATGCAAAAAACAAGAACGTATCTCCTTAAAGACCGCGAATTAGACCACTTCTGAAGTGTGTCGATTTATTTCAAAGTGTGGTGCTTACGGAACGTTGACCGGCGTACAACTATAATTAATTGATATGTACGTCATACATGTATGTCTGTTGTGCTGAGCTAAAACATCACATGCAGCGTTTTGATATTGACGATCTTACTTGTAGCACAAGGGTGAAATACTGTATGCAATTAATCTTGAATTTCAGGACGCTTTAGCATTGTTTTAATCTGACACTGGTTGAGGAAACTGCACACGCATGTGTTTGATGAATTAATAATTGTACTGGTTTATTCTTACTTCCTTATCGCCACGCCTGCAAGTGCCCTTAAGTGCATTTACATATACATGTATTGTAAGATGTACTCAATACAACACGGTGCTAGCTGAGAAGCACTTTATTGACATCATTAAAATACATCCCCTTTCGTTCTAAAATACATATTGGATTACACCAATGAAGAAAGTTTATTTATTTAAACTATTTATAATTCCGCGTATACTGAAACGACTATCACACACCATGCCAAAAATGTTAACATGCAAATGTTATTATTTTTGCATGTAATTATTGATTACCTATAATATTTTCTTCTGTAATTATGATGTTCTGAGGATAGCCTATTTGTTGTTTCAATTCGATACAGTTTATTAAATCATTTTAGACTTTTTATGGTTCTTGATAAAAATGCAATAAAATCATATTTTACCTGCTCCCATTTTACAGCATTTAAAGTATGACTTTTGAAATAGACCCATAAAATGTCCAAAAAGGTCTATCTTTCTGGTTGGTCCAAATATATATTTATAAACTCTAACTAATTCTCATGTCCATGTGCTGTTGGCAATCTTACAAGTGTCAAGAGGCTAACTGAAGTACACACTTAACACCCCTATACATGTGTGTTATTATCTTGTTATTAATGATATTATGTGTTTGCCATGGGCCCCACCCATCTATACCTGATTACCTCCCCTGCCCATATCTATACAGGTTCTGGATATTGTAACGTCTTTTATTAATTAGAATCTAGCTTAATTAACAGTATTTATAAATCTTAATAACATAAATGTTATGATTTTATTTTTTAAAGTAATAACTATAAAACTTATGTATTATATGAATGTATATCTGTATAGTATTTTATTAAAATAAAGAAATACGTTGATTATTAATTGTTTTAGTTGGCTTTAATTTATAAAGGATATGTAAACATTTAAAACATTACAACTGATACGGAGTGGATAGACAAACCCTTGGGCATATACAGGGCACACTTCGCTAATCAAGGGTAATCAGTACATGTACGCCTCCCCCACCTCCCTCTATCACTTTCTCACAGAGATAGATACAGAGATTGTAGGCGTTTACATCAACACTAGTAAGCACAATTAAAAAATAAATCAAAATCTATTACTAAATCTTATAATTCTAGTTCGAACCAGTAACCAATATAAAAACTGGAATAGTTAAGTACTACATATTAAAGCATTAATCGATTACTTGATCTACGATTCATATCACGTTTAACTTATTTGTTTTTATATATCCATGTATTGTTTCAACTGTAGAACTCCCTTCTACGTATACAACGAGTTTGCAAGTTCTAAAGCGATGTTCATTGTATTTAGAAACACGAAACGTTATTAGATACATTGTACATTTGAAGGATCTCGACCTGTGTAGGATTCTCGCTAGATTGTCTTTTACTATATATTCGTTCATACACAACAATCCCATAATTTTTCATTTGATTGTTTCTCTTTTTCATGCCATCATCTTTATTGTGGTAACAAGAAACATATCATACTTACGATTATATGTTGAAATAAATGTTAGGTGGTGGTTCATTAAAGAGTTATCATTACACTCGATACGTTTGTCCGAAATGTCCTAGTGGTCAATGTTTCGTCAGAGTAGGTATGTTGTTTCATTGGTTGTTTTCCGGCCGATTTGACCCAAGGTACGTAGCTATATATAGGTTCATTGTGCCATGGACGAACCCGTTAGTGAGATCGAGATCACGTAAGTTTGTTTCTTCATTTGTTTTATTATAATGATCTCAAAGCTATATATAAATATATGTCAAGATTTGTACGGTATGTATGTTCTGATTATTTAAACGTTTTATTGGAATTGGAAGTAAGATTGAATTACATATATATTAATTACTACATCTGATTATAAGTCTCTTGACTAATTACATTTACACATACACCACGTACTAAATGTATAACAGAAAACATATTTTTCACAATATTTAATTTATATCTGTATCCATGTTACTAAACTTTCAAATCACCTGTTAGTATATATGTGTGTACTCAGGTGCGATCGAGATGAACTCGGGTTACGCACGGACTTTTTCGTAGTCCTAGCTATCCACACCGCGGTCATGGTAAATACCACAGGATCCTGAGAATCATATACAGTTTATAAGTATTTGGCCCTATCAGGATGTCCATAAACC
Organism: Argopecten irradians irradians; assembly: GCA_004382745.1. Classification (NCBI taxonomy): domain Eukaryota; kingdom Metazoa; phylum Mollusca; class Bivalvia; order Pectinida; family Pectinidae; genus Argopecten; species Argopecten irradians. The sequence continues at coordinate 1,021,925 of SAYR01003782.1, forward strand.
GTTTTAGGCGTTTAACAAAAATCAATAAAACTCATACCATACCTATACAGTGTACATAACGTATATGAAAATGATTAGAATTGGGCTATGGACCACTCTGGTGGGTCCAAAACATATATAAACTGTATTAATTATCAGATCCCTGTGGTACATTTAACATTGTACGTGTATATATATACACAGGGTGTCCCATAGAATATATTTGTATAAGTATTGACCACGGTACATGCTGCACTATCAAAATTCACATTTTGTTCAAGTTAGAGAATAAGTACCAGGCAAGTACAATGTATGTATATTTTTGGCAAAAGTGGTTATGACAATGATTTCTGATTCGTCAGAGGAACATGTAATGGGTTCAATTAAGAATTGAACGTCTTTCAGTTGGCATTCATAACCAATATGAACCAATACGTACCAATGCAAAACGGTATACTTCCGCAAATGTCATGAAAATGAATCTCAGTAAAGTACACTTATTAATTATCATGCCCCAACTTTTTAAGGGAAAAATACGTATAGTATATTTCATTGCAAGAAATCACACTGTGAATAGATTACTCTTTGTACGTCTTAGTAATCAAGATTTTATCAACATCTGAAAATGAGCTGTGAAAATATAGATTCAATTGTAGGTATGTAGACCAGATCTCTTTATCAAACATTTGTCTGCACATTCTTTGGCCAATAAACATTGTTCGAAACAGATTTTTTGTACAGAGATTAGTATCATTTCATATTAATATGATATATGTTATATTATACACTGTAACAAAAGGTATTATTAGCAACAGCATCCAATTTACGACTCAGTCGAGCTATTAATTTTACAAATGTAAATACTATAAATGAAGAGAAATCTAAGTAGTTATTTGAACTATTGGGATTTGTTCTACATATCCAACCTGTACTTCCTGGTGTGTTTCTATCATAGACTCACGTACAGCCACATACTTTCCCCGGAAACACTGATATTGTACGATGTAATTATATATTTATATACAATTTATCAAAATATTATGGTTCTATTTATTGTATCTATTGTCATTTCAACAGACCCTCGGGACCAGGTACAGAATTGATAACAAGCCAATAAAGTTTATATTAACAAGCATTCAATATATAAATACCATAGTAATTAAAAAAATCATAGGTAAATAGCAAATGACAATATAAGATAGGATATGAAAAAGTACGTTTATGAATGTGACAATGACACAAATAAGATACATGCACAAGTGTACTTGAAATACAATTTGACATAATCAATGCTGAGTAAAAGGGATCCGTCTAAAACATGTTCTTTTTATATCTGATTTAAAAAGTTGAAGTGAACCATCGAAACAACTGTCAGGGATACAACCAATATTTGCCTGTACTATAAGTTTAAAAAGCTATACGTCCGTATATCAATACGACACTTAGCAGAAGAAAGTATTCCGTTAGTACAATATCTTCAAAATCGTTGGAGGTCTAAATTTTTAAAGTTATTTTTCCGGCTGAAGTATTGCAATCAAAAACATGGCCTCAATATCATTCCTTCTACATTCCAGGTTGGGCAAGTTAAAATGATCACACATTGGTACATATTGACATAGTCTTGTAATCTAATTTGAACTTAAAACACAAACAGAACTTAATAGATAAGATTTTTTGGTAAGATTTATTACCTTAACCTCCGGTACAAAAAAAAAAAAAAAAAAATATGCAAGGACGTAAATTCATATTTTCTCATAGAAGTAAAGTCTGTTCTTTCGATATTGAATACACACGGATCTGAGAATTAGTTTTTCATTATTTTTTTTTGCCCCAAATGCTTTGGGGTAGAAAGTTCTGTCTCGGGGAGCTTTTCACCCTTTGCGTACTATGTACAATACAAATTTTTGATTTGATCACCTAAAACGTCTAAAAACAGTCTATGAGGACACTCTGGTGGGTCCATGTTGATATAAAATGTCCGTAACTAATTCTCGGATCCCTGTGTTGAATACTGTTCTGTTAACAGAGCCAAGATTATAGAATCTGTCGAAAACTGTCACGTGACCGCTCACGGCCCTGTTAGAGGAAAGCAAGTTTATGATCATGATCCGTAACCGACAGTACCGTTACCCGACCTTATCGATGGACTATAATACCGGTACCCAGTCTTTGTCACTCTTGGTCGGTTCCGTCACCGATTGGTATAAACAGTGTTCACTAATACAGTTCAGGACTGCCTTTTACATAACACTCTCGTTGTGGCATTGGGACAGTGGATGAGGATCGTCGACATCTATATATATATATTAATCCAATAAAAATACGAAAAATAGAGGCCTAACCTCCAAATAATTGCAACAGAATTTGTTTTCTGCTTTTTGGGTTGGAGGATCTTAGTATTTCACTATGAAAAAAGTCGCCAAAAATCACATATTCGGAAAGTCGTTTTTTCAACACCCGAAAAATAAGAAAATATATAGAAATTACACTTTTGACCACTTTTAAAGTACAATATATGCTATTTTTGCAATACTTGAAATATGAAATCGTATGTAGTAAGACAAACTTTAGGTTAGTACAAATAAGTTGAAATGATACAATAATTTCAGTCAATCCAAGAAATAAAGAAGGATGAAAACGGCTCAAAACCTCTTGAATTTAGCTAGCATTACCTTTTTTGTTCTTTTTAGATGCAAACATTTATAAAATCTTACCCTGTACTATATCAGTTTATGTTTTATGCCTTAAAGAATTACATTTTCTTTGATATTAATGCATGATCGATAATACATTTGCTAGAAAAACCTAAATATTAACATTTTAAGTTGACTGATCGTGCCAATTTGAAGTGTTTTATACTTAGATTTTTGACAAAACACCCATTTTGGTAGTTAATGTTTCGGAAAATAAAAAAGCAAATGGTTCCAAATATGTTATATCCTTTTTTGTATATTTTGTACTTGTTATTTTGATCATTTGTTGTAAAAACGGTATAAATATGCACATCTTATTTAGTAGTAAAAACTTCCTATCACGTTAATTTGGCTGAATACCAAAATATGTCTAAGTTCTTAAATTTGCAATACAAAAATCTTAATTTTTCGAATATGCTTTATTCGTTTGTCATAAAATTTTGCCAGTAAATAAATCAGAACTGTGATGATGTTTAGCTATAAAATTGAACTTGAACGTTTGTTTTGTTCCTTTATCTCATTGAAAATTATATAACCCCCATCCAGTTCCATTATGGTAAAAAAACTGACCTATGCAAATATTTGATAAATAAGAAACTTCAATCTCACTTTATAAAGAGCGCTCCATTATGGTGGTAATATCTGCCAAAGGATTGTGCAATCTGATTAGTCACAAAATAGATATTCAGATTTTTGATATTTCAACTTAAGGACTTAGCCGATTAGAGAAGTTTAGTCAAATTGGCACTAAATGAGGATTTGATCGACCTCACGTCTTTTATATTTGGGGATATCTTGATATAGTTGTCTCTTTTAGGTGAGTATAGCCTACATAGAATCTGAATTAATAACTATCTAAACACTTGAGGCGGTACTTACTGAATAATTCTTAAATGAAAAATACATATTATTCAATATGGACTTCAAAATGTCATTGTAAAAGGCCAAAAGACCAACTTTGAGCAACCATATTATCTCAGGTAGTGAAAGTAGAATGTTTTACTTTTAAAGCCTTTTATCAACAAGTTTTATTCAAAAAGATTCCACCAAAATGAGTATCAATGGTATTGTTGATAATAACATTTTTTTTATCTTAACAATCCAGCAAAAGCATATGCAATTTTCATGCTGTCATACTTTTTCCCTGTGCTGATTTCAACTTATGTTTTTGGCAATCTGTGCTGTCCTTATAACGTTCTTGTCATACATTAATTTTCTAGTATCTCATGATAACCATGTAAGTTTATATTTGGCTGCAAAGTTGGCAAATTATGTAAATATCCCTATTTTTCTGATTTTTTGGGGGTCAAGAAAACCACTTTCCCAAATTTTTATTTGTTGCGACTTTTTTTCTTGTACAAAACAAAGTCAGATCTGTATGAAAAACAAAGAAAAAATTATGTTGCAATTATTTTGGGGTAACACCCTATTTTTACTGGACTATATATATAGCTAAATTTCACGCAATATCTGGTAAATTGAAAAGTTGTAAAATATCAGAACGTCGGAGTTTTTGTTTACAACATCAAATGATTGTGATACTAATTTTTCGAATTATTCATGTTTACACACAGGGATCTGAGAATTAGTTACAGTTTGTATAATTATGGACCGACTAGTTTTAGAGGTCTAGATCAAAAATCGGTGAAAATCATACTCTACATAGATAGTACTATATGTAGATATGATTTTTACCCATTTTATCTAGACCTTTAAAACGTCTAAAAGTGATCTTATGGCACTCTGGCGGGTCCATAATTATATGAACTACTATTCTCAGGTCCCTGTGTTTTTACACAATGAACAGCATTGTGGTAGGTAAACAGATCCAACAACTAGTTTGCTTTTTTCAATTTCGATTTCTGCCAACACTCTTTGTAGATCAGGTATATGGGTACTGTAATGCAAACTTTGAATTTATTGATATACATGTAGCTTGCTGTAGGACAACATCGCCTTCGATTTCGATTTATGTCAACACTCTTTGTAGATCAGGTATATGGGTACTGTAATGCAAACTTTGAATTTATTGATATACATGTAGCTTGCTATAGGACACCATCGCCTGTAGATGGTGAGGAATTTTCAACATCACGATCTTTTCTAAATAGATAGTATATATAGATCTCTTATCTTTTCAAAATTTGCATGCAAGAACACTTATTACTATACAGAACAAAAACAAAACACTCACTCACTCATACAACGTACATGTATCCTTTAAGTAGCTTATCAGCATTTCATAATAACACATTATTAATAAAATGATATCAAAGCTAGAAGATGGATGGAAGTTGGGGAGAAACTATGTTATGAGTTGATTTACAGAATGGTATTGTCAGAAACTGGAGACAAAAGATAGTTTATATATACCGTGTATACTTATCAAAACTAGAGAAAAACGCATTTAAAGAGACAATTCACTCAGGCAAATTCTTTTACATAACCAATAAGCAATCTATAGCATAAATGTATTGTTCTAAATTTCTTATGAAACATATAACGTAACACATTGACAAATTCCACAACATTGTTAAGTATTTTAATTAATATCGTTGAAATATCAAATCGTTGATCAATACGATTAAGCAGGTACAATATTAACTCTGTACCCATACCCGAGCCAAAGTCACGCACGTCAAACAAATGAACTACATAACTACTGAGAAGGTGATAAAATGATTTTTAGGCAAGACAATTCACCTAATAAGGTAAACACACTACTGTCAGAGCGATTTGAGCAGTTCTAGCCAAAAGTTGCATTACTTTACGAGCAAGGAACAGGGTTCGGCATATAAGAAGTTCGACCACAGTGTGTAATGGCGGACAGCGAGCAAGTTTGAATATTTCACACACGTGTCACCACCATAGGCGTTTCAGGCATATCACAGTAAAACTGACTGATGCAATTTCCATTAGAAGTTGTTTTATCTGATATATATATACAAATTTTAATGTTCTCTTAGACTGAATTGTCCCTTTAAAATTGAAATAAATATAAAATAACCCCAATCAAATCGAAACTCGTGAGTAAAGACAAGGAAATTAATATTCATTGTAGAGTATGGATAAGTTTTTTTCTTTTCTTCCTGTCACATTCAAGCATCACTAGCTTCCGCCCGTTTCAAATACTTATGTGTTTCTGAACTTTATAATGATAAAAAAACTCCATATTAGTGCATTAATATTCAGAAACTTGTACTTAATGTAGACTAGTTCTATAAATGTTTTGTTTAATCAATACTATTATTTGATAGGCAATTTTCTATAATAAAGAGTAGTTATAATTTAGTAGTAAACTTACCAAATAGCAATGTGTGTTGTGTTTTATTAGTTTTATTTCATGGTCAGATTTTTACGATAACTAAATGTAATGCAGAATTGCAAAACTGCAATTCCGCGAAAATGACATTCTAAAACGTATAAGTATGATGATGGTATAATAATTTGATATAATTCAGTTTTGTGTAGTCTGCATTGCATTATTTATACATGTAATTTTAAACGTAACCATGCTCGGTGCCGATAGCGTATTATTTTTAAGTTATTGTATACTGAAGCTGTATTGTCTTTGTTTCAGGTATTCATGACGCTCTGGTCTTTCCTGTTATGAAGGTAAACATTGGCCCCCTGGACAGTTCTAGCTATAAATATTTGCCTGACGTCAGCTAATAATCACAGAATACACACCTGTTCAAAAGTCTTATTGATGTGATGAATCTCCTCCTATGAAGTTTCTGTGATCTGTTTGAGCACAAGGTATGTATTCAATAATACAATTGGCGGCGTTCTTATAACTAGATTGTTCTATTTCATGTCACTGGGTCGCTAAGGATTGCCTATTACATGTACATCATTTTAACGTAACACAACAAGTTCAGAGATCTTATATATATACACAATTGTATTTATTTAACGTTAACAACTGTTCGTTAATTTAGTCACACCAGACCTGGCCTAACCAAATAATATCAAAAATATAAACGAATAAAAAGTAAAAATAAGAAATTTCTAAAACTGGCCGAAAAAAGTCGATAACTATCTTCAAATACATGTACGCATGCGTAAAAATATTGTCTTTGGCAAATAATTACGGCAAAACAGAAGGTTATCAACAAGAAAACTACAGCAAAGGTCGGTTACAAACACTAAAGCTAAAATCATACATCAGGAAGCCTGTGCAATAGTTTTTATTAGTTTTATGCCGTAAGTTTAAAAGAGTTATTTCCCTTTCATTATCGTATTCCTCTTTGGGAACATGAGAGAAAATTGTCACTTTCAGGTTTATAATAAGTTATATTAATAATTTTCAGCCACCCACAACCTCCCGGGAATTTTAATAGAAGTTCAATCAAATGTCTTTTGTATGACATAATAGTAATGTTTGTTTAGTCAATATCTTATGGTATGCGTATGACGATTACATTGTACTTGTGGAGTAGCGGAGTTTGGTAACAGACTTCTGGTTTTTGTCTTGTGTAATTGTCATTACCGGATATATGCTTTGATTTGTTCAAACTTATAGATTTATTGTATCAATAAGAAATGTTATCATATATTGTAAATATGGTGGCCATGTTCATTCATGTTTTTTGTAACAGGACTGGAAATGCGTAAATGCATTTATCAAATACCTCGCCTAATATTCAGTGACCATGTAACGTTTTGGCTAACGTCACAAGTAACGGATATTTTAAGAATAAAACAGAAAATGTCGCGGTTCTGTTTTAGGTACCTTCAATAAGTTTGTTCATTTAGCAACTATAATGCTTGTAATTATTAGTTGTGACTCTATGGTTTTATTGCTAGATACGTTTTATTTGAATACAATAATCATCCTCCAATTTTATGTTTATGAAACAACAATTTAGCAACACCGCCACGTCACTACCATTTATAAGTGTTTGACGGATCTCTTCTCTGCCAAGCCATCGATACCTCTGTGTAATGATTATAAATGCTGATTGAATGAAAAACCTCTTCTCTGGGCAGTGACAATGTAACTATCTGAGGTTTGTTGAGTTGCTGTACGTCACTGCAGGAATTAAGCAAACTATGTTTGAAGGACCGCTTCTCTTGGCATTGACAATGTAGCGACATCGCTACCAGGTGCCATTACCATGTTCATACGATATCTGGGGTTCGTCCTTTTTTCGCCGAGTTGCTGTAGCCTACGTTACTGCAGGAATAGAGCAAACGATGTTTGAAGGACTTCTTCTCTGGGCAGTGACAATGTAGCAGCACCGCTTCCAGAACAAATCCCCTATACACGGCAAAAACTGTTTGACACTCACTGGAAACAACCTGTTAATTGACATTTATGCCACTACGCAGTCATTCATAACATCGTTCTGATCGCGTTATCGAGGCAGCAGTGCAATGTAGCGCCACCACTGCTAGGTCAAACGCTACTGTACGGCAAAATTGTTAGACACATTAAATGGAATTACACCTTTTGACCGACGCATTTGGCACTCGTCTACAAGTTAGCAGTCATTCATAACACCGTTGTGTGCAAAACTCTTTTGCACACGTAACATTTAAAAATAAAAAGACTATCAGGAAAAGTGATATTCAAAACATATCTGATTCCCCTGGTGATGCGTGTATTGATAAGTTGCAAAAGATATGTGCTTAAGAGTTTCAGGAAATATCACATTAACCTATCTCATTATGATTTCCCCTGTCAATGCGGCTTAACTAGATCCACGAAGTTGTCTCTTTCTGAACATCTGTTTCTCTTTGATATACCGATCTATGTAATCGTTGCTTTCTCAACTTCTGTTTTTCTCTCGGAGTTAAGGGCTTAACGCGTTCTTCAGAATCATAGAAAACCGAGCCCTATATGTTTCCCTGGCGATGAGGATTTTAGGAAATTTTATATCTAATTCACACCATCGTCATTCTTCCTGGCAATGCTGACTGAAAGTTAAAAAAAAAAAAGCATCTCTGATTCTGCTCATGATGTGGTCCTAAGAAGTTTAAGAAAAAATTGTCTTCGGGAATTTCAGAAAATATAACATTCACAATTTTGCTGTTTCTCCTGGCAGTGCAGACTTAGAGGGTTTTATGAAATCATATCAGTTTTAGCCTCCATAATCATTACGTTTTGTATGACAATTCAGGCTTTATAATTTCAACGATATCTTCTAATTTTCAGCATTTGTGATTCTCCTAGTATGCGGGCTTCAAGAGAAAATATTCATTGACATTACCCCTGGCAATACGGCCTAAACAAGTTCTACGAAATCATCTCATTTTCAGCATTTCTGTTTCTGCTGGTGATGGGGTCTAAATGCTCGGAAAGTATCGGCTTTTGGAGTTCCAATAAATACCTCAGTCTCATCATGTCTGTTTCTGCTGGCGAATCGGGCATAACCGTTCAAAAACCATTTCTTTCTCGGCATCGTTATTTCTGATGGCAATGCGGTCTTGACGGATTTCCAGAAAATTTTGGCCTATCGAGTTCTAAAGAAATGTCTTCTTCACACCATGGTCATTTCTCCTGTGCATGCGACATAAACTATTTAAAAAACTCATTTCATTTTCAACATCTTTGTTTCTGTTCATAACCAGAAAATATCTGGTTTTGGAATTTACAGAAAGGTTTGACTTTCATCATCTGTGTTTCTGCTGGTGATGCGATCCTAAGGAGTTCTGGGAAATATCTCATTTACAACATCGCTGTTTCCCTTGACGATGCAGGTTTTATGTGTTTCTGTTGGCGATGTGATCTTAATACAGTTCCAGAAAATATCGGCTTCTCGAGTTTTGACGAAATGTCATATTCACAACATGGTCATATCTCATTTACATTCGACATATACAATTTAAAAACATCAACTCATTTTCAGCACCTCTATTTCTGTTGGCGATGTGGATTGAATTTGTTTTAAAGAAATCTAATTATGGAGTTTCCAGAAACATCTACCTCTCACAATCAGTGTTTCTGTTGGCTATACGGCCCTAGCCAATTCATCAAAAGCATCTCATTTTCAGCATCTCTGTTTCTGTTGACGACATGGATTGAAGGAGTTTCAGAAAATATCGTATTATGGAATTTACATAAATGTCTAACTGTCAGCATCTTTGTTTCTGTTGGTGATGACGATGTAGGTTTAATGAGTTTTATGAATTCATCTCAGTTTACACTCCCTAATTCGGAGTTAATGTGTTGAACAAAATCATCTCATGTTAACACATTTGTTTCTGTTAGCAAATGCGGATTCATGGACTCTCAGAACAAATGGCTTATGAAATTACAAGAAATGAAACGGATTCAACAAAATCATCTCATGTTCAGCATCTCTGTTTAAACCTCTCTGTTTCTTATTTGGATTCGGATTTAATGTGTTCAACAAAATCATCTCTTTCACAACCAATGTTTCCTCTTGGCTAAATGAATTCTACGAAATAATCTAAGATCCACTTTCCTATGTCCATGGATTTCTCGTGGCGGGTTAAACAATATGCTATGGTGAAGAATACTTGTTGAAATGTGACCTTTTGACAGACGATAAATTTCTTGTCTGTGATTCCTTATAATACTTCGCTAGGTTGTCTCCTGATGGTAGCATTACCCGACTGTACGTGTCGAAGGAGGTTATAAACATGTGCGGATGCTGCAACCTAGTAGCCTCGTGACCTGATCATTTGGAATGTTTAAGGCCATACGCTCCTTGCTATGAACTGGATGCGGTCTTTTATATCCACGAAGTTCATGGTTTAGAAGTAGATAAGCCGCCTCTGCTACTTTTGGGTGGTCACGCTCATTCCTTATGGTCAGTAAAGTTGAAAATGTTCAGAAAAACAACATAAAATTCATTGGTCACAATTTGGGGAATATTCTTCAATTACTGTGTTTTAAAAAAATTATCAGTAGTCCTTTAGTTATCTTTAAAATATCTGTTTCTGTTGAAACGATGTTAATGGAGGTCCAGAAAATATTGGCGTAAGGAGTTCCAGAAATATCTCACATCACATCATCGTTGTTTTCCCGGTCGATGCGACATAACAGATTAAACGTCTTTCATCTCATTGTTTTATCATCTAAGGAGTCATAGAATAGCGTTTGAATGGAGTTCCAGAAAATTTCTCATCAGCAATGTTTTAAGGTCACTGC